>SSNS01000091.1:27034-376358 GCA_006937985.1 Aphyosemion australe
CCCCTCCCTCCCCCCTCTCAGTTACATCGGACCAGTTGAGGAGAGAACTGAGGCGGCTTAAGAGCAGAAAATCAGCAGGTCCTGATGGAATCAGCCCCAGACTGATCAAAGACTGTGCTGACCAGCTGTGTGAAGTGGTCACACACATGTTCAACCTGAGCCTTCGACTGGAGCAGGTCCCCATCCTGTGGAAGACCTCCTGTGTGGTTCCAGTCCCCAAAACATCACATCCCAGGGATCCAGACCACTACAGACCAGTCGCCTTGACCTCCCACCTGATGAAGACTATGGAGAGACTCATCCTCACCCATCTACGTTCAGTGGTGACCCCAGAAATAGATCCACTTCAATTTGCATATAAACCAAACATGGGGGTGGAGGACGCCCTCATCTACCTGCAGCACCGGGCTCTGAATCACCTCGAGATGCAAAAAAGCACTGTGAGGATCATGTTCTTCAACTTCTCCAGTGCCTTCAACACCATCCAACCGTGTCTACTGCAGCAGAAGATGAGGGGTACAGGAGTGGATGAACATCTGACTGCATGGATCATCAACTACCTCACCAACAGGCCACAGTATGTGAGGCTGCACAACTGTACGTCTGAGGTGGTTGTGTGCAGTACTGGAGCTCCACAGGGTACAGTGCTCTCACCCTTTCTCTTCACCTTCTACACCTCGGACTTCACCTACAACACCAGCAGCCGTCACCTCCAGAAGTTCTCTGATGACTCGGCCATCGTTGGCTGTGTGTCTGAGGGGGATGACCAGGAGTACAGGTCAGTCATCATGGACCTTGTGGACTGGTGTGAGCGTAACCACCTTCGCTTGAACACCAGTAAAACAAAGGAAATGGTGATTGACTTCCAGAGAAACACTCCTCCTCACTCACCAGTAAACATCCAGGGAGCAGACATTGAGGTGGTGGACACCTTTAAGTACCTGGGTGTTCACCTCAACAGTAAACTGAACTGGTCCCACAACACAGATGCTCTGTATAAGAAGGGCCAAAGCCGCCTCCATCTCATGAGGAGGCTGAGGTCCTTCGGAGTTAACTCCCAGCTGCTGAAATCCTTTTATCACTCTGTTGTTGGCTCTGTTATTCATTCTGCTGTGGTCTGCTGGGGTGTAGGCAGCTCTGACCGAGACAGAAAGAGACTGAACAAGCTAGCTACCAAAGCTAGCTCGGTTCTGGGCTGCCCGCTGGATTCTGTTGAGGAGACGTGTGAAAGGAGGATGCTGGGGAAGATGACCTCCATCTTAAGAAACCCCTCCCACCCACTGCACTCCACTGTGGAGATCATGGACAGCTCCTCCAGAGGTAGACTGAGACATCCCAGATGTAAAACTGAGCGCTATCGCAGATCTTTCATCCCCTCTGCAGTAAGAGTGTATAACTCCTCAGTTTAAGCTGTACTGGTATCATCCTGGTACACAATAACACCAATGCAATATTCATGTGTTCTATAATTGTGCAATACCGGATTCACATTGTTGTCTGTGTCTCTTACAGTATGCTGCATAGTGTTGGTACCAAGTTTGTTTTCATCTTTTATTTGTGGTTTTTTTAGTGATCTAAGATTACAATACTAGATTACTGCCTATGTGTATATACATGTATCCTTGTTTTTATCTTTCTTCTAATTACCCTTTGAGTGATGGTGCTGCTGTGACAAGTGAATTTCCCCACTGTGGGATCAATAAAGTCTATTCTATTCTATATATATATCTATTCTATATATATATATATATATATATATATATATATATATATATATATATGCACACACACCACACACACATTCTATGTTTAGTTCTATTCTCTCCATACAAGGAAATGATCCAATTGGACCAGAAATGGAGAATTAGTCACGTGTCGGCTAAAGTGGCTGCAGACTGACCCCAGATCCTTTAAACAGTCCCAGAAGTGAAAACCTATCCCTGAGTCTGGAGGTGTGGGAGCCACGTGCAGGAGGAACTCAGCACAGCTCTTCTTCTCCTTCACACAGAATCTGACTCGCTCCATGCTTCGGTTACCTTCCCATGTTCCGGTAGATCCCCCTTCATCCTGAGCCTACGTGATGAGTGCACGTGCCTGAGGGCACATCTGCATGGGGTTTCACATTCTCTCAAAAACACATAATGTCTGGTCTGAGCTGAACAGAAAATGAATTCGAGCAGGAAAGGAGGGTTGAGAGGCTTGAATGGGAGAAGGAGGTGGTAAAGTTGAATGTTTTAGGATCTCCTGGGGCTTTGTTGGCATCCCACACAGCTTTGTTGGTGGCTTCAGTGGGGAGTTAGTGGATATTTTAGGATCCTGTGAGAAGGGAAGAAAAAGCTTGAGAAGAAAAAGTCATTAATAATAATAATAGTAATAAATTTTATTTATAAGCGCCTTTCAAGACTCTCAAGGTCGCTGAACATAAAACATGAACACAGGTACCAAAGTTTAAAATCAATATAAACAAATCAATTAAAGACAATTAACATCAACAACAGAACAATGCATAAAAACAAATTAAGAGCAGGTTAAAAATAAATAAATAAATAAATAAATAAGGGCCAATAAGACAACGCCAAAAAAAAAAAAAAAAGATCAAGTGGCGTATGCACGGCTGAATAAGTGAGTTTTAAGAAGCGATTCGAATGTTTGGATAGATGAAGCCATACGAATACCCAGTGGAGGTTTATTCCAGAGCCGCGGTGCAGATGAACCGAATGACCTGAATCCCATGGTGGATAGACGGGTGTGTGGAATGATGAGGAGGCTGTCAGAAGAGGAACGAAAAGTGCGAGACGGTGTGTAAATGTGGAGATGAGTTAAATATGGGGGGGGGGGGGCAAGTTATTGAGGGCTTTGAATGTTAACAAAAGAATTTTAAACTCAATACGATAGTGGATTGGAAGCCAATGCGGCTGCTTGAGAACCGGTGTGATATGGTGTTCTAGAGATGATACGGGCTGCTGAGTTCTGTACCAATTGTAATTTGTGGAGTAGTTTTGGGGCAAGCTGGAGAGTAGTGCGTTACAGTAGTCGAGGCGGGAAGTGACCAGAGCATTAACTAGAATCGCAGTGTCAGTGTTGGTAAGGGAGGGACGGAGACGATTAATAAAAAAAAACAGACGTTAACACAAATCCTCTGCCTCGTAGCATTTTCACCTGTTGAGTAAAGGGCGCTCCAGTTAATACAGGATCACCTTCCAGGGCCTGCAGCCTTCCTGGACCTGGACACATGGTCCAACGATGACCCGACTACTCACAGCAGCCTGCAGGAATATATATGTGTGTGTGTGTGTGTGTGTGTGTGTGTGTGCGTGAGTGCGTAACTTCATTTTCATTCATTTTCTCATTCAAAGTGCCACCCTGATCTGAGGGCAAGGCTGGATGGAGTCCTGCATCCTTTCCCCTGTTATTCAGAGGAATTTTCCCATTAAAGAACTTGCTCACTAAGCCGCCCTTGCCCTTACTTTAATCTAGCCTTTAAAGTCTGTAATCATTATTACGGCACTCCCATGCACAATGAAAGCAATAGAAACATAAAGCCTCTCTCTCAGCAAGCTAGCACAACACTCCAGGAAGGCCTCCACTCTCGCCATTGTTGGGTTTTGGATTATAAATTCATTTTTTCTGAACGTGTGGTCAAATTCGTCCCTGGGAAAAGCCCTCGGTGTTCCCCTCTTTCATCTCGGTCTCATTTTCAGGGCATCTAATGGTCATAATCGAGGCAGCCATGCTGGGCGTACGTTTGAAGGAGCGGTCAAGGAGCCGCTAATCCCCTCGTGCACCGTTTGTAGTGGTGGCCCACAATATAAGGGCTGATTTTGTTGCTGAACACAGAGAGAAAAAGAGGAGGGTGGATTTGGTTCTGGCTCTTATGAATATACACACCCACACTTACACAAAGACTCAAACACTCTGGTGGGAATCCCAGGATTCCTGGCATTACAGCCGATGGGACACAAGGCTAAATGAGTTTTTAATTAAGTTTAGTCATTCAGAAACGTGCAAAGTGCATGTTGTTTATGAAAAAACACAAGCAAGTTATTAAACGTCAAATCCACACATTTAAACAGCCAGTTGAAAAAACATTCTGATTTTGAGACACAAAGAAATCTGCAATAATAAGACACATGATGCAACTAAAACTTGGCTGAATTTATTAAAACATTTTTTTTGTTTGGTTGAGTTATTTATTTTATGTGCTTAAACAGGGTAGACAGTTTCAATAGATGAATGACTAATTTAACTTTTTTGAAAAAAATCAATTCATCTGAACAGATAGATGAAAACATGTACATATAAATATTTCAATGTTTCTCTTATTTTGAAAATCTAAAAGCAGAAAAAGTGATATTTTAACCGTGTCATTTAAAAAAAAGTTTAAAAGAACATAAAAGTGACTTAATATATATTATTTATAAGTGTGTGTGTGTGTGTGTGTGTGTGTGTGTGTGTGTGTGTGTGTGTGTGTGTGTGTGTGTGTGTGTTGAAAGTCTTACTAAAAAACACTACAAAGTTTAAAAGGCACTTCAATAGGTAGCAGCAACAGACTCCAGGTCAGTCAAGTGCTGCAGAGCTTCATCCCTGAAAGTCACTCACCTCCCAGAGGAGGAGACGCATGGAGCAGGAGTAAAGATGCTCTTCAGCCGCTGACAGAAAAAGAGAGGAGACCCTCAATGATAAATGCTTGGGGGTTGAGGGGGTCTCCTCTTCAGACAGAACAGCAGCAGAGGGTCTGCTTAGGCCACCCCCCCCCCTCCCCTCCACACACACACACTCACACACACACAGAAAGTGAACAGGTTCATCCACTCCACAAACACCTGAAGGGAAAGATGGTCAAACTGTCAGAGTCGATGGACAGAGGAACAGACGATGAAGGACAGAGAGAGAGAGAGAGAAGTTAAGCAGGAGGGAGGGAGGAAGGAAGGAAGGAAGGAAGGAAGGAAGGAAGGAAGGAAGGAAGGAAGGAAGGAAGGAAGGAAGGAAGGAAAGAAGGAAGGAAGGAAGGAAGGAAATAATGTATAAACATGAGGAAAAAGAAGAGTACGAGAGATTGGCAAAGCAATAAGAAAATAAAATAAAAAAAAATCTTAAGAAAAGCAAAAAGGAAAGGAAAGGAAAGGAAAGGAAAGGAAAGGAAAGGAAAGGAAAGGAAAGTGGACCAGCCAGTTGAGCAGCTCCCATTTCTCCTTCAACCTCATAACGTTCCCCCCCGGTTCCTCCCGTGCCACCATGTCTGTGCGTCCTGTGGGACAGCAGATTTCTGGTCCACCAGACTGGGACAAGGCCACCATTAACTGTGAGGCTGTACAGAGGGCACGTGGGACAAAAGGCCCAACATGCCGTCCCTGCCCTCGGACAAGACCTGAAACAAACGTTACAGCGCTGGCACAGAATGGAATCATCCGGCCGGTGTCACTGAATACATTTACCTACCTCAGAGCCCTTTCAGGCCCCCGCTTTGTTTTAGCCCAAAGGAGGGCGTGAATGAAGGGGCGGGAGGAGGAGGGCGCTCGGGGATGTCAGCATTTGTCTGTGTGCATGTGTTCAGTAAAAAAAAAGGAAAGGAGGGAGGAAGGGAAGTGAACGCATGAAATAAACGAACGAGGTTTCCACAGTGACGGCTCGAGCTCTGAAAACACCAGTTTTGTGAGGGATGGGAGGAGGTGTGTGTGTGTGTGTGTGTGTGTGTGTGTGTGTGTGTGTGTGTGTGTGTGTGTGCGTGTGTGTGTCCGTCCTCCCCCACAAGGATGCCAGGAGGTCTTGTTGATTGTTGCATTTAGTTTTTTTTGTCCTCTTTTGTCTTTCCCGATCCTTTCCAGGTTTCTTTTAGGCTAATTGGAGACCTGGAGAGCAGAGCAAACTGGAGACGAGACATCCTCTAAGCTTCCTGACTGCAGTTTGGTCAAATAATTAACAGTCAGAGAGACGAGCTTTCTGCAGACAGGAGTCACAAAGTCAAACTGCAGGGCTGAGTGGGTGACTGGAGTTTAAATTCCTGACAGAAAGAACAGGAGGAACTCAAGTACTTAAAAAGATTCCAGTGAGTATTACTGGTCTCAGTGAAAGGGTTGGTGACGTTTGACTCGTTTTAAGAAGAAAAAAAAAACAGTAAAAAGGCTTTAGGAGTTTCAACAGCTGCACAAAAAAGGAAAGTAGGAAAGAAAAGCAAATATATTGTAAATATCATGGGAAATGGAATAATTTAAAGACGTTTGGAAGCTCAAAAGTCTGTTTTTTAATTTAGTTTTTCTAGTTAGTTTTGTTTTTCTTCTGAAATTCATTTTGCAGGAGCAAATAAATAGAAGCTAAAAAATGGGTTTAAACTCTATAAAGACTTACAATAAAACATAATCTGAGTCTTTTCAAGTTTATGGAAAAGTCTTTCAGGCTTCAAAGTCAGAAAAGCAGCAAATATTCAGCTCAGTCCAGAGGATCGTTCTCGCAACACGTCAACATCTCACTGCTAATTTAAACCTTCTCATCCTTCTCCTGAACCACTAACTTGATCAGGACTTTTCAATCTGCTCTAATGAAACTTAAATGAATGGAACTTCTCAGAATGTCCATCGTTTGCCCACCTCCCTTCAAGAAAAACCCCTTTCTCTCAAATCCGTCCCACCCCCTCCCAACAGAAAGTAATTAGTGTGTCATTTCTCCCATAATCCCTTCAGCTAATCTCCTCCAATCCACTGGGTTTGATTCAGTCATCTTTTCTCTTATATTCTAATCCATTTTGCCTTTGAGTTTTTGTGCGGGTCGCAGCGCGCTGCCCCCGTCCACAAAGAGCAGTCACTGAGCTATGACATTAAAGGTATTGTTGGGCCGGGCCGGGCCGGGCAGCCCCCTTATATGGGCTCGCCCTGCAAGGAAGTGTGCATTTTCATCCCTGTTGTCATGGGAATGGACACACACACACACACACACACACACACACACACACACACACACACACACACACACACACACACACACACACACACACGTCCTGGTCTTAACAGACATAAATTCATTCTATTTTGTGGAGAGACCGACTTCTCGTCTCCAACCCTGTCGCTACTTTCAGCACCTGAACCTTGAAATATGGACCAGGAAGTTTTCTGTCACATGAGGAAGAGGACGGGGGTGGGGGGGCTGTTGTGTGCTTTATGATGGTGTGGGGAAGAGCTTAAGAAGAACTCAGCCTGCTCGTGTTTTTATCAAGAGTTTTAAAGGAGCGACAGAGTACAGCTGTAGTGCTGTGAAAGTTCAGCATGACATCTAGAGAGCACCGTGTGTGAGAGCACATGAAGTGTGGACGATGTGAGAACATGTGACTCAGCAAGTGTTCAAACATGACTCAGAGATACTACGTGTTTGGTGATTAACTCATTAACTCATAATTAATGATTCTTTTATAACTATCTGTAGATGAATGCAACAAAGATCCTATTAAAACTGTTTAGTTATTAAAAGACCCCACAGAAGAGATCCAAAAGGGTCTGATCAGACGTTACTTCTGCCATGTTTCAGTCATTAGAATAACCTACGTTTGACCAGAGGATGTTTCAGATTCATAGTGTTTGTACCAGAGAGAATGTTACGAGGTATATTGTCTCATTCTGTGTATCTTCATGTGAGTCAAGATAAGGAGTCAAAACAGATGAACTAGTATAGCAAAAATAAACAAACTGAAATAAATAACAGAATAAAAACAGTAGAATAAAGCTTAGACACCAGCAGATGTTAAAAAAGGTTTAAAAAGAAGTGGAACAATGCAAATAGTAATAAACTTAGTCAGTTATTCTCAAACTCATAATGACAAATAAACATGTTAAAAAGAAAAATCAACTCAAAAATTAAAGCATCTAAATCTGCTAACAGGGTAGATACTTAAAAAGTAACTTACAATTTTACAAACATTTGCAGGTAAAGGTTTGAATTCCTAAAATCATCCTCGAGATTTTTAAGAACATGAAAGAAAAGCAGCCAGTTAAAAATGTGTGGGTCCCAATTATGAAGAAATGTGAACAGTTAATAGAATCATGAAGCGAGGGGGCTGGAGTACTCAGTGAGTAGCATCTAATAAATACTCCAGCCTCCTTGCTTCACGCTGTCCGTCAGCTGTAGAGCACCAGCGTGAGAGTGGACGATGCTTTATTCTAGCTAATAGAATTATTTACTAACAGTGAAAGTAAGAAGAAATGTGAAATATTTCAGACTCAGCTAAAAACAACAGTGTGGAAAAGTCTAGAAAGAGTCATAATAAAGCTGAATCATTTGACTTTGTCTAAAATGACATAAAATAAATAGTGCTATAATGGAATGCCACACATTCTATGGCTAATTTGTTTTGAACTTGCTGAACCAATAACAGTTAATTATACATTTTCTTGCTTTTATACTTAAAGCTTTCATTGAAAGTTCTTCCCCCACATCAACAGCAGAATGTATCAGACAGCCGTTTCAACTATAGGGACATTATTACATCACGTAGTAATACCGTGTGTTAGATGTAAAACCCTTGTTATATCGGTTGCAGCTGGAATCATGCATTGGTCTTATTTACTGGTATTATCTTTCCTCCCTCTCTCCCCAGTTCCTCCCAGACTCGAAGCATCTGTCTGAGAACCAGCAGATATGTTTACCATACGTTCACCCTGGCCTTGTGTCAAAACAGGGGCCCTACAGGCGCACGAGACACCTCCTTAAAACCTCTATGCCGGCTAATTGAGTGTGTCTATGAAGCGTTCATTCACTGTCAGTGAACAGAGCCAAGACTCTTCTCGTCAATCTCTCCCAAAAGTCAACACTGGGCCAGACGTGCACACACATGCACTGAAGAACACACTACAATACAGCGCCGAGGGGTCTGGGACATCCTGCAGACAGCATCCTGTTCCACTGAATGGCTCTTGTGTCACAAAGGACAACTTGGTTTCGCTCTGGCCCAGCTACCTGCGTGGGATCCGAGTGCTTCCCTGGCTGACTTGTGGCCTCGGGTTTTTGTCTTTCACTCTGGGAATGTCTCCTTCTTGCCTCTCTGCTCTTCCTCTCCTCCTTTTCTTCGTCTCAAGTGGTCTGCAGAGGGTGTCCTGGGAACCTGGCTGGGTGCCCCGCTGACAGCCCTCCAACCGCCACCATCACACACACACACACGCAAGCAAGCATGCACGCGCTTCCCTGAAAGATGTATCTCTGAATTAGCCTCTGTCTGACACGCTGACAGCCACTAACCAGCATGCACACACTCTACATGTACACAATGATAATAGAAAGTAGACACATTTAGAAGCCAACATGTAGAAACACACACACACACGCACGCACGCACGCACGCACGCACGCACGCACGCACACATGTGCTTAAATAGCAGTTTGCTAGACAAACTCCAAGAAGCTTGGGAGGAGACGGTTGTCAAAGTGAATTTTCTACTGCAGCTAGAAGAACGTGCACACGTGCATGCACAAACACACACCATGCCATTGCTGTGCCCTCCTGCAGGACAAATGTTGGAACATTGCACCTTCACAGGAACTTAAGCCAACAACGATAATCAAATCACACAGAAACATAGTTTAGAATCACTGTATTATGATTCAGTAACCTGAGTCATAAATTCTACAATAGAATCTGTAAAAAGTACCAAAATTAACAATTAAACATATAAAGTTGCATTTAGTTGAAATTACCTTGGATTCTTTTCCTACTCGTAAACATGACTTTCAGATACTTCTAATAGTTTTAAAGTGACAATGTGTAGTTTTAACCATTAATCTCTGGAAATTTCCATCGAAATGTTGAAAATGAATTAAATGATGCCCAGATGTTGAAAAATATTGGCAGCTTCATAACATATAACCCTAAAAATCAGGTCTAAAATACATGTGAGTGGGTGTAAGTCTCTGGGCGACGCCATATTGGATGCCATGTTTCCTTCTACGGGAGCCCGTGAGGACAACATGCATTTACTGATTTGTAACAAACGGTTACAAAACTTTTGCCATTCATAAACTTTGTTTTACACATTTACCTCTTCGCTTGCTGTCAGTGATGAAAGGGAGTCTGATGTGCTTGTCATTTTGCTAGAGGTTGAACTCTCAGGGATTTTTGACCCTAAGGGCCATCCGTTGGTAAGATCTTACTCGAACAACAACAACAAAAAAACGCAATGATTTAGGTATGTACTGCCCCCTATCACCAGGGAAAATACACACAGTCACTTTAAATCATTAAATAATTTATTTTGTCCCCAACAAAGACAAGACAGCAAAGAAAAGCCACTAAAGACAGAAGAACTATTGATCAAACCATGTCAGACGTCCTATGAAGTCAAATATAAATAAATTAGGAATTCAAACAAAAAAAAAAATGCATATTACTGTAGATATGAAGGGGAAGTGAGAAGTCTAAGAATAGATTTTAAAAGTAATAAATGTTGAACCAACAGATGAACAGGGCAGATTTAAGTACAGTATAAATATCAAAATATTTCTTTCAAGTAAAATTCTATTTCCAAAAATCTCTGATTAGACACCAAAGGAGAAAGAAACATCATTTTACAACAATGCAACATATAAATTCATCAGGTAGATGTTGAACCTCACACACATCAGTTCCCCTGCAGACCGAGCTGGTTGTGTTTAGATGAAAAGTTTGACTTTATTAGATTACCACCTGATTACACTAAATAACAGAATGATTAGGTGTGAGTAAGAGAAGGAGAACGTGGCAGCAGCTCCCCCCTGAGGGTCCTCGCTCATTACCCAGAGGTCACAGCCCATGCACCGCCACTTCCTGCCTGACCTCCCTCAGGAGAGCAGAGCATGCTGGGCCACGGATCACACGTGCTGATCACAAACAATCCCACTTCCTGTCCCAGATGGACGGAGAGGCACGGGGAGAAGCGGAGAGGGAGCGCGCCTTGGCTTCTTTCAGACACTCGCTGTTTTCACTTCCTCCACTCTCACGCTCCCTCAGAGTCTCGCTCTCATTCATTAGCCTCCTGACTATTCACCCCGTCTCAGCCGGACCAGCCAGCCCAGCCCGGCCCCGGCACTGGGAACAAAAATACTCATTCCCCATCTTGTTCCAAACTTCCTCCCACTCTCCTCCGTGAGTCACACTGGCCTAGATCACGAATGAATGAGGAGATTTGTTCCTGGGGTAATTTTCTCTGCGTACTGAGGAAAATCTGTGAACTGTTCAACTCAACGTCGTATAACATTAACACCAGAACAGGAAACAACCCGGCAAGAGACGAGTCATTACAAACCAAGCTGTTGACGTTTGATTTAGGAGAAGTACCCACTGATGGCTTTTGTGTTTATTTTTATCATATAAGGGATGAAAACTCTTAATTCAGACAGTTCAGACTCACTTTTATATGAAAAAAGTAAATGTGTTATGTTAAAGAGCCAGAACGTTTTAACAAAGCAGGTTTAATGGATTGATACAGGATACAGGATAGATCGTCTTGTTTTCAGATTTAACCCACTTCTACCCTCACGAAGGCCCTCGAGGGGGACATGATAACATGTTGATGTACTCATTATGCATTCAAAGGTGTGGTTCATTCGTTTATCAATACATTTGCAGTGGTTTTTAGTAGGAATTAATGCCTTGTAAGTCGTACTCTGGGGAAAAAATATACCGGTGCACTATTTTCAGGAAGTAGAAGTTACCCACATCACAGCTGAGCTTCAGACGGCAGGTTTTGGAGTCTTATTTCCTGATATTTGGACATCTCACCTTCAATTGGACAACAGCAAAATGACTCTACCACTGACTTGCAACGTTGATGTTTTATCTCCACAAATAACACAAGCCTGGAGGAGTTCTGCTGTGCGGTGGAGTTGCTAATGCTAACGGTTAGCTTCTACTAATCAAGACGTTCTCTGCTGTTTCCTGGACGCTAAACCAACAACAGTCGTGAGTCAAGATGGGTGAGTACATGAATGTTAAGTGACAGTGTGATGTAGAGCTTTCAGGCTTTTCTAATCCTAGAGTTTCACCGTCTATTTTCCATCAGAAGCTAATGCAGGAGATAGGTGTAGGAGACTATTTTCATGTTCAACCTGCATGAAACACTCAGTAACCGATTATAATCAGAAAAAATAATTAAAAATGTTTTTTCAGTGAACTACACCTTTAAAAAATAAGTGATCTATCAACATAAATGCCATCATTATGCCGGAGTTTCAAACAAATTTGTAAAACTTCAGCTTCAAACTTCAATTTAAAAAACAAAATAAGATTTGAGCACTGCTAAATGATAAACATTTCCTGTGTTGTTTACTGTTGCATGGTGGTGCTACTGTTAGCCCAGCAAGAAGGTCGTGGGTTTGAATCCCACCCCTGGTCTTTCTGTGTGGCGTTAGCATGTTCTCCCCATGCATGCATGGGTTTTCTTCAGATTCCCACAGGCCAAAAACATGCATAGTTGGTAACTTGGACTCTTTGGATAAAAGAATAAACATAGCTCATCTTTTACAAGTAAATGACACATATACTGTTATTGTCTAACTCAGCACAGGAAATATGATGTTTCGTGTGAGGCCGGGGAAAGTCCTTTATGCACAAACTTGTGCTTTTTGATTTTATTAATAAAGTACAAATTGTAACCCTAGTGCACCAATTGATACATCAATATTTAATACAAGTTTCCCATCTTTCCAGCGACCTTAGGGTAAAATAAATGTCCCTTTTAACAGCTATGCAACTTGAGCTGATTTGAAAAGCCACTAATGAGGATTCAAATTTCTCCAAACGTTTTCATTCTGCCAAGAACGAACCTTAAAATCTAACAACTAATGCATTTAACACATGTTAAAGCATTTGTTACATTTTATGTGTTACCTAAAACTAGTAGTGGAGCTTTGAGCCTGTAACAGAGTACCCTTTCCCCCCAAAAGCCATACAAATAAAGAATGATGTGCTGAATAGCATCTCAGGCCATCTTATTGATGCCAGATGGCCTTTGAGAGAACTAAACTTGCCCCCCAAAAAGAGACCTTGAAAAAACATTATTGTTTACCAATGCAGAGCTATTGTTAATCTGGCATCTGTGGCTTACATACCAGCATCCTATAAAATTGGGCTGCACAGGCAGGGGTGCGGCTATCCCCTTGCTTTCACGCTCCTGTGGCCCCTGTGGCTTGACCACAAGCCCTTTGTCTTTGGTCAGGGGCTGCCACAATGAGCCGCCAGGAGACTGACCCCCTGACTCACCACGGGGAGTCTAGCCAGCTCAGAGCAGGGTCAGACCTGCAGAGACTGGTGGCCAGAGGGCACAGCACTGGTGTGGAGGTCAGTCCAGGGTTGTTGACTCTGGTACCTGACCCCGACTCGCTCTTATCCTTTTTGGGTCAGACCCGGAGCTCAGAGAGCTGAGATCACCCGCAGAGAGCAGGGGATGAGCAACTATTCAGCTGTGTCCTGTTCACCACTGACCACCCGGGACCGTGCAGGTCAGAACAACCGGACTCCCGCTGCTGACCACAGATCAGAGAGTGAATGGAGCCGTGCTCATTAGGGAAGGCATTCTGCACCAGAGATATGTGTGAAAAGTCCCAATTAGCTGGAATTAGGTTACACGGGGCAGTTCCGCACCAATTGAAATATTGATCAGACACCATTCGGTCCAGCTTCCAAAATTCACCATGACGGGACGATTGGGTTGGAGTGGGGGGCAACACAAGTCATGCACCAATTCTAGTACAGCTCTGATGATGATTGTATTATCTATGCTACATGAGAGCATAGCACAATAATAATGGTACCAATATAAAGAGAACACAGCTACAGCATTCTAGCATGTTGGATTTCTCCAGCTGATGGATGAAATCTTACCTGCTGGGCTTTTACAGAGGGGTGTTTGACTGTCTTTTGTATGTTATGGATGAAAACACCTGAAAAATTTCACTTACAAACGAAAGCAATTCCAAACGTGATTGTCACTTCAAATTTTGAAAGCAAATTTCCAGAAAGCGTGTCTGTGGGATGCTCCTGACCATACTAACATGATACTATTCTATTATACTGATATAATCAGCACTACTATGTTCCATTTCATTATAGTTTAATAATCATTCAATGCAGTGGTCTTTAGTATAAATGAACGCCTTGTGAGTCGATCTCTGTGGGGAAAAAGAGCTCTGGCGCTCCTGTTTCAGGAACTAGAAGTGAGTCGGAGCAGAGGGGACCAGAAGACGGCAGGTTTTGGAGTCGTATTTCCTGATAATCGGACTTCTCGCCTCTGATTGGCTAACATCAACGTGACTCTACCAACGACTCCGTTTGCTTTGCAGCGTTGATGTTTTATCTCCACAAATATCACAAGCCTGGAGGAGTTCTGCTGTTAGCTTCTACTAGCCAAGACGTACTCTGCTCTCTCCTGGATACTAAATCCACAACAGCCTTCTCTGTTGTGATCCAATGAATTCAATGCAGAATTTTTCTGATCCCAGCTTTTCCACGTCTATTTTATATCGGCGGCTAATGCAGGAAATAGGGGTAGAAGACTATTTTCCCGTTTAGCCTGGATGTTAAACGCAGAGATTGATCCTATTTCAAAATAACAAGTGAATCAAGGTTTGTCTGTGAACTTGGTCTTTAATGTGGTCTCTACTGTGATGATCACATTGTCAGATTTAGCCTTTGATGTGTTTTAGTCGTAGTCCACATGAACAACTTTTTTATCCAAACTCATGTTTGAAGTTTATGTACGAACACAACTGGATCGCTGGAGAATCTAAATGTTTATGTTTACTGTTAATCGGTTGAATAGTTGGCAGAAATATCAAGTCAGGTTTTTATTGGATTTGTGTTTCAGGCTGAAATGTAGATAATCGGCATCCAGCAGTGCCTTAACAGTCACATTTCCTATAAAATAAAAACATCAAGACACAGAAATGTCTCCAACTAGCCAAATTCCCTAACGCCTTCCCGTGTTTCAGGCCAGACTGAGAGAAAAGCCAGAAAACTGCAGGGGTCATGAGGTCAACTGATAACACCCCAGGACAGGTTGTGTCTTGTTCCATGAGACACTCTCATGTCTGTCTCCTCCTCATCCATCCATCCATCCACCCACCCACAGATCCATCTCTCTCCGTCGACACTGTGTGACTGGGCTCAGGCTCGGAGAGGAAGTCCCTGTCAAGATAGAGTTCTTATCATGACCGGGGCAGCCCCCGCCTTTCCAGCCATCCGTCAGGCAGGCAGCCACCTGGATGACTGCTGACCCTCTCTACGAGCTGATTGGACAGCAGAGAACACACCGGAGTGGAGGCGATGAGGTAAATAATGAACCAAGTGCATTCTTGTTTGTTTTCTTCATCCTCTTCCCCTCCTCCTACCCTGTTTGTTTTGCTTCTATTAAGCTCCCCGTAGGACCAAATTATGGATCAACAGAGGAACATTCATCTTTATCTCGCCGTCGTCTCCTGCTCGTGCTAAAATAAGTGGCCAATTAACTTGGCGGCAACCGCGTGTGATCGTCCCCATCTGACTGCAGATTAATGACCAGCCAGCGCTTTCCCTCCCCAGACCCATTTATCAGAACCAGCAACCAGGTCGGATGATGATTAAACATCCGGACTGCCGGGGCCTCCTGGGGCCCAGGTCCCAGCATTACTGCAGGCTCCGATTGGATTTAATTGCTCTCTTTTCATGGCTGTATAAGAAAAAAAGGAGACGACTTCATTGGCAGGTCCTATTAGCCTTTGAGGGGATGAGAGCTAAGGATTGTGGGATGTTGTGTTTCCTGTGAAAACTTCCCCTGCATTAAAATACATTTACTCATTTAGGGTGAGTTCCTGAGCTGGTGGAGGAGTGGAGGCTGGGCGATGAGACGGATGCTCATCAGTTTCATACAACCTGTCGTACTTCTATAGTTAATTGGCTTCAATGTGCAAGACTGCAAATGCAAAGTTAAAGGGATACTTTGCAACTTTTTCATATTTTACATCATTTTTTGAGCCAGTATGTGCTAAAATGACCCTTTACAGTGTTAATGAAAGGCCACCCAGCCCCTATCGCCCTCTGTGGCCAGAATATTCCACTTGCAACTTCAGCGTTGTCGGTCCGGTCTGTTGGGACTTGGAAAAAAGAAGAGCTGACATACCTGGTGCTGCAGTCTGCTTCCAGCATGTTTCCTGCATGTTTTAGATCATGAACACAGCTGATTTGTTTGATTTAGTGATGAACCGCTCCTGTAGACACTAATGAAGGCTGAGGAGACATTTCAGCAGTTAGATTAAGGTGTTAAAAACACAAACGCACAGCGAGGAGTTTTGGTTTTGGTTCTACAAACGGACACTAGGGGGTGCTAAAAGCAAGCCAAAACTGCCTAGTCTCCCTTTAACTGCTGAAATTGGGTATAGACTAAAATTCAGCCCAACAGAGAGAAAAACCTTAAATTTTGGACAAAAAGAAACTTGGAGGATGTTTTTTTTTTAATATATTTTTGTCACAACATTTGGTTAAAAATCAAACATTCTGGAACTCCTGGTTCGAATCAAGATTCCTCAAGATTTGAGTGATAAATGCAAGATTTCAGATTTAACCCAAACTTTAAATATGTAGCTGTTCTTTGCTCTGCAGGCCCGAAGGACCCCTCAGTGGCCGCTTTGCTTTGTCCTCCTTCTGACCTCTGATGATTATTTGTTTAGCTGAAAGTCAAAGGTATCCAGAGGAGCTTGATGAAATTAGGCAGGCTCTGATAGAATTAACTTACGTAGGGGAGTCTGTTAGGGTGGCCTGTGAGTTAAAGTGAATCAGGAGGTTAGCGGTGTCGTTTAATCAGCTGATAATTTAGTCCAAAGTCAACAAGTGGAGTTGTTTTGGAGTGGGATGAGAGGTGGAAACATGTCGCCACAACAATAAAACAGATGAGGAGTCATTCGTACAGCCTGGAAGTGAGTCATATTACAGATTATAGGGATTTTTCTTGGTTCACGTGTTTAATGGCATGTAAAAATAACGTTGAATAAAAAAAACTAAATAAACTTTTATTCAGCATCTGGATCATAAGAGGTAACTAGCCTGATTCTGATTTTGCTTTACCCATCCTAGATGATACATGTTTGAAGTATTAGTTGATGCTTTAATCCAGCGCCGTGGTCATGTGGTCACTTATCTGGTTTCTTTCCACGCCGAGCTGACCAGAATGAAGCGGCGTATTGACGGCGTTTGAAAGGCAACAGAGCGCTGCGGACAGTCTGACCCTGCGCTGCCCCGGCCTTTCAGCGCCAGCCCTTTCAGAGGCAGCTGGACAATATGGGCTTGGTGTCCGGCCTCCGACGGGCCTCTGAGCCGATTAGGAACCGGACCTGCCACAGAAGAGCAGCGCCATGGTCCGACACCACCCACATCCAACGGCACCCTCCCCCTGCCACCAAGGGGGCCGCTCGGGGCCAAGGTCAGCGGCCAGGCTGACCTCTGATGTCCTGCCATGTTTGGACACGTCCATGCACAAAGCCCATACCCCAAAGGGGCTCATTAGAATATGTGGGGATGAAAGAAGGCAAGAGGCCTCTGGACTGTTGCAAGGTGTGTGTGTGTTGTTGGCATGGCGATGCGGTCAGTGACTGCCTGACTACCGGACCTTCCCTCCTTTCCCCCCAGATGTGCAGCTCTCTTTGTCGGAGGCCAGGAGGGAGGAATTACACCAGGGATGATCCCGTATTACTGAGCCGGACCGCCTTTCAGGTTGGGCTTAGTTTTGTTGGCTCGGCCTGGTTTTATCCTCCTCCCAGTGTTTCCACCATGAAGCTGATCCCTTTGATGTCCTCGAACACTGACCGCTGGATCGTTACATTTTTAGACATTTGGAAATTTAAGGGAATTGTGTTGGATCAGATCAAAAGGCAACAGAGAGGATTTAACAGCTGGGATTTTATTTTCTTGCAGAATGAAGCATTTATTTACTGTTATAGCAGAAGTCACCATGTGCAATCAGCTTAAATAAAAATTTCCCATAATGTGTTTTCTTTTTAGAATAAATGTACGCAATAAAAACACAAACTAAAGTTAGGGACGATCTGACATTTTTCTGAAAAATACTCATTTAGTTTTGTTTTTGAACAATTTGCTTCTAAATCCTTTTTACTTAACTGGTTGTTGCAATTAATTCTTGAACAGCTTTTATCTCAAAGAACTATAATTAATAACTATAACATAGAAACATGGAAGAGCTGTTATAGGCTGTAGAGATGAGCTCATAAAGGAAATGTGTTATTTTATTGCTGCTTGGGATCGATACAATGATGCATTCATGGACCAAATGCAAAAGAAAATCTGACTTCTGAGTTGCAGGTTTGCTGATCATGATAAATTTGTTCGGATTTGGGATCACTGGCTGATTTGGTGACGAGTCTCTACTTTGTATCAGACGCTGACTTCATGGTGTGTTCAAGTGCAGTTGTTTTCCCCGTACAGTGGTGATGTAGGAAGACAGTCCTGCCACTGGTTCAGTGACATCCATGGATGTGGACATGAAAACTTCCCTTCACACATAAAGTAGGGTGAAACGTTCAGAAGCATTGAGTGTTTTTAAGTTATGATCTATTATAATCTGGACCAGTTCTTATTTCACCTGCTTTGTTTTATGATGATTTTTTTTACATTTCAAATTAAACAACCTGTTCTTCTAACGTCTTGTGTCTGCCCACTGGGTCGGTTCAGTGCGCACGCTCAGAGGGGAACGTGTGTGTGTGTGTGTGTGTGTGTGTGTGTCTCGCTCCAACACCCCTGTGTGTACTCATTCAGCAGAGAGGTCGTGTGTCAGGGGTCAAAGGGTCTGCAGGGGGTGAGGTGTCGGGGGGTCAGTGGTGACTCACGGTGAGGCGGGGGGGCGTGCATATGCCTGAAGGTAGATCTACTATCTTAATTGGTGTTTAGAGATGTTAGAGAGCGAGTGTGTGAGATAAACCTGCTGTGTCTTTGTCAGAGGATGGTGATGATGTTTTAATGATTGTAAAATGTCGAAAGGCCATTTTTTAGCCTGTTCACATTTTTTGCACACATTTTTTTATAATAAAAGTTATTTTCTTTAGTGAAATTCAACTAATAATGTTTGATTGTTGTTTCTTAGATGCATAAATAACAACAAATAACTTATAATAATCAGTTTTAGGGGTTTGAGATATACTTTTGTTCTTTTAGCTAGATAAATATGTACTGGAACAGGAAGTAAATAAAGTCAAAATAAGTCATAGATATGTAAAAATGTGAGGGAGTTTCATTAATACATTTATTTAGGTAATTGGAAAAATAAAAACAGGAAAAAAAATTGCAAAATTGATTAAAAACAGATATATTTTATTAAATATTTTGTTTATTATGTGAAGGAAAAGCCAGATTGGTGACCAAATTCATTTTATTTTCCTGTCAACAAGCCCTTAAAACCAAGCCAAGCTGCTCTCATGACTGTTCTAACAACTAAACTAGCATAATTCTCCTTTAAGCAGCACATTTCTCCCGTTTCCTCAGAGCAACTGGCCCTTGAATGTGTCCTCGAGATGCTCTGTCTCTGTTTGCGTAGGGACAGTCAGTCAGTCTTGTGCTTTTTCACCACATTATCCACCAATCAAAGCCCCTGTTTACCTCCCAGCTCTTAAAAAGACGAGCCGTGTCCACAGAGCTTCTGTTTCCCTCTGGGATGCTGGAGAGACGACTACA
The DNA here is from genome assembly GCA_006937985.1 of Aphyosemion australe. NCBI lineage: Eukaryota > Metazoa > Chordata > Actinopteri > Cyprinodontiformes > Nothobranchiidae > Aphyosemion > Aphyosemion australe. The sequence continues at coordinate 46,698 of SSNS01000091.1, forward strand.
GTCAGCGAGTGTTGGCAGAGCAAACATTCCTGAGCACCCAGGATCACACACTCGCAAACACACACACGTCCCAGGGGAGGAACGCCGGCGTAAGGCCCGGCAGAAGCTCAGAGGAACAATCTCATCAGCACACAGAACAAGAAGTCAAACACATCATTCAGACCCGGGAAACACGACGAGTGTTTCTGAGCCGCAAAACCTAAAGTTACTCAAATATTTTTACATCCTGGGACAAACCACCGCTACACGTGCAACATGATACAGCTTTGGTGGACATTTTATTGTGTTTTTATTTGTTTTTTCCATGTGAATCCCTTACATGCTGAAGTCATGTTGCATCATTCTGCAGCTCCAGAAAAAACTCTTACTGATTTGACTTCTTATTTATTATTATGTTTGCTAAAATGCACAAAGTTCTCTGCTCGTAGAGCCTCTACGCTCCCAGTCTGAACGGTCACAACCCAGACTGAAACCACGATCGACGTCTGGAAAGTAAAACTGACGTGAAACCGGAACAGAACACTGGTGCTCAACTTTAAATCGATGCTAGCTGTAAAACTTGGCTCACAGCGGTGAAACAAAATGATTAATGCGAGTCTAAAATGGGATTCAAATTGATGCAGTCCATGTTTGACTCCCTGACACCCACGCCATCGGGGACGTGCCCCCGCCTGCTGATGTACAGTGGCGGCGAAGCTGCTCTCCGGCAGCGGTCTAACACTCAGTGGGCAGCCGAGGAACCCTGACTGACTGGTTCAATATTTGCCGTCCAGAGAGGAGGCGTGTGGAGGCTGCAGGAGGTCAGGAGGTCACTGGGCCAAAGCGGTGGCCTTTCAGCTTGGACACGACTGACCGGCAGGTGAACAAACATGGAGGCTGCAGCGGAGGGTGTTGTGGAATGACCCTAAGGGATTTTTTTTTTTTTTAGAAAAGTTCAGTTTAAAAATTTGAGCAGGTGAAGATAAACTCGATAATGCCACAACACCACCAGACACAAAAAAGGAAAAACTTTCCAGACAGCAATGATTTTATTGTATTTTTACTCAGTTTGTATACGAACATATAAAAAATCTTGGTAACGTGTCGTTTATCTGAGCTGTTCAACAGTTTCTGCTTAATCTCATTTTCAGCTCATTTATTCAAAGGTCGTGTGAAAAAACAACACTTTAAAGCTTTTCTTTCTGCGCGCCAAACAGAAGTTGGAGGATTCCCGCCGGCTCTGAATATGCAACATGGTGATTCTCTTGTTGCGACCAGAGCTGATGTCACCAGAGTCCTAATGTTGTGGGAAAGCACACTGGGCCATTCACGGCGGCTAAGCTTGTTTTGCTGTTTAACTGGCAGAACACATGTAAAACAGGCCTGTTTGAAAATGCTAATCTAATTAAAAGTATAAGCTTGGAGAATAGAAGATTGGAGCTTCCTGGGGAAAAAGGGACACAATACAAAAGCCTATAAAGTTGATCTCTTTATGTGTGGTCATTTCTGCGATCCTGTCCTAGCTTTGGACCATTCAGTCACCGCTTGTTTACTTTTGGTTTAGTCTCTGCTAAGATACTATTGACAACCAGTCAAGTAATGTCACCCGACTGTTTCTCGGCTGGCCTCACGGTGGCACTTAGACGATAATAGCCGGTCCTCAGAGTCCCCCCGAACCAGGAGCAAGAGCGGCCCCCTCTCTCCATGCATCCCCATCAGAGGAGGCAGATCAGCCTGACTGACGTGAGCGGGGTGGACAGATTCAGCCTGGCAACACACCCAGGATCTGGAAAAACCTCCTCTCTGTTTGCCTAACGGGTAACCCAGGCCTCACCTACTGGCCTCGCTCGCTGCATCACTGAATTAATGCAGGCTCTGCTAACTGGTCCACATCCTCCATCCATTCAGTTACAATGAGACTTTTTTTGTGGTAACTTTGCACCTGTTTCTGTTCTGCAGAGGGATGCAATGCACCGGCAACCTATCCAGGGTGTACCCCAGGGTGTTAGAGATGGGCACCAGCCCCCATGATCCTCCAAGGATAAGCCAGTATAGATGATGGATGGATGACAGCTTCATAGCTACATGTTTCAGGAGGTGGATTGGGTCTGCTTATTTTTGTGTAAAAGCATAAAATAATCAAAAAGCACACCTGATGGGTCAGTGGCTAGGTGTTCTAGCAGGAAGTTAAATGATTGGGTATAACATCCAGAGTGGATGAATGATTAGGAAGAGGATTCACAGCCTGTAAGGCTGGATGGGGAAACACACTGAACAGTTTGTAAAGGAAATTTAAAGAAATGCTTAAGTTGCTCCAGTTTCTTTAAATAGTATCTCTGGCACCATTACAGATCTTTGCGTTGTGTTTTTCTTCTAGTATGTGAGGCCTAAAAACTCCATTTATTCACTTTATTCGTTTTAAGCTCACTGCTGTAATGATCCGATAATGAAATTCAGTGAAAAAGCAGCCGATGTGAGAGAAAAACTTTTGAAAACTTCAGGAAGCCTAAAGAACTGTTGATCAAGACTTCTTCAAAAGATGGGAAGAAAATCTGTCTGCTTGGATTTAAGATATAAAGAAGTGAACAATGGTTTTAACATTTTTGGTAGGACTTAAAAATCTAATTACTGACATTACATGTACAGAAAATGTTCTCCTGTGGTTAAACCATTAGAAGATGAAGAACAATGGTTGTTTATAATGGTATTTTTATCCGTTGTGCTTCCAGTCACACCCATGTGATCCGTGTGTGTGTGTGTGTGTGTGTGTGTGTGTGAAGTAGGAAAATCCAGACCAACCTTTAGGGATTTACCAGTGGAGGCTGTTCTTCTCCACAATGGTCTGATTCACTGATGATGTCCTGCGCTGCGATGTGGGACGATGAGGTCACCACTCTGATGCTTTCAGGGTGGATGTCAGATGTGAATGGTGAGAAAAAGCAGCACGACACACACACACACACACACACACACCGGGATGCAGGACCACCACAAGATTCACACGCTTCACCCTCCTCCAGTTCCTAAACTTTAAGCACTGCAATAAATTATAGCACTCTCACAGTAAGAACAGGGCTCTGTGTGTGTGTGCGTGCATGTGTGTGACATGGAAGGTCACTGACCTCTGTGACTCGGCTAAAATCCCCACGGGCCCAGTTCAGCGCTGGAATGGACCCCACAGCGCAATGGGAAGATGGCTCCAGCATAATGAGCACAAAGACCAATTGTGCAGCTTTTCTCTGCGGGGCAGAAAGCATCGGGCCCCGGGGACAGTAGAGGGTTTTGTCACATGAGTCGGAGAAGGAAGCCTGTTGCTTTAACAAGCCGCTGATAAGATTCATCAGTGGCGACTGAGCGGTGGCACCCTGTCACCCGGAGCACTGAGTGTTAGATTTACACCCACTGTCTTTATCTGCACTTGTTGACTAAAGAGCTGATAAGTGGCTCAGATTGGTCAAATTAGTGCGTGTACAGTTGTAGTGTCTGTTGTGGACTAACAGATAAATGGTTCATTTTTTATGATTTTCAGGCACGTCTGCAGAAATGGCCGACACTGCCAGTATCTTGCAACCTTCAAATGTTTTCTTCCTTCAATACATCTGCTATAAATAGTTACATTACCTCTTCAGCACGTCTTTAAAGTTCTGCAGAAACCTTTTAGTCACCTGCTGGTTTGAATCAGGTGTGACGGAGCAGAGAAACATCTAAAACATGCAGGGTAGTGGTCTACCTGACTGAAAATGTGCTTTAGATTTAGAGTCGCAGAGAGAAACTGCTATGAGAAAAGTATTAAATTGTAATCAAACCGAATCAATCCACTGAAAATGCTGCTCATCGTGCTGTTAACAAAGGACAACAAAGCCAGCGGCCCCAACAAGAAGTCAGACGAATGCTGAAACCAGAAAAACGCCCATCCTCACGACTCGTTGCCCTTTTTTTCTCATGACAGATTCAAAGTTTCCATCCTCTCCTAACCTGCCACACCCCTGCCAATAGAGTCAGTGTCTGTATGATTAGGTGGGGGGATAAAAAAATGAGGCAACAAAATTAGGCCTTTCTTTCTCTTCAGAAAGGCTGGTGTAATGGCGCTTTGTGCGTGTCTGCTGTTGTGGCACATTTGACAGGTCTGGCCTGCTTTTGTGTCACCAGAATAAAGAGGATTGAAGGAAAACACAAACCGGGCCACTGTGCTGTTGTGTCGCTGGCTATTAGTCAACGTGACGGCCTTTGCAGATGCTAATGGCTCGTAGTGTGTCGCCTCCACACACAGCGCGGCGCGGCTATCTGATAGCACAAAGGCCTTACGCTGGAGGTCGACTCTTCCCCTTTTCCTTTTTATAGCTGCTACAAAGTCATGAGGATTTTTTTTCTTCCTCTGTTTTTAGGAAAACAGGGGAATATAATAGCAGCACAGAAAGCAACGGTTTGACAAGAAGCAGTTATCTTCACGGGCGAAGCCTCAGGTGATGAGGATGAGGTCTCCCCGATGCACGGCCCTTTGAGTAATGTGGAGAAGTGGTAACAGCCAGGCGTCTGTGAAAGAAGAGAAGATGCCCGGGAGTGTAGGACCTCTGGACTCTGACTTATTAATCAGTCAGACCCTCAGCTGCTTGCCTGAGGCGGCGGCGTGCCTTCAGCCTGCTCTGGGACCAGATAACAGCCTGTAGACCTAAATACTCACAGGGTTCTGCCCAGACCTGGAGCAGAGGCCTCAGCTCATCAGCACACAGGTCGCTGCATCCAGCAGCACCAGCTGTAAGAAAACAGCATCCAACACACACACACAAACACACATAAACACACACACACACACACACACACACACACACGCACGCACGCACGCACGTCTGCAGGGCTGAGAATGAACCAATACATCAAAGGTTTCTTTGTGCCCCCCCCCAAAGTTCCACGTTCAGATGTAAAAAAAAAAAAATTTTAGGCAAACAGAGCTGCACAAAACATAAAACAAGTTTCCTTCTTAAGTGATACACAAAAGCTCAAACTAACAAGTAGTTGAATGTGCTTATGCATCTTTTATCAAATACACAGCTCAAGTAGGCTGCACAGTGTCACAGTGGTTAGCGCTGTTGGTCCTAGGTTTGCATCCTGGCCTGGGGTCTCTCTACATGGAGCCTGCATGTTCTCCCTGTGCATGTGTGGGTTCTCTCTGGGTACTCTGGCTTCCTCCCACAGTCCAAAAACATGACTGTCAGGTTGATTGGTCTCTCTAAATTGTCCTTAGGTGTGTGTGTGTGTATGGTTGTTAGTCCTATATGTCTCTGTGTTGCCCTGCGATGGACTGGCAACCTGTCCAGGGTGTACCCCGCCTGCATGCCCAAAGATTGCTGGAGATAGGCACCAGTCCCCCTGCGACCCTGATAAGTGGGTATAGACAATATGGATGGATGGACAACCCAAGTACATTCTCCAAAACTCAAACAGATGTTTAAAGGTGTGGGACACTCGTTTAATCAATACATTTGCAGTGGTCTTTAGTAGTTTTTAAAGTTAGGCTGATGTTTCTATAAGACTTGGCCTTTGCTTCTGGCCGTTTAATCCTGACTCAAAACTTGTGTGCTGAAATAGAAATAAGGGAACAACTCAATTGTAATCCTGTATCGTTATAATTTTATTTATATACACATAAAAGCACACTTTTATATATATATATATATTTCTGTATTATTTTCCATCATGGACATTCAAATCTGAGTTTGTATGATTTCTGATTCTCTGCAGTCACATGGTCCTGGGGCCTCATTTATAAAACTTTCTGTAGCATCCTTGCTAAAACCCTACAGCAAAAAAATGACTGCCTATAAAACTCTAATCATGGCTCCACAGTTTCAGCTTTATAAATCACACCTGTCCTAGAAATGTGCTCAGTTGTTTCTGGGTCACATCCCGCCTCCTGCACACCCACTTTCTGCCATAAATGGACAATGCAAACTAAACTATGAATATTATGCATATAAATAAACCTGCTTATCAGCATCGTTTCATGGGTAACCATGACAACAAAGATGCAAATCCAGGCTCTGGGGTGTGATGTAGGCGTGGAAAAAATCTTTTATTCTCTTCTAGCAGCACCACGCTGCTGCAGAGGTAGGCCGTTGAGCCACAGAGCGATTGCAGCGGGCAAAAAAATAAGAAAATGATTTAAAATGGGGAAAAAATGGTCGCATGGAGCCTTAGATGGCAATAAATGATATAAAAGCAGCACTAAACCAAAACAAAGTGACACTAGGATGCGCAGAGACAGCTGAGATATTCCAGATCTAAGAGGAACATTCAATCAAACACTTAACCCAAAAGGGCTTTAGGCAGAAAATTTTGTTCATTATATAATACAAGTATCAGTCCGCCTGTCGGCTAATTCCTGCTGGAACAAGTGGTGTGTTTGAGCAGGAAACTTGTAGAACATGCAGCATAGCTCCTGAGGGCTGGACGTGGTTATTTCATCATAAACCAAACTGTTGAACTTGGACAAAAAAAAATAGCTGGCAGATGACACATTTAGCTGCAAAGCTATTTTCCTCTGTAGAAAAAAAAAGTCCAACATTACAGTGAAAAAAAAGCAGAACTAAAAAGTCATTTTTTAAATTTGTCATTTTTATTTTGAACACAAATTAAATAAATAAAGCACATCTGCAGGGGTACACCATGCACACATTACTTTCTACAACGTAAAACATGATTCTGAACCGACTCAGCTTACTTTCCTCAAGTGACTCAGACACTCGTGCTGTACATGATCGTAGCTCCCCAACTTCCTGGTAACGCTGATCAGATTGCACATCCTATTTATGTACATACATAAACCCATATACACAAGAATGAATGAATGAGGAGGGGCAACGTGACCTCAGTCCTCCATTCAAGCAAATATATCTAATCATCATCAAGGTTTGGAAGCAAGACGGGAGTGATGGGGAGAATCAGAAAGGTCCAAATGAAGGAGGTGCAGAGAGAGAGAAGCGGAAAAATAGTCACGAAAAAGGAAATTATGATGGTGAAAGCAGACATTTTCATTTCAATCATGGATATTTCTAACTTTGAGTAATCGCTTCCATATTTTAGATTAAAATGATACAGGAACGGATGGGAGGATGAAAATAACACCCAACAGGCATCATCGACAGACCGTTTCAAACTCGGTTAAGACTGAAAAACATCAAAAACATTTCTGAAGTAGACGATCCAGCAGGGCTGAAGAAATAAAGCCTCTTAAAATCTAATTAAATTTACCAGGAAAGGGACTGAAAAAGTGTTTTAAAACCATCAAACATTTCCCCATTTCCCTTTAAAAGACATTTTATTTATTTTTACTCTTAGATTAGGGCCCTAATAATAATAATAATCTGTAAAAACACAAATTTGCAGCATCTGGGTGACATGTTTGTATAAAATGACAGAAAAGATGAGACAGACTAAAACACAAAGCTTAAGGTCTGCAAACAGAAACACAGGATTTTAATATTTATCGTATTAAACCAATTAGAAAAATAAATAAATAAATTGGCATTTATGTGATAGAACACCAGAAAGTGTTGATGAATAAATACTGCACTAATTTATAGTTTATTATTAATTTTCACTTGAGTTACACATTTTATTTAGAATAAATGGACAATACTTTAAAGAAAATAAAGTGTAATAAGCCCAAAGTGCGAGTATTTTAATTTTTTGGAGGAAATGAACAGTTTTTGCTTTTATTAGCCCAGTAATGTGGAACAGTTGAGAAGCACCAGGTAAAAAGGAAGAAAGAACGTAGGAGAAAAACACGTTAACAGTCCGTATTTATTGAAAACTAATTCACACAACTCGATGAAATGTTTGTGTTTCGTGAGTTATTTTACCCAATTTGCTCCTGTCCTGTTTTTGTTTCAAAGAAACATCGGAGACAAAAGAAATTCCAGGATTTTTGTGTCTGTATCTTGCTTCTGTTGAGTGGGAGAGAAAATGGGAAGCCAGGTTGAGACGGTGAAACCAGGAAACGGTTGAGTCAGTGCCAGGGAGTCAGGACAGTCGTTTACAGATGTGATGCCTTTGTTCAGTGCTTTCCTTCTGCTGCGATACAAAAAAAAAATCATCATTACCAATTCACTCCTAATTCTTCTAATGAGGGGATAAAAGTACCTGATCTGTTATTTATCCTTGTGTAGAGCTTCTATGAAAGCTTCAAGCTTCTCCTGGATCTCACGAACTTTTTCTGCAAAGCCAAAGAAAGATATGTGAAATGTATAACACTTGATCGGTCACTCTGTGTTTAACATGCAGGCTGAACATGAAAATACCCGTCCACCCCTATTTCCTGCATTAGCCGCCGATAGGAAATAGACGGCGAAACTCTCAGATTAGAAAAGCCACTCAGATCTATATCACATTGTAAATTTGCATTCATGGACTCATCCATCTTGGCTTCTGACCGGGAAGGCTGTTGTTGATTTAGCGTCCAGGAGAGAGCAGAGCGCATCTCAGCGATTAGAAGCTAACCGTTAGCATTAGCAACTTCACAACATGGAGGAACGCATTCAGACTTGTGTTATTTGTGGAGATAAAACATTCTGGACTATGCAAACTCACTACTCATTGGTGCTCCTGTTTCAGCGCTGAACCGGCTGCAGACTGTGCAAAATGCAGCAGCTAGGTTCCTAACCAACACAAATAGACGCCGTCACATTACCCCGGTTTTGGCACGTCTACACTGGCTGCCAGTGACTTTCAGGATTCGTTTTAAGATTCTATTATTCACCTACAAGGCATTAAATGGCCTAGCACCACCTTATCTGTCAGAGCTCCTTACACCCTATGTGCCTGAGATCAGCTGACCACTTACTACTCTGCATTCCAAAAATGAAGTATAAGGCAAGAGGACAGCGGGCTTTTGTGTATGCTGCTCCTCATTTTTGGAATGCTCTCCCTCTCACCGTATGAGAGTCCTCAACAGTCTCGGTCTTTAAGTCTAGACTGAAGACTCACTTTTATGATTTGGCCTTTGGATAATGACCTCTTTTATGTTTGATTTTACTGTTTTGAGATGTTGTTTTTATTGTCAGGACTGTTCCCATCTTTGGAGCGCTAGTTTTTTTTTTTTTACTGCTTTTACTAGTCCTATGGTTGATTTGTCCATTTTTTTTATTGAATTGCTGTGAGTGTCTGTTTTCTACCTTTTATTGCTTGTTTTGGTACCATGCTATTGCAATTGTTTATTTCTGCTTGTTTTCAACTGTAAGGCGCTTTGTTCAGCTCTCATGCTGTGTTTAAATGCGCCGAACAAATAAACTGGTATGGTATGGTATCAACGTAGCATTTTTTACCCAAAAAACAAGAGTGAATGGAGGCAGCAGAAGAGTCGCTTTGCTGTTACCCAATCAGAAACTAGATGTTTGCATATCATGAATATTAATGAGTAAGACTCCAAATTCTTCCGTTTTCCACCCTCCACTTCTCCGACTAACTTCCACTTCCTGAAACAGGAGCACCGGTGCTTTTCCCCCCACAGAAAACAACTAAAAAAGCATTCATTTATAGTAGCAAATTCATTGAAATAATGAGTGTATGCCTTATTTAAATATAGTTGTAAGCTTAAGAATCTCAAATGTCGTGTTGAAAACCACAATAATAGAAATTTTAGATTAAATCTTGTTACAACTCATTTATTAATTGTTCCTCGAGTTAAAACCTTCCCTCCCTCGCATTTCCGTTCCCTCTGATAGAAACAGCCAAACCTTAAGGCAGGCCTCCTCAGCACATTTCATGATGAAGGCCCGAGCAGCCACATCAAAGCTCCTACCCTCCTCTTTTCTTAGCTCATACCTCCTGGGCAGACTGCTGATGGACGGAAGGAGACACCATAACAACATCTCACATGAAAGGAGGGGAATCTACTGGAAAAGCACACACTCGCTTCTTTTTTTCATGATTTTATTGTCCATAGAGAATAATATGAGCAATCCCTCCATCCAACGTGTAGCGTCACACGAGAAGAGCGAGCCGTCTAAAGCAGCTTTAATCGCTGATTAAACAGTGGCTGAAACAAGTCTGGGAGCCAACGCTAAAAAAAAAAAAAGAAAGAAAAGGAAGCCATGGCTTCCAATGCCAGCTGCACCTCCAGGTCTGGCTGCTTCTTCGGCGTCTGCGTCACCCTCGCTAATCTGTCTGGATCTCCCCCAAGCACAAACTCAAACAGCGGCTCTGCAGAACAAACTAGCACTGCTCCATCTTGATCAATCAGCAACACGAGATCCACAGGAGAACTATTGTTGATTGTTTTCCTACAGAGGGGCCAACTGAGAACACTGCTTTAAAAGACTTTTCCAGGAAGATAAATCATTGTGGTTTGGACCTCAGAGCACTAGCGCCCCAAGCATCTATTTAGCATCAGCAACAAAGGTGATAACTCTGACTTGTTTGGAGGGAAACTAAATATCACACTCAAGGGGCTTGTGTGCAGCCCCCTTTGATGGGAGAACTGCTGCTAAGGTATCCTTTTCTTGATGGATGGAAAGCAGACGGATGCTGGGAGAGATGTATGCAACCTCAATGAGAAGAAATTGGCAGAAAAGAAGTGCTAAAGCTACAAAACGTGTAGAAAAAAAAGCTGTAAAAACTGACAGAATCAGAAAGCTTGGCTGTGAAAGACCCTAATGTCTCACAAAGCAGCAAGAGCTGTACAGTCATGCCACTTCCACCTCTTTTCACCTTCTAACATGCTCCCTACTGGCAGGTGGCAGAGGGGGAAAAAATTCCCAGCCTTTGATGCTCTGTTAACACACTCAGGCAAAATGGCAGGGCGTAAGGGGGAGATTACTACACCTAATGGAGGCATTAAAGGGGCCTGTCGAGGGGAAACTCTGACAAGTCACAGCAGCAGGTGTGGGGCTGAATGAAACATAACCCCAGTGGTACATCATTGCAACACGCAGCCCACCGCAGGGCTCGGATTAAAGCTACGTGCCCTGACCACAGGACAACATAACTCAATCCAGGTTAATAAGAGCAGGATTCCCGACATCTGTCTGACCTGAAGAAAGGAGCTGGGAAGGTATGAGAGGGTGAAGAAACAAGGGCACTGCCTGTCACACCATGAAAAACACGGGGAATCCCCCCCGGATCAAGCTTCAAAGTTCGTCACGGCGTTTAGATGTGGCTGATGATGAGGTGCTCTGCTGAGTTTCCAACGCCGGACGATTAACACTGGTCAAACATGAAGGATCCTGCCAACTGTGGGCAGAAGTTTGGAGCTTTACTGGATTACCGTAGGATGAGTGGGTGTGGAGGGGAGATTTAAGAGGACTATACACTGGTTTGATTTCCTGGACTGGCTGTGAGGTAACCGAAAACCCGTCACCATTAGCAAAACAGTTAAAACTCAGTCTTCCCGTCAACTGAAGTCAGCTTTATCCTTAATTACCAGGCAGAGAAGAAGGACTCCTTCGTTTATTTTGGTTGATTGACCATAACTCACACCAGAAAGACTGCATCTTACCCCTATTGCACACTGGAAGCATCAGCAGCGCGGAACGGCAGCGGAACGTCTCTGCTTCAAAAAGAATTCATTATAGTCTATGGGGGTGGTTCAAACCAGGCGCGACGCGGCAATTTTCAGACGCATCCCAGAAGCGGCACGCCACGCTGCTAAAGATAGGATCGAGTTCTATTTTTGCCACGTGCCGCTTCTGGGATGCATCAATTTCCGCAGTTAACATAGGTCTAGACAGGAAATCACACTCGGTTTCAGTGTAAAATGCCTGGTAATTTTCAAAATAAAAGTCTATTGCAGCGACATGATTTCATATCTATGTAGATTATGTCTTTACGTGTGACCTCACCGACTTATTTACTCCCTGCACCGTTCAAGAAGTGCTGCAGTGTGTTTTTCATGGATTTAATCCTGGCAGTGGCGAGGAACAACATTATATATGACATCAAACAGCGATGTCACGCGCAAGTTCCTTCTTTTTGGTTTAATAGTGGATGGCATAAACAAACTGTGACCTTTGAAGTATTGAGGGATCTTGTGATCTCGCGAGTCAAGTAAGGAGGATGGCGGAAGTCTCGAGGGATTTTGTGATCTTGCGAGTCTAGCGAGGAGTGTGGCAGCGAAGCCGCTTTGAGTCTATGATTCTCCCAGTGGCAAGCAGCGAACATCGCGAGTAAACCCTTCCGCTGCCATTCCGCGTCGCTGATGCTTCCAGTGTGCAGTAGGCTTTACCAGGCAGCAACAAACTGTTGAAATCTAGACGAACCGTAGCAGTAGCAAACATTGAGCTCTGCAGCTCCATTGTAGCCTCAGCAGGTCTACCATTGGCCCGGCTAAGTTTAGGCTGGGCCAATCACAGCTCACGTGTTTGTAGAGGCATTGGACAGGCTTAGCACAATTATGGCTGAGTTTTTTTTTTTTAACAATGACGGAAGGGGTGCGGCAGAGCAAAACAAAAAAGATAGCGGTGGCTCAGGAACGGCGCTTGTTTGAAACAGCTCTGGCACAAACGTTGACGATTTAGACTTTTCTCTGAGACACGGGCAGATAAAGGTACTTAAAGTCCTTTTTTCGTAAAAGGATGCATTTTCTTTTTATTCATTGACTGGATGGCAGCCTGCCTCGTTGACTGATTTCCATCGTGATGAAAACATTGTTTGTTGCTGGTCCTAGCGCTGTTTAGTTGCTTGCAGAGACAGTTTGAAAGACATTCGTAGATTCTGCCCCATGACTTAGCTTCGTCTATGGGTCGTGGCCAGACTACATTTTTACACATATAGGATGGTTTGCCGGGCTAGGGAGTTGCAGATCTTGCTAGGCATTTTATACAAACTTAAAATATTTACAATTTTCCTCTCAAAATAGTGAGTCACTCTGGGTGTTTCAGACCTTTGTCTGAAAGTGCAACAAATATGAGACAAGCTCTTGGTAGGTGACCTATGAAACTAATTTGGGACTGATTGGAAACAGAAAAGAGAGTCAGATTTTTTTGTGCTACTAAAATGAATATGATCTATGTTAGACTACACAAACATGAATTATTAGTGAATGAAAAAAGTATTAAACAATAAAACATTATCTTAAAGCCAGACGGCTAATAACTCTAAAATGAGCACTCGGACGCTCACAGAAGCCCAGAAGGCCACGGCCGAGTGTGAATAGAGCCTTTGAGAGAAGCCAATATTTTGGGGATAAAAACTGTGAGAAACAGATATTTATTTCCCCCAGCACCATCTGTTTGCCACCAAAAGACCACATGATAAAGAAAAGCCAACGACGAGGCTTTCTTTTCACCATCCTGTGAAAACACACCAAAAACCAGTGGACAGAGTCACCACTGCCTGTTCCTGACTGTGCGGAGCGGAGTAGCGATTTAAAACTCCATTTAGGCTCCTGTTTACCTAAGAGATGAGCCCCAAAACACAGTCATTCAACCGCTCACCCCTTTATCTGGTCATGAATATTCCCATAATCCTCTACCCTCCATCCCAGAGGGCCCCTTCTTTACAATGCTTGGTGGTGTGTGGGTTGCCGAGGGTGGAGGGGGAAAAAAGAAGAGATGCTTTTTCCTTTAAATCCTCTCTTTTAAAGGCCTTCTCTCTGCTGATCTCCACATGAAATGATATCTCATTCACTGGCACTCTACAGAGGTCTTAAGCCTGCTGTGGCCGAAGCGCTGGCAGAAGGAGGACCGAGCCAAAAAGCTGTTAATTGACCTGTAATTAGACTACGTCCAAAACGGGACAAGGAGAGTAGCGAATACTAAAAAGACGGAGAAGCCTTCAAATGAATCTTGTCCAACTGGAGACGGTCACTCTGCTTCATGTGAAAAGGATTGTTGTAAAAAGTTGGTGGCTGTTGATAGAAAACAGCAACGGAAAGATTTTAGTAGAGGGAGACTGGTGCCAAGGTTGAAGCTGCCTCCACCTGCTGCTCTGATATGCTGTCCCAACAATAAAAGCAGAAGTTCACAGCATGGTCATGAGAAAAGTAGCATGGCGAGGGCTTTGGATCCTTTCCTAACCTGTCATTATTCATGAATGCACTTCTTACTGCCAAGGTTGCAACCATTAGGGACGGCGAATGTTTAACCCTTTATAGGGCAAGCGTCTATATTTAGACACTTCCACTCACATCATAAATGATGTCGGTGTGCCTTTTTACAGACTCTTAGAATTACGAGATTTCACCCAACCAATCATCAGAGATCAAGCTAGTCACAGTTCACGCCATGGCGCCGTTCGACCAATCAGGGCGGGGCTACGACGCGCCAAATATTGGTGTTTCTGAAAAACCAGAAAACTGCCTTCCTGGAGCTCGTCTCCTCTTGTGTTTACGGTTGGATCTCTAAAACTAACAACGCTAGGTTTATGAAACTCTCACATCACAAGGTTGACTAGTGGTGCTAAATCAGGATATATGTGTTATAAATGTTAAACTCAATGAAGTTGGTGAAATCAGAGCATGAAAATCAAAACTGCCATATTTGATCATACGCCCTGAACAAGGAAAAGAAATTATGTTTATTTTTAGGTAAAATCTGTTGTTTTTTAGACATAATCTTCACGATCATGGTTACAGTAATAATAATAATTATAATATTGAAAATATTTTTCAGTTTAAAACTAAGTTTTCTATAAAAAACAGAGGGGGACAGTTATGGTGCCAGCGAGTCTCACCATCAGTGATGATGATGAAGAGGAGGAAGATGACACTGAGGCAGATCCTCAAATACAAAATATTCTAAAATATTCTAATAATCTATATTTGATCAGAAATGGCATTTAATGCTTTATAATTTCCAAAAATATTCTACAGTAATCTGTTTTTATAAACGTTTACTGTATTGTTTAATAATTGTGATATATTCAGTATTATTCTACAGTGATATAATGTTCTAAAATTAGTTAGATTATTCTAAAGTGTCTTATAATTATCTATATTATTAAAAAATAATGTTTGTTTTAACTTGTTCATGTTTTTTATTTTGGGATTTCTTTTACCAGAACAGGGCCAGCGTCCATATTTGAGCACTTCGTTTTCTCTGATTTTCTCCATGAAAATAAATATTTTTGAAAATTGTAAAAACAGAAAAATACTTTTGTTATAAACCATAATAACATCCTGGGGTTGAAATTTAAAATTTTAAACTATTTCAATGATTGCCCTATAAAGGGTTAAACTCTACCGTTTCTGCCTCTGAAACGTGATCTCGTAATGTAACAAACAGCAAATCTTATCCCACAGCGTGCTGCTTGATGTGTCACTAAATCTGGATCGTTGTGCTGTAAAACTGAGCCAAGGGAGACACGGACAAGCAGGGAGAGTGAGTGTGTCAATGACCCAAACGCCATGCCAGCGACAGAGCAATGAATCAGCGCTTACACTCACGGGTCTTATCTAGAAAACAGATGCCTTAGAGAGCAGCCTGGCCTAGGGAGAGGGATACGTAGGACCGGATGGGTCAAAGCGTGGGGTCAGCTGGGGGGCAGACTAAACAAAAACAGAAAATGTTGTGGAGGGAAAAAAGCTTTGAAATAAACCAGGTGATCACTGTTGTGCTGTGTGGCAAAGGTTTTATTGACAAGCATCGTTTGTATCTTTGAAGGGCTTGAGGTTAGGTTTTTAGTGCAGGATGTTGTAAAGATAAATGTTAGAAGAGAGGAAACTTTTAAACATTCCCAAGTTGCAGAACTGTAAATGTTATCCTGGTTTTAAAGGATTAGATTAGGATCTCCGAGAAGCAACTGGAACAAATCCTGCAAATTTGTCCTGCTCTCCAAGTGGAACAGGTATACAGTTAGTTTTCCTACGACTTGGTGTAAATCAAAGAATATCAGGGCTCTGAAGTGTTCAAAAAGAGGATTTTTGCCCTTCAATGAAGGATGCACTAAAATTTGGAGCTAATTGATCCACATAAAGTAGAAAAAGGAGTATGTATCTGGTGTACAGTAAAGTATTGTAATCCCTCACAAGAACTGTGTGGGAAAAGCCGTTCAAGCAAGCTATATTTTGGAGAAAAAAAATATGGGAAGGTACAATCACAGTTCTTCAGGCTCCCTCCTAGATTTACAGGATCTGATGGTTGTAGAAAATGTTATAACACCGGACCCAATGGACACTCAATCATAAAAACATAAAGTTATCTTACGCTTTCAACCTGTTACTGGCACCTTTTCTGCCATAATTCCTAGCACAGCGCACCTCCGTAACTATATAGCAATTTAGTACGCTAGATCGAGAGGAGCCAGTTGAGGTGGCTCGGGCATCTGGTCAGGATGCCTCTTGGATGCCTCCCTGCTGAGGTTTTCCAGGCACATCCAACAGGGAGGAGACCTAAAGGAAGACCCAGGACACGCTATAAGGACTATGTTACTTGTCTGGCCAGGGAACGCCTTGGGATTCCCCCGGAGGAGCTGGCTCAAGTGGCTGGGGAGAGGGAAGTCTGGGCCTCTTTGCTTAGGCTGCTGCCCCTGCGACCCGACCCCAGATAAGTGGAGGAAAATGGATGGATGGAACAAGGCAGTTTTTAGCTTTCTTGGCTTATTCTTAATTTCAAAATTACAGCAGCTCAGTGCAACCGATAATCTGGAAATACCCCACCAACAAGTCAAAACTTCCACAATCTTTCCTGAACCTCCTCAGACTTGCTCTCCTCACTCACAAATAGAAACACAGCTCTACCAGCAGACAGGTGACAGGCTGCGCTCACAGACAACAGGTCCGTCACCTAAATATTTCCCAACAAGAACAGAACATGTAAAACAACTCCTTAAATGAAATTTGCAAACAGGACAAAACAATCCGTCCGTGACTAAGCAGCCCATCTCTGGCTGTGCTTCCTGTTTAACTGCTCCAAGCAAAGAACACACGATTTGTGCAAATAGAGGCAGCAGGGTGGGAGACGGTCAGAGGGCAGTTTGACGGATGGATCATGATCCAATCATTTATAACAGAATGTTCACAAAGATTGGATGAAGTTTTCCAGGATTGTACATTTCAGAAGCAATGAAAAATATTCTTTTTGTTGACAAAAGATTCAATTGATTGCCACCAGTATGTTAAGAGAATTTTAAGCATATGGCTAAAAAATGCTCCAGACAAACATCATCTACCCCACCTATAACTGATGAACTTTGCAGCAGTCCCCCGTCTCAGTCTGTAGTCGCTATTGAAACGACTTTCAGACATATACACTTTACTTTTAATCTGACGGTATCTTCATGATAAATGAGAGCAGTGGCTGCTTTTCTGTAAAACTATAAAACATCAACAAGCTCAAAGAAATCAACACTTGCAGCTCCGATCTATCCTGGATGTAGGCACACGTGAACACACACCTTAAGGAGCACTTCTCACTGAGCCCTCACTAACCACTGAGGAGGAAGGAGGAGGAGGAGGAGATGAAAGGAAACAAAGTGAGCATGAGGCTGAGAGGGCATTCCTCTGAGCAAGCCCAGACAACCACAGCTTTATTGTGCTCTGCTTCCACACCAGAAAAAGGAGAAAGTGACTGCGTGCACAGACATGCCAACACCTCACACATTATCGCCGTTTTTCAGCACACCTTCTGTTGACACCTCTCATTCCCTAACCTTCAGATAACCTTACCACACAAAAGCTGAAATCCACATTTTCCCCCACAAATTGTTGCATTCATCAGTGCCAACAAGCCTCCAGCGATGATTATGGGCTTGTTATTAGAGGCTGTGCGTAGACCAGGTGTTCTTCTTAAACGACTCTTTGTAATAAATGAAGTAATCAATCTGTGGTGCAAATTTGAGGTTTTACAAGGAAAACCAGTATAAAATGCTTGAGCTAAAGTGCTAAATGAAATCAATAAGTCCTACTTTAGCATTTTAGACACTTTCTGTCATCACACAGCAGTGGGGACCCATGCAATCCACCCAAAATAATATTGGTATCTAGCTTGACACTGACATTTATTGCAAGCTTTTGGGAGATTGTTTATGTGAAACTGATTTGGCAGTGATTAAAGATGCTTGTGCATTTAACCATGAAACACAACCAACCATTTTATTTCAAATAAAAAAGTCCTCTACGAAGAGCAAAAATATTAAAGCTGCTGCAGCACGGTGCGTTTTCCACTCCGACCCTCTGCACACACACAAAAGAAAGTTTCTGAATGTGGGCAAACTAAGCAGCAGCAGCACAGCGGTCTCCGCTCTGTGCTTCCACATTAGTCCTGGGCTTTGCTCCAGACGCGGCACAGTGCTGTACAGCTCGTCTGGCACACGCTGACACACACACACACACCTCTGCAGCGTACACTGTACCATTCATTAACAGTGCTTTTACACCGTGGCTCTGACGCACACACCTGACCTGCATTTGTAACCTGAGCGATGTTGAGGCTGTCTGTGAGCACAGCTCACCAGCAGACCGCCCCTGGGAGCATATTTCTGCCTTTGTTAGGTGTGTTTATCTTTCCCCCGTGTCTCCGATCGCTCTCTCTCTTCTCCTCCTCTCTTCCTTCCTTTTCTAATAGTGAGAGATGTCAGGTGAAGGTCTCCTCTCTTATTTCCTATTCTCCCTCTGTCAGATGGCCAAATGAGGACAGAAGCAGTGAGACAAAACAAAAATCTGGGGACATGGATTAAGATTTTAAAATAAAATAAATAAAGATGGCTGGATCAAGTAGCCTATAGTATTAGCAGGCTGACCTGTTGGGTCAGGCTGTAGTTTGGGCTTGAGGCAATGTGACCTGCTGCCTTCTAAAGGGCCCTAAAACAAGCAGGAACAACATCTCTGAGGACGAATGATTTCACAACACCAGGAATATGGTTGCTTCACAGTTTGACACGAACCAAATCCCTTTTCCCACAGAGCTGTAGCTCGGGAGATGAGTGTACAACTCCTGTCAAGTGTTCTTAACCCCCGATTTACATGATCAGACTAAAGTTAGTAAAAACATTTGTCTGGTGGCAGGTTTAGTACCTGCTAACAGCTGAAAAGTCTCTCATGAGACTGCACAGGAATATTCTACCTCCTGCTAATTAAAACTTCAGCACTATAATGAAGAATAGTCCAACAAAGATGATTTAGGCTTAAATTGTAACAAGATATGAAAATAAAAGCAGAACCTCATCTCAAAAGATCCCAAATTTTGCAATTCAAAGGAGACATATTATGACTTCTTCTTAAGTTATAAGAGTATTATGGTCGATATGAAACATGCTTATGAAGTTTTTTGCCCAAAGTCCCGCTTACATAAATCGATTTCGGCAGAATGAGTCGTTTCAGGGCTCGGTCACTTTAAGAAAAAAAGCTGGCCACGCCCACCCTTCCCCCGCTCAGACTGCTATAAGCTAAGAAGCTCTGTTATCCGTGATGGGCTAGGAGTATGTGAGAGGTGATTCTATTCTTGTTGTGACATCACAAACGGGGACTTTTTGAAACAGCTCGTTTTAGACACATAATTCTCGAAAAACAAACACTGACAGAAAACTGATGGACAGGTTTTTTGGAGTGTTTATAGAAGCCGTAGAGATCCACAAGGCCGCACCAAAGGATGTCCTCTTTAACACAACGATCAGCCTCGCTGGTCAGCCTTGACTGATCAGTGGCCTAGTGGTATGAGTGTCCGTCCTGAGACTGGGAGATCGTGTGTTCAAATCCACGGTTGGGTCATACCAAAGACTTTAAAAATGGGACCCAATGCCTCCCTGCTTGACACTCAGCATTAAGGGGTTCGACTGGGGGGTTAAACCACCAAATAGTTCCCGAGCAGCTCACCGCTCCCCCAGAGGATGGGTCAAATGCGGAGAAGAAATTTCACACACCAGTGTGACAACTAATGGAACTTTACCTTTAAACGCATGCACACACACTCTAGGTTCCTGGTGGCTGGAAGTACTACATGAAGAACCCAGCGAAAAGTGTCAGCTAATGACCCACATCCACTTACACTCAAGCTGAAAGACTGACGAAGCCAAAAACCATGAAGGATACATTTATTAGGCTTAAGGAAGAGAAAATACCTGACAGGATCACAGAGTTAGGGCACAGTGATGTGAACACGCTGAAGGTACGCGGCCAAATTTACACAGCGAGTTAAAATAAAATAAATCCAGTTATTTTTCCATTTATTTTTATGGATTTACAGGGGAATTAATTAGTAGCGCTGGGAAATGAGATGACATGAGCGGCAACACCTGATCTGATGCAAACAGTGATGTTGCCGTTTATGATCAAGTGTTTCAACATTTGTAATCTTCCCTTAAGCTCTGGTTTCATTTCAAGTTTGAAACATGAAACAAACGATCGTCCAGAAGCTGGATCCTGTGACGGGTTTGTATTGATTTATTTTGTCCACAACTTCTGTTTCTGCATTGATGCAACAATGATGAAACGATTAAAAACAACAAACAGCGAGACAAAGGCCTTGCTTCATTCCTGCTGATGTTTTCTAAGAAAAGCACTTAACGGATATGAGTGACTGAGATTTACCGGCCGACTGAGTTCCCATGCTGCCCATAAGCCTGTAAGAGGTTACGGCGAGCGTGCACAGGTGGTTTTTTTTTTTTTACTTAATAAGATTCCGTGACAGATTCAAACCACATTCCCACATCTATCAGCAAGGGGAGGCTTTGGTGGAGGGAAGTGGGAACGCCACGCCTGTTTGGAAAAGTTTGGGACTGACTTGCCTTATAGGGTCTACAAGGCCGGGCAGGTTTAGGGGTTTTTTGACTCTGTGTGTGTGTGTGTGTGTGTGTGTGTGTGTGTGTGTGTGCGTGTGTGTGTGTGTGTGTGTGTGTGTGTGTGCGTGCGTGCGCTACTCTCCCCCTGGCTGCTGTCACACACTACCTGAGAGCAAATCAAGTGAAACAATAACCTTAATTTATTTGTTATTTAATTATAAGCTTTAAAAACTATAAATAATAATTGTGTAAATGAATAAAAAAAAACATCACTCATTAAGATCTTTTACAATAGGAATACATTTCCCATGGCAGCAGTAGCTCAGGAGGTAGAGCAGGTTGTCCAGCAATCAGAGGGTTGTAGGATTGAGCCCAGCTCTCGGAAGAGTGCTGCTGTTGTGTCCTTGGGCAAGACACTTAACCCACCTTGCCTGCTGGTGGTGGTCGGCGGGACCGGTGGCGC
The DNA here is from genome assembly GCA_006937985.1 of Aphyosemion australe. Taxonomy (NCBI): domain Eukaryota; kingdom Metazoa; phylum Chordata; class Actinopteri; order Cyprinodontiformes; family Nothobranchiidae; genus Aphyosemion; species Aphyosemion australe. The sequence goes on from SSNS01000091.1 coordinate 67,786, forward strand.
CTGTGCTCTGCAGCCTTGCCTCTGTCAGTGCGCCCCAGGGCAGCTGTGGCTACATTGTAGCTCATCACCACTGACTGTCTTGTAAAGTGCCTTGGGGGGTTCTAGGACTCTACCAAAGACAGGCCATTTGCCATTTTCCATGGATGGCAGCGAGGTGAAATGGTGAAACTGATTTAATGCGGGGCTTAAATTCACAGCTCGACGGTGTTCTGACTCACATGGTACAAGCTGCATCTCAGCCACACACACAACAAACGAGATGACAAAGAAAGCTCTTCATTCCTTTGATAAATGACGTTTGGATCTGGTTTTATAGTCTCTACAAAATAAACACACTCTTTGAAATTATAATTAATTATGAGTACAATGAAACCAAACGAATTAAACAGCAATAAGGATCAGCACTTTATCATCCGAGTCTTTTTTCTTTTTACATATTGACAACAACACCTGAGGCGGTGGGGAAAGATTACAGGCAGCGTTTTCCTGTTTGAAGTAACTGAAGATAGTTAGGCAGATTAAAAGATTCCCTCCGGTAACGTCAGGGCGAATATACCACACACTCTGTCACTGACGACAGGCACCACATCCTGATGTGTGTACTTGTGTAAAAGGGCCGTTAAAAGAAAGAAAGACAATCTAACTTTGTCTTTTAATAACTTCGGAAATCCTGCAAATTGCTTTAGCTTTTGATCTGCATCATAGTGTTTGTGAAGAGCAGGAACGTGGCACGCGGCCAAGGGGATACAAACTCCTCTTAAGGCTTCGGAGCAATTAGAACGTCCAAATATAATCTCAAAATCCACCTCTGAAAGAGATTTCCTTAAAACAAATTTAGGTCTGCAGGACATGCAGTTCTTCAGCAGGAAGAGTGGAGAAAGAGCGCTACCCTTGGTTTGACATTTTAATAAAATGAAAACTTTAAAGTGATTAACTCCTTCTTTAAAAATCAACCAGATGAATAGCTGGTCTGTTGACTTTAACCTGACAGTGCTGTCAGTAGGACGCAGCAGTCGTACGGACTGTTGAAGCACCGCTGCCATCTCCTGACGGTGGACCAGCTTCACTTTTAACGCAACCTTTTACTGTATAAAACACGTTAACCTCAGAGCTTTAATGCATCAAAGCCAAATAAGTGTTATTATATACTGGTGTGATTAAACCCTGTTCTGCTGTGACAGTGTTTGAGTATCTTACTGAGATCCTCGGCCAGCTGGACTCTGCGGCCCGTGATGAGTTGGGTCTTTTTCTCCAAGTCTTCCCCAAAGTCGTCTAAAACCTCCTTCACATTTTTCTCCAGCCGCCGTACTGCACAGAAAACAAAACGCATAACAATCTTTCAATCAAAAACAGGGCATTGAATATTTCAGGGAGTGTTTCTTTTCAATTCTGTCATCAAGACGTTTAATAATTATTAAACCGGACGAGAGAGGAGCTGTTAATTATTGTACAGTGAGCAGATTTGAGGATATTGACTCTAAGACCAATTTTAAAACTGAACACAACTGGTTACTAGAAAGTTTGGATTTAAAAGTTCTGCAGCTTCCATCACGTATTTATTTCATCACTGCTTTATAGAATTTAACATGATTAAATTTCCAACTATAAACAGTACCCTAAAGTGAACAACAGAAGTCGTGTTAGAGGTAAAAAATAAATAAAATCAAGAACTAGATGTGAAAAGATATTCTATCAACTAGAAACACAAATGAAACTCAGAGTTTCTTCGTCACCTTCTGTGTTGGTGAGCTGCTGTCGGAGAGTGTTGGCTGTGATGACCAGCATCCGCTGTATCCTCCAAAATAGAACCACATCATTGCACTCCAGCTGGAGAAAACACGCAACACCAAACCTGAATTCAACATGTGTGGAAAAAGCCAAAAACAAAAGCAAATCATCCTCTCCACTCACCTCAGAGTCAACAAAGTGCCTCTGGTAGTAATAGAAGCCTCTCTTGCAGAGGTTGCAGTGGGAAAGTGCTTTCTGCAGGAAGTGTCTGCGATACAGCTGATGCCACGTGTCTTTGATCTAAATATGGAGAAATTCAGCAGAAAATGTCAGAAATACGTTAATAAAACAACTTTTGATGTCACCAGTAACTAGAAATACATTTATACTAAACCCTGTTTAAATGATCTGAGCTTTAGATCTCACCAGCACCGGGTCGACCTCCACCCCTCGCCCCTCCAGGTTCTTCCTGACTGTGGTGACCTCATCATTGGCCAGGTAAGCGGTGTGGTCATCGTGTAGCTTCAGCAGGCGATCCAGCTCGTTTTTGGTCTCATTACGAATGTGCTGCAGGGAGCATTAAGATGTCTGCTTTAACTTGGAAACATGTCTGATTTAACTGGTTTTACACCATTTACTCTTAAATATTTTATACCTGTTTACAGTCTCAGGGCGGTTTATAAAACAGCATAATATAATTACTGATTCTGACCTGATCTGGTGTACGGTTCCTCCAGTTTAGCCACCTCTCTTTCCAGTCGGGGCCCACCATGTCTCTGATCACTGATTCGGCTTCAGGAAGAAAATGAGACATTAAGAAAACAAACGAGATGGTTGGATGTGGAAGAGTTTAGCAGTCATACGTCTTTTTGTTGTTTGTGCCGTCTTAAATCCTGTTTGCAACTGAATATATTTAAAAAGTACACTAAAGGTACTTTAGGGAATCATAACAGGATCCAACAAACTGGTCTGTAAGCTAACACCGATCAGCACATTTTAAAGACACACACTGCAGTAGATCAGCTGACGTACTGTCTTTGAGGCGAGACTGTAAGGTTTCCTCCATGAACTGGATTGCTGCATCCCACTGAGGCTTGTCTGTGATAGAACGATCCTCTAGAGCGTTGTGCTGGATCACCCTCTGACAAACACAAACACCAAAATGTTACATTCAATTATAATCCGAGTTGGAATCCAGTCATGACACCCATGGAGAAGATTTTTCTGTGCTAACCAGGCTGTCCAAGGCCCTCTCGTTCCACTTGTGCCTCTTGATGCCCTCATCCTTCACAGCCTCCTTCAGCTTGTCAAAAATATCATCCTGGTCTTTGCCTTTGTATTCAGCCATAAAACGGGCAAACTCTTCCTGTAACGTCTCCCAGGCAACCTGAAAAAGGATGATTACACAAGGTTTAAGATGGAAAAGGACATTATAGGAATAAAACAGCTGGATTTGAAACGACTACACCCCCCATTCCAAAATAATGATGTAAATCTTCTGTACCTCGAGTGCTTTGTGTGGAAGCTGCTTGTCGGTCCACTGCTTGAGCTTGATGTCTACGGTGGTGTTAAAGGTACCAGAGTCCATTGTTTGGGCAGCAGGCAGGTAGATGTTCTCGATGACGTGTGTGGACACGCGTTCCCACAGCTTCTTCTGCAGAATGGCTTCCCTGTGTGAAAGAATGAAAGGAACACGTGACTCTGGAACAAAAATAACAGCTTCTGGATTATTTGTGATGTAGGTTGTTCTAATCTTAGTTTTCTACTTAGATGTAAACATCTCTTTAGTCAGCCCAACGTTCTGTAGGGTTCTGTAAAGAGACCTGCTGGGGCAGGGACAGAGCTGTGGCTGCTGCTTTTGACACTGACCCTGTTAGTATCTCCACTCTAAAGCAGTGTGACTGTGTCCCCCTGAGTCCCCCATCACCACAGTAGAGTTGTCCTGTTCTCATTTATCATAAACACTTGCTCATATTTCATTTAGCTCTCCTTTTGTTTAAGTTAGCTCTTCCCGCTGTCGATAAGCGCTTTCTCCAATTGTGCTGGCGGGCTAACAGGGCCACCCTCGCTCGTGTCCATGAGCCATTCATCAGAGCATCGATCTGCGAGAACTGAAGGCTCGCACACAGGGGATGGTGGTAACACAATGCATACATCTCATTTAAGCAGGGTTTTCCTCTTTGTGGATAAGTTATCACTACACACACACACACACACACACACACACAGATAAATGCAGAAAGGGAAAACTCAGCACACATAAATGGCTGGGTGGTGGAAACGCTGCTAATGTTTGATTCAGTCAGTGATGGAGCTTGCCTGATCCTCGAGTTCCGCTATTAAGCATGTTTTAGTTGTTTCCCTGTTCCAACACACCTGACTTTAATAAGTAGGCTTTTAAAGAGCTTGAACACCTGGTGAACAGGTGATTCAACCATTGAATTAGGTGTATTGCAGCAGGAAAACGCCTAAAAGATGATGGATAACAGCATGCGGGGACTAGAACTCCCTACCCAAGGCCTAAAGAGTTAAAAACGTTTTAGTGTTGCTTTAAGAAGGCTCCATATGTAATATTAGACAATTAAGTATTTAATATGAATTTATTAGAAACTCACCAGTGTTGTGGAGTGACTTGACTCAAACTAATGACTTCATCCAAGATTTCATTTTTGGCCTTTTCAAAAAGCTCATTCTGCAAAAAACAAACAAAAACAAACAAAACAACATAATTTGTCTTAATGACTCTTTCAAACCTATTCTAGTGTTTAAAGGCTTATTTAATCAAAAATAAATCTTATTTAATCATTCAAAACCAATCAAATCCTCATCATGTTTCCTTACAAATAGACTCCAATAAGTATTACTAATTTAAGAAGTCTTTATAAACTGTGTGTGTGTGTGTGTGTGTGTGTTCTCACTCTGTCCAGCTCTCTCAGGCGAGGGTAGTTGTTCTTCCATTCAGTCTCCAGGTTGAACCGCGATGCTAGAAGAAAAAAAACGACCACCACAAAGAATACTTGATTAAAACAAAGCATATTAAAATTTAAGTAGAATGTTTAAATGCACCATTAAACTGAAATAATTACCTGTGGCCATGGCCACAGACACACAGCCTGCTTTGTTTTTACTTGCTGTGACATAAAAGCCACTTTGAGATCACTAATGGTGCCCATCCTCTAATAAAAAGGGCTGAGGACACTTTGCACACTCACTCTCCTAACTGGTCCTTAGGGAAGGTGAAGCGAAGGGGCCAATAGCACGCTCTTTAACAAAAATCCGAGTTTTAGTTCTCGCATATGCGCAGAGACAGAAACACAGCATGCTCAGTGCCCCTTCCCTCAGGTCCCTATCCACAGCGCAGATTAGTCTAATTGCAGGTTTGTGGCGCCAAGAATGGAGAATGAAAGCCGGCTGCGTGTGGTTTGATGGGATATGGATCAATACGCAACACAATAGGCCTATGGGAACTGCAGTCTCACAGCTATAAATCTCCTACGCTGTTAGCAATGGCTTCTGATTGTCTAGACTAATTGAAGAAGGCAGTTCGGAGGGGCTGGAAAAGTGTGGCAGGTCACTAATAGAGAAGCAGAACTACTGGCTCACTTTAGAGCCAACACCTGACATCCCAACAGGACTTTAATAAAATACTTGGTGCTGCAGGAAGATGAAGATGTGAAAATTCCCTAAATGACAGAAAATAAACAAATCAGCCCTCTTTAGTTCCAGTTTTGAAGGTGCTTACCTTTAAAAACATCAGCCTGCTGTTCCACCGACTCACTGACCATCTTCCAGAAGCAGTCTGACACGGCCAGACTCAGGTTCTTAGTGGTCACCTGATGAGCCTTCAGCATGCCGTCCCTAGAGGCACCAACAGATTTCAGTCAACCACAAACAGCTGCACTGAGACGGGGTTCGGAAAGCAGAACTTGCCTCACTAATCTGGAGCTCTGGAAAAAATCCTCCTCATACTCTTTGATGGAGTCGATGCTTTCACTGCTGCTACCTTTAAATGGGACATGATGAGTTTTGTCAGGATTCAATGATAAACAGCAAACACGGAACGCTGGATTACTGAATACAAGAGATTACCTCTTCCTGTCACAACAGCAAAATAACCCAGAGCCTTCATAGGAAAGAGCTTTCCTTCAATTATCTGCTGGATCTGAAAGCGGAGATGTCAAAAGAAATACATCTTAGATATAATTTTATTGATGCATGTGTAAGCCATGTGTGTGGACTGAGCGCCCTCTTGTGGCTGAAAAAGATCTCTTACTCTACTGGGACTGGCCAGGCTCTTCTCAGCCAAGTCCACTTTGGTCAGAACAAAGATGGTCCTCCTTCCCTGAGGGTCCATCTGACTGACCAAGTCTGTCACGATGCTCCGCTCTGCGTCCACACTCCCATCTGGATGAAGACAGAGGAAAACAAACAAAAAAAAGGCTCTGGATTTAGAGTTGTGTTCAGTTTACTCATAAATGATGCTGAAAGCTCCCGTTACTGATGGTAAAGTGATGTAACGAGCTCATGACTCACCCTGAATACAGAGAATGATGGCGTTGGGGTTCTGCATGTAGGCTTTGCTCATGCTGAAGATGGTTTCCTTAGTGTCTGTCGCCATGCCTGTAGTCACCGTCTGTAAACAAAGTACAAAGAAATTAGATTTCTCATCAATACTTTTAATTCTATCAGATTTAAGAAAAATAATTAATATGAAAAACACAAATTTAAGTTAACGCATGAAGAAATATTAAAAACTAAAAAAGGAACCAGCTGTATACTCACACTGATGACACCCGGTAGGTCAACAAGTACCATCCTCTGGATGCCTGGGCCTTTAACACTCAGGGATATGGTCTAACATGTAGGAAATGAACATGAATATTTCATGAGACAATAGAGAAATGAATCAGAACAGAACGGTGTGCAAACCTCGGAGCTGACGGTCTGTCCCTCCTTCACGCTCTTCCTCATCCTCAGCTCGATCTCGTGCCTCAGAGCAGCCAGCTGCGGAGCAGAAACGTGTGTGAAACGGCCAAAGCTCAAAGTCAAAGCTCAGATGGATGATTCAGTGACTTACGTCCTCCTCCTTAGTGAGGTCAAACTCTCGCCCGCTGTCTTTAAATATGGCTACGTGGTGGGGGCCTTCGCTTAATGTTACCTGTAGAAGAAGAAAAAACAGGTTTGAATTTTTTTCCCATCAAATTACATTTATTTTATGTATCTCCTGATTAATCCAGAGGTACCAACATTAAATCAGCTCCTGAAATCCTTCTCACCTTGACAGGAGAGCGTGTCATCATCTCCCCCGAGCCCCTGGGGAAGATCCTGGCCTGGGCTATCATCTCCAGCACGCTGGTCTTCCCAGCACTCTGATCTCCAACTACGACCACCTGAAACCAGAGAGGGAGCGTGGGTGATACCAAGTACAAACACCTATATTACTAAACCAAAAATAAAAGGAAATATGCATCAGATTCTCAGAAATATTAGATTATCAATACATATTCTTGGACTTTCATCCAAATGATTAGATTTTTAACGCTCATGATAGACAGAAGCTGGAAGCCAGAGATTCCCTCCTTACCCTGGGTAAGTGGTCCTGGGTGTTGTAGTTGGAGTCGTAGTCAGACAGGATGTCGAGGACTTCAGAATACAAGTCAATGAGAGATTTCTGCATAATAAAACCATGTAAATGAACATCTGTGATCCTTATTATCAAAGTAACATCGATTCATCACAGTTTGGTTTTAATTACAAAGCAATCCTGCATAAAGCAAAACTCTGCCATAAAAGTATGTCAGAAACGTTAAAAAAAATGTTGAATGACACATTTGAAGTGTTTTTATCTTTTTGGCCTTAATCTCACCTTCACTTTCCTTTGATGGATCCCCTTGTCATCCTTTTGCAGCACCACCTTTCTTAACTCCTTATTTTCCTTCTCCAGTCTCTCCAGCATTCGCTGATACTTTAGCTATGGGATTAAATAATGTTACCCCATTAGTATCATTATCCCTTTAAAAGGCTGTAGTGGAAAAATCTGGTGGTTAGGTATAATTTTGTAAGATTTATTATTCATTCTGTATCTGTATTTTTATTTATTTTGTTGTGTGTTTGCCTGCTCAAACCCCAGTGAGTAGACAGATGGCTGCTCATACTGAGCCAGGTTCTGCTGGAGGTTTCTTCCTGTTAAAGGGGAGTTTTTCTCTCTGCTGTTGCTACATGCTTGCTTAGTATGGCGAATGCTGTAAAGTCACTGACACAAGTCAGTGACTCGATAATCTGCTGAGTTTTTTTTACATAGGAAACTTTTAACTAATTGGAATAATGAACTGAACTCAGTGCACTGATTAGTAGGTTCAATTGGAATGTTTACTTTGTAAAGCTAGCTAACCTTCTAGCCCAGTATGTTCCATCATGGCCGCTTCGGTCTGCAGCTATGGATTTATTGGTGGTTCCAAAGGTAAACCAGAGGAGAGCGGGCTTTTGCAGTTCTTGGACCAAAATTATGGAACGACCTCCCGCTGGTCAGGCAAGCTCCATCACTGGATGTTTTTAAGTGAAGACTAAAGACTACTCATCTCTTCCAACAACCAGCGCATTTTACGTTCCAGTAACCTAATCTCTATGGTTATTCCCAAAGCTCGCACCTCCTTTGGCCGCTCCTCATTCCAGTTTGCTTCTCCCAATGACTGGAATGAACTGCAAAAACCACTAAAGCTCACTACCTACGTTCCATTATCTACCTTCAATAATTCATTGCATTCAATAGTTTCTGATCAATGTGCGTGCTTCTGAGTACTTAAAGAGTGTTTTAAGTCTGTTTTGATGGCTTGTACATATTATATATGAGAACAGTCTTTTGTCTTTATGTCTAGCTGTTTTATCAGATTTTTATCTTGCATTTTTTTATCTCATCTGTTTTTTATCTTATCTGTTTGTGTAAAGCTAACTATGTGTCTGTTGCTGCTGCCTCTTGGCCAGATCGTCGTTGTAAATGAGAATGAGTTCTCAATCGACTCATCTGGTTAAATAAATAAATAAAGACCCACTTCTATTCTAAAGGAGTTGGAGTGAGTCTTGTGTATTTTATTCATTTTAGGTTCGGTTGGATATGAGACAGTTTTATTTTCTTTTTTAATTTCTGGTTATCTCTTCTGTATTGAGAATGTTTTTAACTGATACCCTTTTTATTTTCTGTACCTAATTGTGTGTTTTACTGTATTATGTACAGCACTTTAGATTAATGTAGGAAGGTGCTTTATAAATAAATGATGATAAAGTCGCTTGATGGTGTGACGCCACTCTTTGTGAGAGTTGGTACTATTATAAATAAACTTAATTTAATTGTATCAATTTCAAAAGGTGCTAAATCATTTATTTGTTCAGTTTTAGGGACAAAACTATTCTTGAACCAGATTTGTCTCAACAAATAAACAATAAATCAGCTTTACCTGAGTACGAAGAAGCTCTTCTTGAAGTTGGTCTACCTTTTCTTTGTCTGATGACTAAAAATGAAAAGAGAAACAGAGAAGAACAACAGAAACATGTTGCATCAATGCTTTCTTTTGGTTGAAACGATGGTCTTCCCAATACCCTCTCAGCTCTACTCCTAAAGATTACACTCCCATCAACACCACAAAGATTAAAAACATGCAAACTGCATCACAGAAAGAGCAGAAAGTCAAGTTAATGCATGAAGAGACCAAACATTTCAGAAAGACAGTTGTCATGAATCAGCTTCAATCACAGCCACAAACAGGCAGAAATCAAAGAGGGAACCCTGTAAAACCAGGATCATTTAAGGCACAAAAATCATTTTATTACATCTTGCTTTTGAATTATTTCACATATTTGATCACATCTATTTTATACAACCAGCCCAGGTGATTTACGGATGAGACGCAGGACAGAAAACAGGAAACGACCAACAAGAACAGACGGAACTAGCAGAAGAAAATAAAAGAGGTAATACTTCACAATAAAGGTCTTTTAATTAACGTTACTTAATGCATTAATAAACTATTAAAGTATCAGCAGCTTAACCATGTTATGTAATTCATTACTAAGCAGACACCCCCCTTGGCCGTTTGTCCTAACCTTAAGGACACTTAATAGTTAACAATACCAGAAACATTAATAAAGGGACCCTTTGTTTATTAATGCTTAATAATGCACTAAGTAATGTTAATAAAGGGACCGTTATTGTAAAGTTACCAAAAAAGACACAGCAAACTACGCCAACAAAACTCCTCCTTCACCAAAAATCAGGGGAAGAGCTGTGGTTTAACAAAATGCTTAAAACAGTTTAACAGTCCCATAAAAATCTTCTTTAACTTGAGAATTCAGAAAGTGTAGCTCACACCATGCAGCAGGCTGCCACTCAACCCCATGCTGAACTTCTACACATCTATAGAAAACTGTTTAAATCAAACGAATAAAGCTTCAAGAGTCTGTGCACGTTCTCCATGGATGTCTGATGAGTTTTAGCACTACTGGTTGACACGTGGAGAATATTCCTGCGTGTTTAATAATCATCAGTTAAAACTAGATTAGCTTATTTCCCTTAACAGATAAATAACTGCTCTGGGCTTTTGGCTGAGGTGTTCTGGGACGGATATGGCGGCTCTAAGGAGGGTGGGACCTTCACCTTGAATTTCTGTGGAGGGGGGCTGGGGTTCGGAGCAGGATCTTGGGGTGGTGGACGCGTGCTATTGGCTGCAGCGGCCTGCCGGACTTCCTCCTCGTGCCGCTGGATCTGCTGCTGAATAAGAATGAGCTCGCCGAGCAGACCCTGCTGGGGTACGTGATAGTCAGAGAGAGGAAGGAGCAAAATAATAAAAAAAACAACAACGGGCCACTGGGCTGGTCAGCCATGCAGCACGCTGCTGCATCCCGACGCAGGAGACCTGATCCGGAATACCGGTGCTGCTGTTGTTCAGGCATTAGAATAAGAACTCAGTCAAAGCTGGAAAAGTAACTTTTTTGGTAATCTTGCCACCATCATCATAGCAACCAAACAAAGTCTGTCATGGAAAAACAAACTTTGGAAGCCTGAAGGCAGAGGAGGCATCTAATACCACAACTAGAGCCTCTCAGCAAGCGGCAACAACAGAAATCCTGTCCTCCTAACTCGCTCACAACGGTTCAATCCCTGCAACCTCATCATTACTGTCTGGACAGAATAAACAACAACAACAGAGAGTCCTCTTGTACTGTAGCTGAGGATGAGTCATTGTGAGTTTTGATGGTAAAGGCTGGAAATCGATAAGCGAAGTGAGCATGGGAGTCCATCAGGACAAAATCACCCAAACGACCTCCAACATGATACACATTATTCCTCTTAATTTGGTGCCTTTTGTCTCTTTTAGTTGCTGAGAAGTCCAAACATCAACAGTTAAAAGTAAACGAGCAATAAAACGAAATAAAAAGTCATGTTGGAGACCCTGATTGCAGGCTAACAGCAGGGCGGAGAACAAATGCACCTTACCTAACGGTATTTATTTAGGTTTAACTTTGACCTTTGAGACAAAACACTCAGACACAAAAACAAAAACATGGAGAAACTGAAACTACTTAGGATGGAAAATAAAATTGAAAAAGACTGAATGAACATCACATTTCTTTGGTTAGAGCTAAAAAACCCAACCTTATTTAAAATAAAATAAAAAGCATAACAAGCAGTTTGAAACATGAAACAGTGGTGAAGCAGTGGGCGCGTTTATCAGGCAGAGAAGAAAGTAGCTTTGGTGTAAAATCAACTTTAGATGATTAAATTTTAGGTAATAACAAAAAAAAGTCCAGTTCTAGAGAAGTGGTTACTTACCGCTGAGAGCTCTCTTTTACTCCAATAACTTATAAAACCCTTACAGACACCAAAGTCTTCAGGTTTAGGTTCTCAGAGCGTTTGAACTTCTAATCTTTGAACAAAAACAGCCGTATTAAAGTTTCTGACAACATTTTGATTCAGCTGATCAGAGTGGTCAAACTACGAAGCAGCCAAGCAGCCAACAGGAGCCGAATCAGCCGAGAGCTGTGGAGGCGTGAGAAGGGCGGGCGGGCTGCACACACTTGCCTTTTTGTACTGCTTGTCGCCGGCGTCGTGTGAGCCTGCAGCTGAAGCATCTGTGGCTTTTAGAGCGGGGTCCACGGAGGTTTCTGCCAGAGGAAACACAACAATACAGAAATAAACAGCTATGAAAAAAATGATGAAAAACATGAATAGTGCTTTTGGCTGCAGGCTGTCAGATGGCCCTAATGTAACAAAACAACCAGGACATTTAAAACGGGAATAAAATCAATTTTGAACTAATTTATTAGCGCATGACTGACACAGAAACACACTGAAGATCAGAAATGAGCCGAATTTTGACAGATTTACTGTGACTTTACAGCAGATACCTTTGATAACAGGCTGTAATAAAAATATAATCAGTTGAGAACACGGCATCATCTCTTATGCAACAGAGGACTGGGGGGGATGGATGAAATCACATTTTTTGAGTTTAAATAATAACAAATCTGAGGTCATGGTAGGGCTGGGCAATATGGCCTAAAATCAATATCACTGTATATGAGGAGTTCACCTCGATAACAATAAATGGACGATAACTACATGTATGCACAAAAACAAAAGTTGTCCACTAGATGGAGCTGTCACGTGTATTATGTTGATAGTCGTCATGTGACTCCAGGTGGTTCAGCTTCTTGAAGTGGACATGAACACGATAATTAATAAGAGCAGACAAAAACACTTCATGTGTCAAAATAAATGAACACCAGCAGCTAAATGCTTTTAGTGTGATGTCAACAGCCACCATTTAATGTGTGGGATGTACAAAACGATGAGGTCCTCTAACTGTATGGAGTATTGTGTTAAAGTGATTGGAGGATCATTTGTTGTTTTATGACCCAGCAGAGGTGTGGTCCTCGTCTGGCATCAAGCAGATTTATAAATGATTTCATCACCTGATAAAAATCTGACTGAGGTTAACTCAAACATTTGAGTGTTATTAACCAGAGGCAGAAAAAGATTCCCCTAAAAGGTTTGCAGCACAGGTGACTACATGAGACCCCACACAGGCCAGGTGGGAGGAAGGGTGGAAGTCAAAGGAGGCGAAACAGACAAATGACAAAGTGAGAGTCAAATATGTCAGTGAGAGGAAGCAGAAAACCAGAAGTGGGTCATACTACAAGCAAATAATAGATTTGTATTTCAGACCTCTCAAACACAGTTTAATACTCAGTCATGAGCTGTAAAGATTTACAACTAAACCCTGAAATCAAAGAGAAAGACTTCAAATTTGATGCTTCAATAACTGAAGTAAAAAGCTGAATTAGTAAAAAAAGAAAAATGTCTGCATCAATCAGCTAAAGATAAAACCTTGTAGCCAGCTTTATTTATAACTGAGAGAAGAACAACTCACAAAGCTGCTGTTGGCGCTCTTTTTCAAACGTATAGCCAACATTTATCTTGTGAAGATGCCTCCATGTTTAGAGCCAAACCACAACAACCCTAGCAATGTCGTCATGACAACAGAGAGGAGAGAGACGGGGAGAAAAATAGAGAAAGGAGAGTCTACACTGAATACGAGGTTTTACACACCTAACAACAGATGCAGACCAGAGGCTCCTTTGACTTCACTACCCAAACTCACACCTGTGAAGAACGTGGGGGAGGACAGGAGGGCGGGGGAGGAGGAGAAATGAAGAACATGAGATCAAAATTATGAAAGACAGAAGCAGAGGGATGGAGCACAAACCAGGAATGTGGTCAAACGATGAGCATTAAATAAAAGATGTGGCACCAGAGTGTTAACTGAAGTCACTTAATGAGTAGCTGTTAACAGGTAAATAAATCAGACCCTCAATGAGTCCAGTAAGTCTTCATTTGGCATCGCTAATTAAGATATAAACGCTTAAATCATTTCTTGAATTTTCAGAAAGGTGAAAACTGAAATATGAAGTCTTGCTTTTTAAAATTTGCTGCCAGCAGTTCCTCTGTGACTCAGCAAGTCCAGCAGAAACCTTTCAGAGCAGAAACATGAAGCAGGATGATCAGAAAGAAACTCTGACAGAAAAAATAAACTTTAAAAGCAGAAAAATGTGTTTTTACAAGAAATCATTTTAAAAGTTTTATGTTTCTGAAAACATAAGAAAATGATTTTGGGAAAAAATGTGATGTAAGAATGAACCTAGTGACATTTTGTCTCATTTACAGGTGAAACTGGAAAATTAGAATATGGTGCAAAAGTTCATTATGTCAGTAATTCATCTTAAAAGGTGAAACTAACACATCAGATAGGTTCATTACATGCAAATCCAGATATTTCAGCCTTTATTTGTTATAAAGTGTCACAGCTAATGAATCCAAAACACCTGCAAAGGGTTCCTGAGCCTTTAGATGGTCTCTCAGTCTAAGATGAAAACTGAAATAAATGGACTTTTGCATCATATTCTCATTTTTCCAGTTTCACCTGTAAAGATAAATCTGACAGTGACACTAGAAAAGTTAACAGGACAAAAAACCAAAGCTGGGTTTCCTTTAGTTACATTACTGTAATCTTCACTCTGGAGTTTTTTTCCCTTGAAGCACAGCTGGTCTTTCGTTTACTCACTAGAGGAGAGGAGGCTTTTAAAGAAAGTGAAGTTCTCTCCTATTTTCTCGAAGTCAGGGAGGAGTTTGGCAATTTCTTCCAACTCTGGTAGAGCTTTGGCCAATTTATCTGTGAATAAAACATAACAGGTCAAATAAAGACTAATAAAATCTTCACACTAACAGGGTGTGTGTGTATGTGTGTTAGACACAACAATTATCTATGCTTTTATTCATTCTTGTCTTTGATATGTAACTAATATTACAAAAAAGACTAAAACTATAACTGAAACTAATAAAAACTAAACTGAAACTAAGCATTTTCAAAAAATAAAAACTAAACTAAAACTAAAAAACAAGTTGTAAAAACGTATTAAAACTAAATAGAATTAAAAAATTTACGTAAAAACTAAATAAAAATAAAAACTAATAAAAAATGCAAAGCTATTAAAACCTTGCTTCATAGACACAAAAAGCTGCTGATATGAAGCCAGTAATATAATCACGTGGTATTTTATAATTACTTAAATATCACCACAGTTATTTGAAAGATGACAGATTAATGATAAAAAGTTAAAATAGTCTTACCAAGATCTATTTGTTCACTCAGCTCCCAGACAAAATCAGGGATGACCCAGTTGTATTCACTAAAATCAGGTAGCATGTCTTTCCACTCTTCGTACGTCTGAGGATTAAGTGAGAAGATTTGGTCATTTGTCCTTTTTAATAAGCATTTGTGTGCGTTTACACCTAAAGAAATTCTTAGAGTGGAAATCTCGCTACATATACCTTTTTAGCCGTGTACCCTCCTCCTACTGCTGTACCCAGTAGAATGTATCTGAGCTTCAGCAGTCGAGCAGCGAGGCGAGCCACCCAAAAGTTACGCTGCTGTTGGTAGTTATGACCACCTGACCCTGGAGGAGGTTTTAAAGGTCGCATGGGCAACCGAGACATGGAGGTAAAATATCGGGCTGCTGTACGATGAGGAGGTCGGTGAGGGTTAGAGCTTCCCGAGTAGCGATGGTGGATGGCACGAGACAGAGGGTGAAGCTTCTGCAGTGGGATCCGGAATCTCACCCCCATATTGGTGGAGACCAGGTTCCTGCAGGCCTCGCTGAAATACAAAGAGAAAGGGAAACACCTAAGCAAACATTTCACAAGAGCCATGCTTTCTCAAAATCTTTTAAAGACCTGGATCAATAGTTTGGCAGCCTTTGTCTACAAATTATTTTCTGTCAAAATCTGTTTCTGACTCTTTTAATAGTAATGTTTATTGTTGAAGCCGATATAAAAAGGCAGATATAAATATAGGTACATATAAAAAAGTTTTAAACTGTCACGTAGCTGAAAAGTCTCTCAAAGTTAAGAAACACACATTTTAGATTTGAGTTTATTCACAATTTGCTAAACCCCTATATCTTTTCATCAGCTGTAGCAAAATAGGTAATTTCCAGCTTTCAGCTGCCTCCATAAATAAAGTACCACCTTATAACTATAATAACATTTCTAATTAACAGATTATAATTAGTTCATTAAGGGTCATAAGAAGAGAATGATTAGTTACTTTTGTAGAACAAGAAGCATCATGAAGGACCAGACCAAAGGTGAATAAATATTGCTTGTCAGCACCCCACCAAATCACCGTTAGCTACATGCAAAGTATTTAGAAGTCATATTCAATAGGATATACCTAAACACATCAGACTTCTGTACTGATAACCAGATTCAGGAAAAAATAAACATTTACAACCAGTCCTCCGGGTTACAGTAGCTGATAGCTTGCTAAATCTTCATTGCACCAGAACCAGAGGAACATCGGAAGTTCATTATTTAGGACAGTAGGAGAGCCTAAAATGCACTTAACTGTAGATTATAAAACCTGTATCTTCTAAACTAGATCAGAGGCTAACAATATCTACAGAAAACTGGGTGTGCTGCTCAGTTGTCACAAGAACCCAAATACAGTTAGCATTAGCTTGCGTTCCCGTTAATATAAAAAGGAACTTACCAGGCTGCTTTGCTCCCGACACGCCACATGGTGCCGTTAACAGCGACTGAAAGTCGGTCTCTTACAGATTCTCTCTTCAGGCACAGTTTAAATCATCTTTCCAAACTGTACACATCTGTTTGCATGCTACTGCAGCTAGCTAACAAGGACACAGGCAGAATGACAGTCCACTTCCGGTGAACGGTACTACATCCAAATCAGCACCGGGGGAAATTGCTCCAGTCATTCAGTTCCAGATTTAAATTATTTTTGTTGAACCTTTGCAAAATAAAGTTAGATGTTGTGGCTCTGGATCTCCTTTGAAGACGCAATGTGTGCCCTTCATATAACTAGTTAACCCAATAGTCTAACAACAAAAGTTAACTTAGTAAAACAAATTTTAGTGACTAGGCTTTAAATATTGTACACACGAAAATACTATAAGACAGTTTGCAATAAAATTATATACGTACTCTATATATTTTTTTCTTATTTTCATTTATAACTTTCTGATAAAGTAAAGGTTAAATATAAGTGAATGTTCTTTATGCAAAGTCTGGTACAGTGCAGGAAGTAGATAAAACTGCTTCCTCAGCTGAATATTTAAATGCACAAAAATGATAACCCAAATGACCAAGTACATTTGATAAAGAGCAGCATTCAGGATAAAGTGCAATGCAGAACCAACTGACTAATAAAACTCCAGATCCATTATGAAAATGTTTCTGCAAATATTTGCACAGCCTTAATTAACTGAAATGTTGGTTTTATTTTAATCTGTTTAGCTCTCCACTTGAGAAAGTATTTAGAAAGTAAAATTTTCCCCATGTGACTCTGCATCTATAATGACATTGCTTTTCAGTCATTTAGTTTAAAATATACTCACATGAATTTTTACCCTCTTGATAATTTCACTTTCCTGCATTGGATACACGGATCCTGGCTACTTCTTAAAAAATAAAATAGTCTAATTTCTCTTGAGACAACTTCTCTCAACCTATTTAAAAAAAGGCATTTTGACTTATACAGCTGCCATTTTATTTTCTTGCAAGGTCATTTAATGAAATGTTATGGCAGATAAATTTAAAGAACATTTGAAACAAGTGAACAACAGCTTCTAATTGATTATGGAATTTTATAAATAGTTTTTAGCCTGTGAAAGGTAATCAAGAGTACCCAAAGATTCTTTGCTGATGAGGGTGAAAACATCAAAAACGTGATAAGCATCCAGAATACAACAATCATGTCATATTGATATTTACTAGCAACCTATTTAACATTTAAATTATCAGATTTAAAATTTAATTTTAAGTAAATGTACCTTTAGAGCATCTACACTTAAATACTCATCATTTGCAAAACTGCTCACATTTACATTCAATTGAAAACGAGTGAATAAACTACTCGACATGCAGCAAAAGGCTTTAAAACATTTATTGAAAAGAAATAAATCAAGAATAAATCTCTAATAAATAATGAAGTACAAAAAATAATCAAAATGCACATTTTGCAAAAAAAAAAAAACATGTCAGGTGATATGAACATGGAGGTGTGGCAGCTGAAAATAGAGCGCACTTAAAAAAATAGTAAAATTGCAGATTGGATACAATTCAAAAAGGAAAAAAAATGTTTTTAACATAAAATTTTCCATTTAATTTGGATTTCAGCTCAACTATTATTTTCTTTACAAATAGACATTTCCCTGAGGAAACGACATGGACATGAGTCATTCTGAATTCCATAGATTGTTTGACAACATGATTTAAAGTGAACAGCTGGTTGTACCTCGAATAAAAATATATAATTTGCTGCTTTCACCAAACTGATCAATTATCAGGAAAATGACAATAAATGCAGGATCAGCATTTAAACTTTCAACATTTTCCTCCCCAGATGGAAGTGAACAGATATGAAAGGTGAAGGCAGCAAACTTTCTAGCAGCTTTACAATAATTTCTAAAACGACCTGCCGTAATTAAGCAGCGACACACATTCTGTTTGCCAATTACTTTTTCATTTTGACACAAGGTGCAAACACAGAATGATCAGACAAATTTAAAATGTGCCAGAATTCCCTTCTTGTGTCAGAATAATAAAGCTTTGAAAAAAAGAGGCAAAAAATCTACGACACAAACTTCAGAGTTCAACTTTCCGAACCCATGTGGGGATCTTCTACCACTTTGAGTGTTCAGAACGTCGTTTCATCCAATTTTAACAGGAATTGGCTAAACCGCTTCAGATTTTTTGCAACAACTGGATGCAAACTGAAGTAAATGCCCAGGATTCATGCCCACTTAAAAACCTCAACGCCACAATAAAAGTGAAAGCACACATAGATCCAACACACAAATCAAAAACACAACTGATTGCAACATAGTACCAACACAAAGTAGAAAACACACCAGCCCTTTCATAAATCAAGATACATACATGTTAGAGACGTAAATCTTTACTCTTTAGAAGACACTAGAAATGTACAGCCCATATATACAGATAGTCTAACCTGAAATATTATTACACCTAATTTCCATTTCTGTTCTGGTTTTTTTGACACATTTGAGCTAAAAAAAAAAAAAAAATCAAACTTCACTTCGTTTACCGTCGGGTCCAATGTGATGAAAATGTCTCCAGAAATAATAAAAAAAAGTGATTACAGTATTGCGTTTCATTTTCTTCTAAACATTTGGTCTTAAAACACAGAAAAATGAAAATAAAAACACACTTGTGACGTTTTTGGACAATGTTTGGGCAACTCAGACTGTATAAATCAGCTTTTATCATATCTACGCGATATTTTAAAATAGACAATAAAATAAAACCGTGTCCATGAAAACCGTAGTCACAACTGAGATCTAACAGCTTGTTATTTTGAATGATAAAAAGCACAAAACGTAAAATATAGCCCTTAACTATGCAGAGAAGATATGCAAAATAGATGAATTCAGCTATACAATTAGCATCAATCTGTCGTAACTATTCTGGAAAGAGCAAAGAGCTGAACGCAGGTGAGATGCACAAATCTTTGCTTTAATTGACTTTCTTTTTTAGTTCAAACCATTCTTCCACAGGAAGAAATTTCGCTTTTTAAAAAAGGATTTTAAGCAGGAACTGATTCACAGAGACGATCTGAAAAGAGTTTGAGGATTTATGAAGGTTTCATTCATAAAGTCGCATGCATGTGGGTAACTGTTTATGATCACCAGCCAGACACATGCCGTCTCTGGGGGAATTATTTTCTACAATACATAGGCTGACTTTTTTTTTTTAATTTCTACACTAATGCCACATATTAGAAGAACGCCTAGCTTCACAACCATCAGGCTTTCAGAACGCGACCATAAGCAGCTGACTTCATGCAAGTCTTTGTATGATGCTGACAGGAGTGCACACACTGGTGTTTTGTAGCAACGCGGGCAGCTGCAAAGCTCATAACACACGAGAAAACGGCGTTTCTGGCAGCTGAAACGTGGGTCGCTTCTTGATAATGTGCAGGTAAAGGGTTAGTACCAGAAGAAAACCCTGCAGATCCTGGTCAGACTTAACACTAGAAGCTTGCATTTATCAGGACAGTATGACGAGACGATATTACATGCGTTAGTATGACACGAGCTTTAATGTAGATCCATTCACTTGTTTCAAAGATATGCTTTAATAACGCCCCCCACCCCTCCCCAATACTTAAAAGGCAATAGGTCAAATATTTTATATACTCAGACCAACAAGGCCTATTTAGCTCTAATGTAATATTTAAGCTTCAATACTCCAATTAAAGTCAAGTTAACAGTCCTGTCCACCTCACGATTGTGTCCATAATGTTTGTGATAATGGACAAGACAGTTTAGCAGAAAATAGAATAAAGAATGTCTTTGAGCTAAATCCTTTGGATATTTGAAAATAAGGAAATCATCTTGTGATAAAATTGTGCTTTTTTTAAAAAGAGCACTTCCTCCAATTTGCCTTTCTGGTTTCAATGAATCACGTGTCATCCATACATAATACACATTAGAGCTAGACAGAGGAGTACAACGCAGAAGTTAAAGCTGAAACAAATCAAGCGCCCCAAATACGTTTTAAATCCAACCTTCTCAAACTGCGGTCCAGCATGTTTTAGTCGTTTCCCTGCTCCAACACACTTGTTTAAATGGTTGAATCACCTGTTCAGCCTGTTAATCACCTGCTGAGTAAAGGCAGGGAAACGACTAAGACATGCTGGATAGTGGCCCTCGAGGACCGGAGCTCGAGATCCCTGAAAACTAATGGAACCTTTTACCGATTAGAAAATAAAAGTAATTTTATTGTCATTTTTTTCCTGAAGTAAATTCATCCTAGCTTAGAAATCTAGACCGTCTTTTGCCGACGCTAAATGAGTTTGCTCTGCATGTTGGTCTAGCCACGCTCCATTGGAACCTCCATAGCCTCGGACAGTCTGGTGCCGGTCCACTCACAGCACTTTGTTTGGTGGGCCAATCACAGTGCTCCGTTTGATGTGTGGGATGTGAGTGCTACTGAGCAAAACTAAGATGGCAGCGGCTCGTTTGAATTGGCTTTGGCATCAACTTTTGACTATTTAGTGGTGGTAGTCGGAGGGACCAGTGGCGCTAGTGTATGACAGGCATCGCCTCTGTCAGTGTGCCCCAGGGCAGCTGTGGCTGCATTGCAGCTCATCATCACCAGCGTGTGAATGTGTGAATGACTGTGTTGTGAAGCGCCTTGGGGGGTTGTAGCACCCTAAGAAGGAGCTATACAAACACAGGCCATTTACCATATTTATACTTGGGTTTTTCTTTGAGTCAAGAGCAGACAGAGATACTTAAGTCCTTCATTTAGAAAAAGGGTGTATTTGCATCTTCTTAGACAGTATATGGCGGACTGCCCCGTTGACTGACATCCGTAGCGGTGAGTACGTCACATTGTTTGTTTTCCAATAGCATTCGGAAACAGATTCAAAGACAACCATAGATCCCGAAACACGACTGAGATCCATCAATGGGTCGTGGCCAGACTATAGATTCACACATACAGGATGGCTTGCCAGACTAAATTCATCCAGTTTTTACCTCGCTACTGTATGTCCAAATTACCCCCCACCAAAAAAATAAAGCTTAAATATTAGATAATTGATGCTTAACCTCTAGTCCCACATCTGGAGTGTGCCGATACTGACAACAAAAATACAACATGGCAGCGCCCGTTAACGGGATATCATGGCTTCTCTTCTGAGCAATGTTAGTAGCAAGACAACAAAAGTAGAAGTTTTGAGTAAATCCTCAAGTGTGAATAAATATCTTTTGAGTGTTTAAATGAACATTGAACTCAGCCACTTAAAGAAAACCTCCAACTGACTGTATGCTGGTTTCAGAGGAGTAACCCAACCCCCATCCATCTTTAATCTGGACTCCCCAGGTGCCTAAACTAACGTCTCTATGTGTTCTGACTACTACACAGTAGCAGCCAGAGCCTGCTGTGCATCAGCCAGGCTTGGTGTTAACACAGCTCAGAAAGAGTGGATCATGTTAGATGTTTTCTACTTTCCTCTGTTCTCACAAACTCATCCAGATCATTCCATTACAAACCAATCTTTACACAGATTTCAGTCTGACCAGATCGATTAGCAAACCCTCAATCTTGGCTAGGATTTGAAGTTGTGTTTCAGTGCTTTTTTCTTTTTAAAAGAACTTTGTCTAAATCTGAAGTGAAGTACTGACATGGTTAATGAAATGAATAATAATAATTAGATCGAATGCATTTGTGGCTGAGCGTAGCTCTGAAGTGTTCATGAACTTGGCTTTTCCTGACAACGTGAAGGCTTTCTGTGTTAAATGCTCTGGTTTGATGAACAGACGGAGCAGCACTTATCTTCACGGTTAAGGTCTTTTTAAATGAAATGTAGTAAACAAATGAGACCTGAAAGCATCAGAGGTCAGAACAGAGGTGTGTCCGAGACACCAACACCGGTATGGAACTGAAGTTTATTTGGTATTTGTGTAACCTACAGTTTTTGTGAAAATAGCGAGAACTGGATGTGTGAATTGTGAAGGCAGATGATTATCCTGATAAGCTCAAGTGTATCAACCACACCTAATGCTAGGAACCAATCATGATTTGATAGGAAGAGCCATTGTCTGGGCGGGGCTTGGCTTCAGTGGTGGTGGTCGGCTTCGGGGGCCAGTCGGGGTCCACGCTGAGCTCCTGAGCAAGATGCATGTAACGAGCTTTGGGTGCCTTCTTATATGGGCAGCACAGCCAGGACACCCACTTGTGTGCACGTAGGTCAATTACCCCCTGAAAAAAGAGCGACATAAAAACAGATAATCAAGTTAAAAACATATAAAGGAAAAATGAAAGAGTTGGAGCAAAACTTTAAGATTTCTTCAACCTTTAAGCTAAATCAGACATGCTACTATATCTGCTGCATGCAAAACTCAATGTCATATTTCATACATGCAAGTCATTCAAAACAGAAATCAGCACTTGAAGGAGGTGGCTGTCAACAGTTTAAAAGTTGAGCCTTCTCCTTAAAAAAACAAGCGCATGGAGTCAAACATTAAATCAAAGAGTCCATAGCAGCTGCTTAACGATAAAATAATCTCCTATAAGTCAAAAACAATAGGTTCAGATTTAATTTGCATCACAAGGTCCTGGAGGAGAGACACAGAGTGGAGACAGAGTCAGCTGGGACCCAACAGGGGAACTTAAGAGCAACAAATACGCCTCAATAGCTGGAGACAGCAGACGGGAGGAAGAGCAGCAAGAAGATAAGGGTCTAGGAAACAGCTGAGAAATTAGCGAGGAGTAAAACAACTATTTGATATAAAAATGTCTAGATGAGGAGGTAAATGAAAAAAGATAAGTGAAAATTTTAAAACCCTTTTAACTGGAAAAAAAGACAAATGTAGTGGTTTTTGTTAATGTTCCAACATCGATTCAATCTCAAGATGCATGCTGATAAAATCCGCTGCCATTTATTGAGATTTAAAGGTCTCATTCACCCGTTCGTTCAATAGATCTGCCGTGGTCTCTATGAATGAATGAATGCCTTGTGAGTAAAAAAAAAAGCTCACGTTCGCGTTTCAGGTGGAAGACGTTGGTCGGAAAATGACGGGATTATTATTCTTACTCATTAAAATTCATGATATGAAAGCATCTCACCGCCGATTGGCTGACAGCAACGCGACTCTTCCGTTGCCTTCATTCACGCTTCTTTTGTTGATGTTGAACGTTGATGTTTTATCTCCACAAATATCACAAGCCTGAACGTGTTCCCTCATGTTATAGAGTTGCTAATGCTAATGGTTAGCTTCTACTAGCCGAGATGTGCGCCGCTCTCTCCTGGCCACAAAATCAAGACAGCCTTCTGCAGTGGCGAGCCAAGGTGGGTGGGGCCATGAATGCTACTTTTCCCTGTGACGTAGAAGAGACCGACTTTTCTGATCCAACCATTTTTCCATTAATAGGTGTTCCGTGGCTAACACATGCAATGGGGTTTGAAGACATTTTTCACGCTCATCATGCATGTGCTACTCAAAGTGACAGATCGTATTTCGAAAACAAGTTATGCGGTTTCTCAGTGAACAAGACCTTTAAGAAAATTAATTCTAAATTGATTCAAGATGCATCCAATAGTTTTAATGTGCATCTGTGAAAGTAACCACAAAACTGATGGTTAGTAAATACGTCCGTAGTTTTCTACCAAAAAATAAAGCCAAAACGACTAAATCTGTATCATTCAGTTTAAGCCAGTGGTTCTCAATCCTGGTCCTGGAGGGCCGGTATCCAGCGTGTTTTAGTGGTTTCTCTGCTCCAACACACTTGATTCAGCGGTTGAATCACCTGTGCAGGAGCTCTTCAAGCTCTGCAGACGCCTGTTAATCACCTGCTGATTCAAATCAGGTGTGTTGAAACAGAGTTAAAACTAAAACATGCTGGACATTGGCCCCCCAGGCCCAGAATTGAGTACGACTGGTTTAAACCAACTCTCATTTCTTATGTACGAATACTGCAGATCATAACCAGTTGTGATCACTTCCTTTGAAAGCTCCAGCTTTTGCAGGATGCCCTTTTAAAAAATGTTCTGAAATGTTACAAATCTTTGTTTTAAAGCTTTCAAACAAAAAAACATCTTTAGCTTAGTCGTTTCTATTATTACCCAAACATATGGTCTAAACTTTTTTTTTTTTCATTTTACACTTCATCTAGACTTTTTTGGGGGAAATAAGCTGTATTAAAATATAACTCACTGCTGATAAATGCTTTTCTCTGCAATGTGCATATCAGTCTTTTTTTTAAAAAGCATGACAGAAACACCTGCTTTGTGTGAATCATCTTTTCGACACTTCCAGGGTTCAGCTTGCAAATAAAAGGCTCAAGTAGCTTCTCGGATCATAATCTATTAAATCTAATTATTTCTCTTGCTGCCTTATTATCTAGTGAGCTGTCAGTGACAGAATTTGAGCAACAGCTGCATCATTTGGGTGAATGCCCTGCACAGTGTCCACCAGAAGGACTAAAAACAGAGTAAAAGTCAGAAATGTCTCTCACATGCATGTTGTATTAGTAAAGCTGTGCTCTGTGACATTAGAAACAGAAGTGAAGACAGAAAGAAGGAAGGAAGGAAGGAACCACCACACATGAGGAGTGAGAAAGGGCTAGTGCAGAAGGTGTCAGATTTTCCCAACCTGTGGTGTCGGGGCAGCAGGGGTGACGCCAAAGTTGCTCTGTTTGTCTCTGCTGAACACAAGCTTCCATAAGACGACGTCAAGGACGAAGGTCTACGGGATAGCGCAGTGGGCAGGGGAAAGAATTACAAAAAGGCTAATTTGATTTCACCTTCCCTCCGTTTGGCACAGAGGTCTAACTGATTTATAAAACAAAACTAAGATACAACAGGTGGCATCTTTTATTACAAATAATCAAATCAGTGAAAAGGAGTTTGGATTTGTTAGCCTCAGAAAGAGTTGTGCTGAGTTAGGAAATTCATTTTAAAACGTTAAGTGGAATTTGCACTGGTGGCTCAGGGAGAACAGCATCAAAATCAGATGCCAAGCAATGCATGTATGTGAAGGCAGCCATTTAAAAGGGAAGAGACAGTGATGTCACTGGCTGGAGTGTGGCAGGTCAGCATAAACTAACAACTACACAGGAAAATCAATTATACTATTAAAATGTATCCGTCTATATTTATCAAAGGTTTACTAGTTTGGAAATTTTCAAAAATGCATAAATTCACCATGAAAAACAACTTTCACTTTACAGAATCGTTTCTGCTCAAACGAGGACTGATCTAACTGTAAATAAGACAAAGATGAGCACATTGCATGAAAGAAATCAAAAACTGAACATGACAAAAACGTGTACCAGGACTGCGTGTGACTGAGTGTGTCTTACCTCCACCAGAACAGACACAGCAGCATTGACTACAATGACCAGGGAAAGCTTTACCCTCCACTCAAAAGGAACACAAACTATCTGTATAAACAGAGAAATGCTCATCAACGTGTGGACAAGAACACTTCATAAAGTCACCAGTATTTTAAAACTCATGCTAAATGTCAATAAGTGCTAAATAATTAGCCAATTTAAAATCGCAACAATTGCTTTTACCCACCTCTAGGAACTCATCGATGCCTTTAACGGGATGAAACATGATGAACAGCAGAAAAAAGTACAAACTCACAACAGAAAGTACAAAAGGCCCTGAGAAGAGGAGAAAAACAAACGTTAAAGATAAAGGAGAAAGTATTGGAGCATATATTTATCAGTATTTAGGTGAGGCGTACAGTTTTTGTAGCTAGGCTGCCGAAAAGGTTTGCCTTTGGAGAAAACGATGGCAACGATGAGATACTGGAAGGAGGAGACGTAGAAGAGGCTCGTGTTCTCAAAGTTTTGGATGTTGTGCTCGTCTATCTCTGTGTCGTTGTGGTCAGACAAATTCTGGGGTGAACTGAGGTTGCAAACACTGGATGTGGACAGAAAATCGGGGTTAATCCTGGAACGCTTTAGGGCAAAACTGTATTTATAAAGTTTGAACCTGTTAGACACCAATGGCCTGACATTTCTCAGTTAGACTGATCTACATGCAACACTCACTCCGTAAGAGGAGTCCAGGTGGTGTACCAGGGCTGCTGTCGGACCCAAAGGAATGTAATGGTCTGGAAGCTCAAGCAGATGAGGATCTGGGTCAGCACGGAGAACAGCAGAGGCCCTGAGATCAGTCCTGATGGGGGGCGTCGGGACACCAGCTCTTTCCATGCAGGGTTCAGACTCACTGAGGAGCAGGAAGAGATAAAAACACCAGATAAAACATGGAGAAAGAGCAGAAAATCCATTGTTTTACAACTACAAAGTTCCTCTGTACTTACTGGTAAATACAATGAGGAGAATGATTGCAATGTCAATAAAGAGGAACTGGAAATCACCAAGGTTACTGAGAATCTGAGACAAAAAGAGCAGAAATCATTTGCAAACAAATAGATTTTACGGCTGCTTTAGTTTAATGAGGTGACGTCAACTACCGAGTAGAGGAGGGTGACGCTGATGTACTGGATGATGCTGTAGAGGGCCATGAACTTGAAGACACAGAAGGAGGTGATGAGAGCAGCACGCCCCTCTCTATGAGAGCAAACAAACACAATGTTGTAACTCTAATGAAAGTTACTATTAAAAAACAGGATTCCTTCACTCATTATTGCACAAGATAGGAGAATACACAATGTTTAACCACAAGGAAAGCCTTACAACACTCAGTAAGAGCTTCCCGTCTGCTTTGTTACCTAACAAAGATGCACACAAAAAGAACAGGTTCAACCCTGTGAACAGAGATTAGTCTGAAGGAGAGACCTGATGAGGCTTGGGACACAGGAGATGTTGGGGGTCCTTGAGGTGAAAGGGGAGGCTACGGAGGCTTCAAGCTCTGACAAAGAGATCCCACCATGTGCTCTCTTTAGTGCCTGAGAAAGAGAGAAAATAGGCTTTTATATACAGCATTTAACTATGTCCGCCACAAGGTGGTGCTGTTTTACTAGACCCTAAACAACTAACTATACACACCCCACAGTCATTAGCTCCGTCTCCACACATCCCCACAAAGTAGCTGGAAACAAATGACAAGAACAAATTGTATGTTAGGGCTTTTAATTTAGGACTTTAAATATTGTTAAACTTGATCTTCTTGGTTATCCAATTTCAGTGGACTCATCAGCTGATGGTTACGTAGTTCACAGCATACGTAAGAGATAACGTGACCTTTGGACTGGTTATCAAATTTTCAGAAGTATGTCATGCATTTGACTTTACTCACTCTACTCCCTGCAGCGTTTCAATCAGCTGGGTTTTCTGGTCAGGTGCCATTCTAGCAAACACCGTCCCGTGCAGCACAAGCTACAGAGAACGACACAATTACAACATTCCCAAGAACAGTGAGTTTAATTAGAGCACGTCTGCTCTGATGACAGGAAAACACCTGAATAATTAGCACTTTGATTTTAAGATTATTTTTGTACCTTTTGAAGCATGTCAGGGAAATGTTCAGCAATTACACCAAATGATTTTCCATTCATAGCAAAGTGGTACATGTCTTGTGTTTTTGGCTCCTCTACGTGACTCACATCCTCCAAACTGATGTTAATTTCCTGTAATAAAGTACAGGTGCAACTATTATTACAACAGATCTGAACAACTGGAAATAGACAATGACTCTGCTGTCTTGTATTAGCAGGTAAATCCTTATTTATTAAATATTAGCCCATTTTGCTTCACCTCCAGTCGTGTTTTTTTGGGTTTGTCTGCGTATCTCCATGTGATTTTGGCAGCTTGTCCATCATGAGGGGGAAGGGCGTCAGCTATGATGATCTTGTCTTCAGGGGGGATCATTCCACAGTCACGGGCCACAGAGATGGCTGTTAGCATGTTGTCACCTGGAAAGTGAGTTGGCAGCACAAAGCTGAGACAACACACAGGTCTAGTAAAGTAAATTACGCAGCAGCAGAGGTGAACAGTCACACTAATAAATGATTCTGATGGGAAAGTAGACAGAAAAATTACGGCCAACAACCATCTATGTTTAAATTGGTTCACCTTTCTTTAAAAAACATTGTTAGGAAATCTTAAAAAAGGAGCATTATGAAGTAAATGAGGGGAACATCTGGTGCACATTGGAGCGACCCTGTTCCAGTTCCACAGAGTAGCCAAGAAAATGCATTAGCTAAGATTATAGGTGCAGTTGAGAAAAACAAATTACAGGGATAAATTTAACTGTGCACCAAAACAAATGTTGTTTTTCTTTTTACTGCTTGTAATATTGCTCAAATCTAATTAGTCCTCACCAGTAACCATGACAGTGCGAATGTTGGCTTTATGAAGGTCCTGCAGGACTCCTGGAGTTTCAGCCTTCAGCTTGTTCTGCATGATGATTAGACCCAGGAACTCCATGTTTGACTCTATGTGATCCCTAATAAACAACAATAATAATAATAATTTAATATAAAAGTAAAAACACACCAAAAACCTTTTCTTCTGAAGAGCAAAACAGAAGAAAAAAACCATTAAGGTTTTTTTTCTTTGCTCAACTAAAAGCACTTTAGTTACACAGGTAATAAAACATGTAACACAGAAGTGCTTTAACTTCAGAAATAAAAAGGAAAACGTAAAGTTCAAAATGTTTAATTATCGAAAAAATAAACACAAAACAACTAAACATTTTTAATTTTAAATAGCTTTGTTTTAATCAGTAACACAGAGACTAGACGATGTCTGAACATTATGTAAAACCGTACCTGCCGATGTTCTGGACTTTGTGCCAGGTCAGCTTTGCTTCAAGACGACGATGAGCCAAGGCAATCACTCTGAAACCCTGCCTAGTGTAACCCTCCAAAACTTCTGCAAAGTTTTCTGGAACTGTAAAAAAGAGTTTTTGTTTTCAATACACATTAAATTAGGAGGAAAACAAAAAACATCCATGTTTTTAATGCAGGTTCGCTTAAATCACATCTTTAAAATTCTCATCCCTTCATCCTTTTTCCTGCACGAGGACTAATGTACCTCTCAGGTTTTACAGAAGCAATCGTCACCACAATTGTTTCAGGACACCTCACCTGTCTCCTTCTTACAAAGACTAGCCACAGCTTCTGGTGCTCCCTTCAAGTAGGCATCCATACGCTTCTCCCCCAGCAGACGAGCTACGATGCTCATCCTCTGAAGGGCCGAGGAAAAAGGAAACTGCCGCACAATGCCGATTTCATACACCGACTACACACAGAGAATAAAAGGTAAAAACTAAATTAGTCTTTCTCTCCTAAATAGTAATGATTAAAATGGATTTACACAATGTCAACCCAAAAAAACCTTCAAGGTTTGATTAGGGGAAAAAAGCTTACAAAAATAAGAGCCTTTAATATCATGTAATACAGCGAAAATAACCTTTTTTGAGCTGAGTCAATTTTTAAGAACATATCAAAAAACCTTACCAGTAAAAAAATTAATCAAACCACATTACACACACACACACTTTTTTTTATCAATATATGAAATTCAGGAGGGAGAAAATTAATCCCTTGACTTAATAGCTTGGAAAAAAAATGTGACTACTTACCGAAATCTCATAAAGTTCCTAAAATTAAAAAAAAGAAGCAAAATATCAACACAAACAGAGCCGTGATTAACACTGAGAAGGTAACCGATGTTGTGAAGTTCTGATTCTAGTATGTATTTGGTGTGAGGCTGGTGAACACACCATGTCCTGTTCTGGTGACAGAGCCGGTTCTGGGGGCAGCAGCTGCTTTGGTGGTCGAACTACGGTGGGCATGATCCGATTATGGAGAGACGTTTCCTCTTCAGTGGCTTCCTCCAGGATCTAAAACACATAATTAGAAAAAAATATATAATATATAAACTTGTTTATTTTTGTAAACACGATCTTGATTCTGCACCACAAAAAAGAATAAATAAACAAAAGGCTTTTGCAGACGGTCACGTGGGGCTCATAGGCACTGTTTGCAAAAACAATGTCGGACATTCGGACGTTACCGACATATATTATTACTGTTTAACGAAAAACTTAAACTCGTCGGCCATATTGACCAACATGCTTCTCCTCTAAACTTTTAAAAATATAGCCATTAAATAAACTTCTTGAAAACCACAAGCTGCGGACTGTCTGATGAATATTTTGAGGTGTTTTTTTGTGTTTCATAAAAAAATGACTAATAATTATATACTTATCTCTAATCATTTTCTGATATTTTCTATCATGTCTGTCAGTTTATTACATTTTTCTGAGCACAGCGACTATCTAAACCTCACGGATGAAAATATTTAGCATTTTGCAAAAAATCGATTAGATTTTTTTTTTCCTTTTAAATTATTCCAACTGATCATCGTAGCAACAAAAACATGTAAAATATGTAAATATCAGAGGTCGCTACAACACCCACTGCTAAATAGATACAAATCTGCAGCAGGCGAGGACAGTGTCCTATATGGTTCCTGGGACACGCCCACATCTGGACACTCCCAAATCTGGACACGCCCACATATGGACACACCCACATCTGCCAGTTTGACAGTAGCTCAAAAGTTTTAGCGAACACTGCTCATAGGTACTGAATGTAAATCAATTTTCCATAAAAAAGCCCAGATTGTTTATGTGCTTTAAAGGCCCCATGTGGGATATTCATAGAAATCATGGTAAATATTGCGACTCTTTAGCGCCATGCAGTTCAGAGTAAGTACTTTGGAACTGATACTTTGGGACCGGATTGAAGAAAAGAAATGATCAGCTGAGGTGAGTCAGGAACAACACTTAGAGGCTGGTGTCTAGCTGTTGCGGGCGGGGTTCTCATCATATGCAGCTGCTGAGTGTTGGAAAACAATAAGACCTGACATATTTGATGTGTCTTTTGATTTCATAGTTTGTTATTCAAACTAACAAAGTATAGCAATGGTGTAGCAGCTAGTCTCATCTCTTCTTAGTTGCATTGTCAGACGCCATGCTTCCACGGCGCACTGCTGCCCTCTGCTGTTTCTTTCAGGTTACAGTCATAGTGCAAACGCATAACATGGAGCTCATATGTCCCTAAATAGCTACCGTATTTCAAGATGGAGGATGACCATGGAGCGTCGACCACAATTTATGTATTAAAAATGTAAAATTTGAAGCTGAGAGGAATATTTAGAATTGATGTTGGTGAGAAATATTAATGAAAAAGGACAAGTTTGTGCACTGGATGCACAGAATTTGGTAGAAAACAGTTAAAAATATTACACACTGGGGCTTTAATTTCACTGCAACATAAATTCCTCCAATCATGTTAAATCGCGAGTCCATCCAGTCTGCTTAATAACATGAAAGGTGCAAGTTTAGAAAAAACTAAAGATGTCTGACGGACATTCACAGATTTTCCTGATGAGAACTCACCCAGCCTGTAGCCTCGAACATCTTGAGGTCTAATGGGTCTCCGGACAGCTGGCCTTCTATTTTGGTGAGGGAGTGGCAGGTGGCCATGCAAGCCACAAACTGGGACTTGACAAGAGTTTCCTTGTAGGGATTTTCTTCCGACCGGTGGAAACTGCAGCGGCAGGTAAACAAGAACATAGACTTTAGATTATATACAGATTATAAAACTTGCAATAACTACGTATTTAAGACCAATTTACCTGCCATTCTCAACTCTCTGAACTCCCCAAAGGTCTAATCCATCTTCTGTCAAAGTTCCAGTCTTAAGAAAACAAAAACAAAACAAGGTTAAGACTCATCAAAATATTCAGGTCCAACGACAGCTCATGTTATTGTTATTCCAAACCTTATCGAAGCAGACCAGATTGATCTGTCCGCAAATATTGATCCTCTGAGGGCTGATGCAGAAGATGCCTATGTGTTTGAGACGTCGCTGAGCGTACACGATACCAGCCGTCATGGCCGCAGGCAGCGCTGGTGGCACTGTGATGGTTACAATGTCCAGAGACTCAATAATGATGGTTTTGGCTGGCACCTGGAAGAGAGAAAGGGCAAAAATGTTTCAGTGTTTTGCTTCCAACTATGAATTTAGAGGCAATACCTTCAACTTTGAATGAATGAACAAATGAAAGAATAGTGAAATTTGTGATAAAGTAAAGCAAGCTATCAGAAAACACAAGTCTCCAAAAGTTACTCTTCAAAGCGTAACAGAATCTAGAACTTTATCACAGTTTTGCAAGAAAACATTTGGAAGAAGCAAGCCTTAGGTGAAGATTTTTGTTTTTGTTTTAGTCGTTTGTTAGCTGCTAGCTACACATAGCTACGTGCTGTGAGGACAGCGTACGCAGGGCAAATTTCTACTTCACAAGTTGTGCCAAATAAACTAAAATATCTCAAAAACTTTACCTCAGATCTGTCATATTTTGACATTCTGAGAGAGATAAGAAGCAGCTCAAGAGCCAACCAATATTTTCCAATATTAAATTTAAATGCTGATAATGGTAGACCGATAATATCGAATATCCACAAACAAGTATCAAGAAGGGTTTATTTCTGTTGTGGTTTATTGCTGACACTTAAAAACAAAAGAAAAACAACCTCATATAAATACATTCTTCAGTCTGCTCATCACCACTTAGCTTACCTTGTTCATGATGCTGAGGACGATGGAGTAGATGAAGCCGATTCCAGCCACAGCCACTAGACACAGCAGAAAGAGGTAGGCATCACGGTACAGCTTGAAGTCGGTGGGTTTGGGGTAAAGGATGGAGCGCACCAACTGGCCTTTGGCTGTGCTGAAACCTAGAGAAAAAGAGGAATGGTTGATTTTATAAAGCATTTTTCACTCATTCAGATCTTTACTGGTGCTGTTAATAGGACTTGTGCATAAGTAAATCTATATTGTTTATCTCATGTTACAGAAACATAAGGAATAAAGGCTGAGAATAAATTTCCATGTATTTTGTAATAAAAGGTTTTCAGGCCCTTCAGAGTCAGACTGACCTGTGCAGATCACCACAGCCTTGACCAGCTCTCCTGTGTAGAAGCGGGTTTGGATGACGTTGGTGCCGCAGAAGAGTGTGTGTCTCTTATGCTCCTCGGTGTTGTAGA
Source organism: Aphyosemion australe (assembly GCA_006937985.1). Taxonomy (NCBI): domain Eukaryota; kingdom Metazoa; phylum Chordata; class Actinopteri; order Cyprinodontiformes; family Nothobranchiidae; genus Aphyosemion; species Aphyosemion australe. The sequence goes on from SSNS01000091.1 coordinate 101,151, forward strand.
CATCATCAACCTCCCCTTGCTGTCCTGACACCGGGTTAGGGAGGTTCGTCTTTGTCACAGGAACGCTCTCACCTGAGTGGATTTAAGCCATTATTAGGAAAATGGTGGAGAACGGGGTTGTTGTTGATGCTAAAATCCTAAATATACCAACAGATATTTCCTCTAACCTGTGAGCATGCTTTCATTGACGATGCAGGTGCCGCTGATCAGCACAGCATCACACGGCATGATGGTCCCATTCCTAGGGATCACCATCACGTCACCGGGCACCAGGTCAGTGGACAAGATCTCTTCGATTTCTGCCAGGAAGAGCGAGGAACCAAAAAGGAAAATTGAATAGGTAAAACGTGGTGTGCAGCATATTTTAAATGACTCGGAGGCTTCGAGAAAAAATAAAGGCGTACCGTTATTGGCTCGGCAAACAGACACACGGACAATACTGTGAGCTGCCACCATATCATGAAGCATGATGTATTGCTACAAAAGAAAACAGAAACAAACGGATGAAAAAGCTTCCTAATTCCAACAAGTACCAGAGCGAGAGTCTTTGTTCGAGTCCGTAGACTGAGAGTCTGGGGGTAGCAGACCGTGTGCAGATGAGATTTTCTGTTAGGCTGAAACCTTGATTAGATGTGGCAGGGTCAGCAAGTGTGTGTGCGTCATAGCACGACGTGAGGTCAGTTTCTGTGACGCTGAACAAGTGAGATAAAAAAAAATCTTTCACCCCTGCACACCTAAAGGTTAAAAAAATAACTGAAGTACAGCTTTTTGACAGATGAGCATCCAGTCAATTTAGACTAATGACATGAAAATTACTTATTTAATATTTAAATCAAATATCAGGTAAAGTTACAAGTTCTGAATGTCGCAGCTGTGTGTCGCTCACCTTTTTGATGGTGTACAGAGAGGTAGCTATGGATATAACCGACATGAAAACAATGGCCACAGCATAGTAGTAATACTCATCGGCACTCCACAGGATCACACTGAAGAGCTGGAAGATGTAAAAAGGGTTGAGGACCTGCAGGAAACAGAAAAAAGAGGAGTTATTGTGGTGAAAATAAATGCCTGGCATGACCACTGAAATGACCCACAAATAAAAATAAGTATACATTTGTGTTAATTTGTTAAAAAGGCTGAATTGGCTTCAAAATTTACTTATTTACCCAACATAAGACTGTATTATTTTTGCCAGTATAATATAACAAAAACAACATGAAACAAAACAAGATCCAGGATTAATCATCTGAAAATGGGCTCTACCTCTTTGATAAGCAGCTTGAAAACAGAAGGCACTTTCACCGCAATTTCATTCACTCCAAAGAACAATCTCCTGACAGAAGACAAAGAACACCGTGTTTAGTGTAGTGAACCACACCTACATATTTAAACACAGCTACATACCAAAGAGCACGGGTCTGAGGGTTTCCCCTCTAAAACAAACGACACCATCAGATTAAAGCAGGAGAGTTTCCACTGCTTTCCCTGATCCCTGAACTAAGCAAAGATGTCAGGCGTGTTCGTTTTGAGTTTTCTCTAAATGTTTAAGGAATACATTTAAATGTTGTCATTTTCACAGAGATTTTAACAGATTTGATGATTTGTGGAGACAATTGTTAAGTGGGTTCGAGCCTCACTTGCGTCCTTTGGGCAAGACACTGAACCCCCCTTGCCTGCTGGAGGTGGTCAGAGGGACCGGTGGCGCCTGTGCTCAGCAGCCTCGCCTCTGTCAGTGCGCCCCAGGGCAGCTGTGGCTACATTGTAGCTCATCACCACCAGGGTGTGAATGTGTGTGTGCATTGGTGAATGACTGATGTGTAGAAAAGCGCTTTGGGGGGTTGAAGGACTCTAGAAGGTGGTATATCAAATACAGGCCGTTTACCAGTCAGTAGAAAGGACGACACGAAGAATATACTTTCATTGGCATCTTTTAAATGTAATCTTATTTAAATATATATAAACTATTCATCATATTTGCTCTGACATCTAATATATCTGATGAAAAAGGTCAAATTTTGTATACATCTGAAACAACACCCTGAATTTTGAGTCTTTGTTTAACTTCTGGATTAAGAGACGTATTTTCTGATCAGATGTTACCTGTACTCCTGCAGGTTCCCGCTCAGGCCCGCTGTGTGCTCCAGGTGGAGAGTGGAGCAACTGACCTGCAGATCCTCCAGTCCGCTGTTTAAAAACAAAAAAACAGGCACTTTTGAGTTTGTGTAACTCATTTAAAAATGTGTCTAAAAGCAAAAATTTGTTTATTTATAGTAATACGATTTTAATTATTAACAGTTAGGTTTTAAAAATGTAAATAAATAAAGAATGCTTACGTTAAAACTTTAAAGTTCTGCACCTCGTTGTTCCAATAATACTTTGTGCTGTGGAAGGTAAAATAACGAATCTGGGGGGGAAAAAAAGAGGGACGAGAGGAAAACAAGTCATCAACTGTCAGCTCCAAACAGATGAAACGTGTGTGTGTGTGTGCGTGCGTGCGTGCGTGTGCGTGTCCAGTGTTTATAAGTAAAAGTAGGAACAGTTCCAGTTCCACCTACCTGTGTGGGCTGGTAGTCAGAAAATTTTGTGATGAGCTCCTGAGCAGGTCTGCCATTGGAGGGGTGAGGAGTTTGTCCTTTGGCCAGAGAGGGGGAGGCAGAGTTGGAGAAGGTGCAAGAGTGAGAGGAAGGGAGGGAGGGGGAGGTGGTCTGGGTCTCCAGGCTGTGGAAGGGGTTGCTCCCCGGTGCAAGCATCACTCGTACCCTGGCCAGGAACCAGCGCCGGAATTCATCCTGGTCCACAAACACTACAGTTCATCCACAGAACTTCTCTTTTTAGATTTAACTCAGTTTAATGCTTAAAGGAAACAAACAGGTTTTTCCCATCTTTCAGAAAATTTAAGTCTAAAAGGAAGATTGTTACAAATTAAAAAGAAACATGAAGGACAGTAGTTCTGTTTGCAGCCAAGATGAGCAGTTATAGAAATGATGGCTTAAATGAAAAGTGGTGACTAGGGCTGCATCTCTGGAAGATTTAAGATTATTCTATTGAATAATTCATAAATTAACCAAGTACTCTGACACACAAGTGCTACATCAGTTGTTGGCGAATAATAAAGCTGCACCCCCCTTTCCTGACATCAGATCTACTCACACTCCAGTGCACGTGCATGTTAGTGCACCACAAAACCCCCCCGACATATTCCTTTTGTTTTATTTAAGAATCTCCTTTTCAGAAAGTTTGTTACTTATATTTAAAAAGCATCAGTGAGCAGGTCTGTCCAGGAATGAGATCTCACATTTGTGGCAGTGTGTAATTCCATTATGGCTTCTTGTTTTTAATCTTAGCTTTTCTTTGTTAACTTTATTTTTGTTGTTACACAGCCATGCTGTCTGACAGGTGAGTGGAGCTGGATGAGAGAATTACCTGAAACCTGCGTCTGACCTGCTTAAATCCAGCAGTTGTCTCTTTTTGTAGAAATAATTCATACCCCTAATCAGTTAGATGGCACACAAGCAGAAGTCTACACTTATAGGAAAGTGCAATTGTTAGTAAAACAAATTTTAAACCAGCTTTTTAAAAATTTCAGCACTTGATCTTTTCTGACTCTATTCTACTTTAAGCATGATGATTCAGGATGCTGCATCTTGTTAGTCATATTGGAGCGACAGTTGTGGGGAACTAAGTTTTGCTGTGGCGTTTTGCTTTGTTTATGTTTGATATAGGCAAAGATTTGGATTTTATAGTTGCTTAATATCCTCCTCCATCACACAGAACAGCGTCAGCATGGAGCCTGATAATAATAACTGTCTCTGTGAGACATGTGATCACTAAGCAGTATGCAAAACATTAAACAAAGCATCAAATCTAATAATCTAACCATAAGGAATTGTTTGGTAGCGGCTCGTCTTTATGTAGTTCGAAAGGTCAATGGTTTTCAATCTTTCAGTGATGGGTGTGCAGATACCAGCTAAAGACATTACAAGCATGTAATAACTTTGATTACATAGCAATACATTTTCTCTAACATGACTCGATTATATGGCAGTTTGTTTTCATGATTGCTGGCTAAACAAAGTGTTACTGAAGCTCTAGTCAGGTTTAGAGTTATTAAACAGAAAAGGATCCTTAAGGTAAGTTAAGAAAATGTGTCACTAAATCATCAAGTAACTTTAAAAGTGTGGAACACTGAAAAAACATTTTTTTAACTTATTACTTCTGATTATTATCAGTCACTGAGTTTTTCACGCAGGCTGAACATGAAAATAGTCTCCTACACCTATCTCCTGCATTAGCTTCTGATAGAAAATAGACGGTGAAAATCTAGGATTTGAAAATTCTGACAGATCTACGTCACACTGTCACTTAACATTCATGGATTCACCCATCTTGACTCACAACGGGGAAGGCTGTTGTTGGTTTAGCATCCAGGAAACAGCAGAGAATGTTTTGGCTAGTAGAAGCTAACCGTTAGCATTAGCAACTCCACCACACAGCAGAACTCCTCCAGGCTTGTGTTATTTCTGGAGATAAATCATCAACGTTGCAGAACAAACAGAATCAGTAGTAGAGTCGTGTTGTTGTTAGCCAATCAGAGGCGAGATGTCCAAATATCAGGAAATACGACTCCAAATTCTGCCATCTGCTGCCACTTTCTCCTCCGGCTGACTTCTACTTCCTCAAACAGGCGCATCTGAGCTTTTCTTCCCCCAGAGTACGACTTACAAGGTATTCATTCCTACTAGAAACCACTGCAAATGTATTGATTAAACGAATGAACCACACCTTTAATTTTTCACGATGAACTAACGAAGCACACATAACAGTTCAGCAGGCATTAGTGCTGTGTCTTGATCAAATCAGTATCAGACATGATCTACTAGCTCCCTACCGTGGAGCGCAGCAGCACCACTTCAGCATCACGGGCGGTGGTACGGGTGCAGGTGGACTTGACGCACCATTCTGGCATCCAATACAGCAGCAAGAGAAGGAAGCCTCCCGTACAGAACACCCCGAAGCCCACCAGGGCCAGCCGCCATCGACACAGGCGGTAGCCTTGTAGCTCCTTAACGACAAGAAACAAAAACAAGTTATGATGAGATGAGTTGGAAAATTTTCACAACGGCTTTTCTGTTGAGACGCATACCATCTCCTCCTCTTCCCCCTTGTTGAGGATCTTTAGGTCTCCCTTCTCCATGTTGCAGAACAGTTTGCCAAACCCCTTCCTTAGCCTCTGGAAACACATTCAAAACAAAAACATTACATAAAACATCTCAATTCTACAACAGACTTTAGTCCTTTTTCACACGTTAAATGAAACAATTTGCATTTCAACAGACACCTGACAGCAGAGGAGGAATTCATGAGCTTTATTCAAATAATAACCTTTTTGAGTGTTATTTTTATTTTGTGGTTTACAATAAACCACAAAGTCGTTCAGCAACGTTATTAATGCCTTGACAACAAATATTTAGCAAAAAAAAAAAGACTTTGAAATTTCTGGAGTTATTTTTGGCTAAACAAAGTGAAATGTAAGGGGGTGTTATGGTGACGCAGAGCTTGTATGATACCTCCAGACAACAAGCCCACAGTGTCACCCCTCCACGGTCCCATACGGTCACCCTGTGTCACTGCCCTCACACTCAGATCTTATCAGCCAGCTGCACCCGGGAGAAATTCTTCTCTGGCATACTGTGGGATATTTTGCTAAAGACCAAGCCCTTCCTTGTATTTTCCAATGGCACCCCCCCAACCCCACCCCACCCCCTCCTCGGCCAGAGCTCAGCAGTGGGCGCAGCTCTGCCAGAACATTCCCTCCCAAACTCCAGCAATAACTGGAAATGCCGACACAAGCGCATAACTAAGTCATTTGTAAGACTTCATTCTTGGAATGGCGACTCAAAAAAAGAAAAAAAAATCAACACCAGCACATCAAAAAATTCTAATTATGAAATGGATTTAAATAAAAACACTGTAGCATTTAAGCACCCTTAAACAGGCTCACTAATTAAATATAATGAAGCTAGGAACTGCTATGCTCATGTGATATCTGTTTTTTTCAGTCATCTCAAAACGGTGAATAAATGGCATGAAAATGAAAATGACTAAGAAATGATGCCTACCTTGAAAACTAGGGACACAACGCCCCAGGCGGTCCACCTCCCCACAGGTAGCTTGCTCTCTCACAACACCAACCTGGAACCCTGGAAAGAGCAAAAATATCCAAATTATAATCAAAGTTTAAAAAATTTAAATATTTGACTCCATTACCAATAAAATGAGGTTATTCAGGAAAATTCTTTAAGAGCTTAAAGCTGGGTGACATGAAAAGAATAGATTATTTCCTCCTGTAATGAACAATTTCAATATTTATCACAGCAGTTTCCAGTTTTTAAGCTAGTATCTATTTTAATACAATCTGATGGTCCCAATGGCTCCACTTTTTAATTTGAGGCCCCTTGAAAGTCCATGTTATCGTTTTCCCACAAATACCGTTTCATTCTGTCTTTTTTTTTTAATTCTGTGCTTCATCATTCTTTCCTCTAAAAAATGTCTTAATATATGGTGGATTCATACATTTTCAATAATCCAAAAGAGAAATTATTAAAATTTCATGAATATTTATAAATTAAAAAGATACAGCAAATTAAGTATTTTAGTATTTAACAGACTGTGAAGGACCAAGCAGTCAAAGACAGTTAGGCAGCATAGGTTGTAGTCCGCAAAAAAGGAGAAAATAAGGAGTTTCAATCTACCTGTAACTCATTAAATCTAAAATCATTTAATTTTGGAGTGAAGTAACCTCACATAAATGTTTGATAAAGAAAAAAATGTAATTTTAATAAAAGCAGTGCTTCACAAATCAACATAGTCATATTGCATTTCATCCATCCATCCATCGTCTTCTGCTGGTCCAGGGTCGGGTTGTGTAGGGCAGCAGCCTAAGCAGAGAGGCCCAGACTTCCCTCTCCCCAGCCACTTGGGCCAGCTCCTCTGGAGGAATCCCAAGGCGTTCCCTGGCCAGCCGAGAAACTTAGTCCCTCCAGCGTGTCCTGGGTCTTCCCTTATGTCTCCTTCCGGTTGGATGTGCCCAAAAACCTCACCAGGGAGGAGTCCAGGAGGCATTAGATGTGCGAACCACCTCAACTGGCTCCTCTCAATGTGGAGGAGCAGCGGATCTACTGAGACTGAGCTTCTCACCTCATCTCTAAGGGAGAGCCCAGGCACCCAGCGGGGAAAACTAATTTTGGCCACTTTTATCCGCGATCTCATTCTTTTGGTCACTACCCAAAGCTTGTGACCGTAGATGACTGTTAGATCGACGGGTGAAGAGAGATTCGCCTTCCGGCTCAGCTCTCTCTTCACCACAACAGACCGGTACAACGCCCACATCACTGCAGACGCAGCACCACTCCGTCTATCAATCTCCCGCTCCCTCTTTCCCTCACTCTTGAACAAGCCCCCGAGATACTTAAACTCCTCCACTTAAGGCAGGACCTCGTCCCTGACCTGGAGAAGGCATTCTGCCCTTTTCCGACTCAAGCATTTCATAATGATTACATAAATCCTGTCAATCTTACTGAAGTTATTCTTCAAATTCAGACAGTTGGTACTTTGGGCCAAATGTGGTGGTTGCAGGAAGCCTGACCTTTCACCCGTCTAACATTTCCCCTCCTGGCTGCCCTACTTTCCCTATCTCCCCCCTCACACATTCACAGAAGCTCTTATTTTACAGCCTACCTTTATTATCGTTATCATTGGAGTTCTTCCTGGATTAAACAGTGATTTTTTTATTGCTTAGAACATAATGAACTGTAGCAGAAACGTTTTTTAAATGCAATTTAGAAATGTAGAACCATATGCCAAGATGGTATAATATTTAGCAAGCTTGTTTTTTTAATCATGCAGTAAACACGTTCCATATGGCACAAAACTACACAATTACCATCAAGTATTTAGTTTCACATTAGGTGTTTACGTGTGCAAAATGTCTTTAATACCTTAGTTTGGATTAGAATATGACTGCATACATGGGCCCTGAAAAAATGTATCCAATTATGACAAGCATTTGCCACATAAATAGAACTAACATGCCAGAAACGGCCATAGAAGAAGTAGCAGACCTCCGTTGTACACAAACATGGCTGTGTGTGTTTAAAATGGAGCTGTACGATGTTCTTCAGAGCATGCTTTTATTGTTTCTGGTCACTGTTTTAAATCAACTACCCACACAGCAGGGCTGGACGATATGGCTTAAAATCAATATTGAGGAGTTCACCTCGATAACAAATAAATGAACGATAACTACATGTATGCGTAAAAACAAAAGTTGTCCACTAGACATGAGGGACATGAACATCGGCAATCTACACACATCTTTTCATTTTTTTTTATTATCAAATTTATTGACATTGGAAAAACAATATCTGTTAGAGTCAGAAATTTCGATAACGATACATTTTTTACTTATTGCCCAGCCCTATCACACAGTATAAACATTTGCATATGATGAAGAATGGGGGACAGTAGGAGGATAATCGTCATGTTTTCATCTTGCTTCTGTAAAGGCTACGTAAGGTACGTCTACACAAGATGCAACAGATATGCACAGCAATTAAAATAACAAATCGACATAACCTACCCATCTCAATCAGATGGGAATGTTGACCCAAATGAGTGTGATCAGGTCAGAGTATTCCGTATGGCGTGTTTACATGAAGCATTTTTATTCCGATCAGGCTTTTGATCCGATTACTTGTGTCCATGTAAATGTGACTAATAACACTGAAGACAGCACCTGAATCAAACGATGTTTATGAAACTGATGTAAGACTGATCAGACTTTCCATCCTGTCATCCATTAGTGCAGTGGTTCCCAAACTAGGAGGGATGAGGGTGTACGTGGATCGCGTCACCTCCGTACAGTCCGTAACAGCGGGGAGGGACGCTGGAATTTCTGCTGTGGTGCAGCACCATGGTAAAGCCTATGGAAGGGAAACACTGGTATACCAACTGCTCCACCCTGTAGCCCCACAGTCTAAACAGCATTGTTGCATTTTTAAATTATAGTGACCATTATTGATATTTATTTTAAAATAAATAGTTATTAATTATATTGAGGTGGACTTCCCAAATGTTAAAAACTAAAACAGAAATGTAGATATACTCCTACTCATTATTATTCGTATTAATTCTGCCTCGCCACAGACAACGGTGCATTTTAAACTTATTTTAAGCTATTTCCTCCTCTCACTAAAGACTTTTCTAGTCTGGTGGCTTTGAAGGATCTAAGCCCTGGCTTGGGAGCATAATTGCTGCTTTTTACCAACATGAGTGAAAAAACATCAAGTGGCTCCATCTGATCATGAAGCCTGGAGTTCCTGTCAATCACATAACCTTGTATACTTCACACGGACTTTCCTTTTCCCACTAGAGACAATGAGCCCTCTAATCAATAAAGCACAACAGATAAAGTAAGCTTTATGTTGGGAACCAAGGATAACACAAGAAGTCAGTGTTCTTACTGGAACACGGAGAACCCTGTTTAGGGCCTCTAGAAGTCAGCATGACTTCACTGTTATTTATAGTTTCCTAGAGCCGGCCTAAGGCCACATTGTTGTCTCTCGTTTGTCTGCTATTGTATTAATAATCAGAGCTTTGGGAGAAAATTAAAACCGGACAGCTGTTTGTCAAACGAGATTAAATGGGATCCAAATCACAGGTCCCAGAAAAAAAAAAAAAAATGAACCGAGTATATACGACTATTATAAATGTGTCATATAGTTTTTACAATGAAGACTGAGATCGTTATCTACAGAAAAATTAATTAGTAACTGATGTGACTGCTGTTTGCTCTCTGACCAATCGGCTCAACTGCCGCCTTCAGCTCATTGTAAACAAAATGTTAATTAAAAATCAGAAACATGCTCCTTTCCTGTTTAACGCAAAGACAAAAAGGAAAAGTGAACAATAAGCTCTGACCTAATGACAGAAGCCAATAATTCATGGAAGCATTTGGAGGAAAGTGTTTTGTTGCCATCTTGCTCAACACTCAATGTGCTTTCTTTATCACTTCCCCTCCTGCTTATGAAGTATTTCAGCCAAGCTTTGTTCACTGTCATGAGTCAGTTAAGTCAGATTTTTATCGCTGCAGCTACCGAACGTCTTAAATATTTTCAGCAGTCGCCACTTCCATGGCTAGATTTTGAAAACCCTTAAAGAGAGAACTCAGCACTGATAAAATAACACCTCTTCATTTGCTAAGAGGAAATTAAATTAATAGGTTATAGTTTATTCAGAGCAAGATGTTTTCCATCATTAAAACAGTGATATTAATTTTATTACATTATTTAATACAAATTTATGCCCAACAAATGTCTGCTCAGCTTAATGTATTTTAAGTAATTCAATATACAGATGTATTGTTACTTAACAGCTGCCTGCCTGTCTTTCACTTTAGACAATAAATTCAGTGTTTCAGAGAAAAGAAGAAATAAATTCCTAATGTAGTACCAAACCACAAAATTAGCATTTCCTTGATTTTTTGAAGCACACTTAATCTGTTAAGGATTGATGCAACAAGTCTGGGTCCAATGGTTTTAGTGAGTTCAGAGTTCAGACACGTTCAGCTAACAAGTTGAGAGAATGGAACACATTAAAGGTGCAGTGTGCAAGAATAAAGTAAGATTTGTACAGTGAAATAAACAAAACAGTCTAATGTCTCAATCATGTTGGAAGGAAGGTTATACTGGAACAGATTTCATTCTCAGCCAGCTGCGGGGGTTGTCAGCTTTGTCTTTTCAAAATAAAGGAAGGAGGGACGTATTCTGTTTACCATCAGTGAGTATGAGGTTGCCGTGTCTCCTGTGAGCTAACGCTGCAGCGCCGGCATTTGTAATTCGACTACGGCTGGCAAAAAGCTAGCTGTTTTAAGAACCAAAGTCAGTAAACAGGAGTGACGCAAAAGTTATATCTTGTACCCCTAAGAAGCTACGGTATCTTTTTGTTTTACTCTAATATTGGGTGAAGCAGGCTAGATAATAATGTTGAGCTAACAATGTTAACAGTAAATTAGAAGCAAATAGTTGTCTCTAAAAGTATCTCAAGCTACTTTTCCAATTACCAACAAATTGATATTACAGTGAAATGTATGTGAAGCGAATAATGAGTCAATCGTGGCGTTTTACTTGCTTTAATAAGTCGTTCAGAACTATAACAAGACGGTAAAAACAACACTTCCTTTATGCCGGAGGCATATTACCATAATAAGTGTAGCAAGTGCTCCCTACCGTAAAACACCCAAGGAGTGCTAACACCAAATATGACAATATCAACTTACTGTGTATGACTCGTCTTTGTTATCTAGAATCTTCATGTGCTGATCCATAACTGGCGACAGCCATGAAACTCATGGAACAGGAGTGAGAAAGTGATTGCAGTAACCAAATTTGACCACATGAGGTCATCTTACTTTATTCTTACACACTGCACCTTTAAGTTAAATTGTCTTTGACAGAAACACAACCAAACATATTTCTAATATTTAAGGTGTTTCCCGAAATAAAGCAACAAAACTCTAAAATGGAACATGTTAAACAGCTCCTTCAATGAAATTTGAAAATTTGGGGGAAGGGGGCACAGGTCAGATGCCAGTTTAATGGATGGGTTATGAGCCAACTATAAATAACGGGATGGTCACGATGATTGGATGAGGTTTTTATAGGATTGTAAATTTCAGAGGTTAATAAAATTATTCATTTATTTTTTGACAAATAACTTAATTTACTGGTTGCCATCGGTATGTGAAGAGCTTTTCAAGCAATATGGCAAAAATATGCTCCAGAAAAACATCCACTCCACATTTAACCTGAGAGAAAAAACTGGAGAAACAGGACTGGGAAAATGGTAATCATTCGGATCAAAACTTTGTAAGTCTTACCACATGCTTCTGGATTACCAGGAAAACCGCCTGACAACCAATGAACTTTTCCCACTGAGATTAAAACACTTTTGTTCTGAACTGCCTGCTCATAAAACATAAAAAGATCCTTAATGAGATACAGTGTCAACAAGAATATGAACTTATCCTCTGCTGTTTAAAGTCTTAGTATTAAACCACTAGCTCAGATGAGAGAAGAAATGTAAACACAGTAAAATGTAACCAACATAATTCTAAAAGAATTTCAGAAAGCAAGTAAACACCTTTTAATATTGAGACACTGTAAATGGAAATAGACACTGAGGCAGAGATAAGAAGCATTTTCAGCATCGTTGGGGTGTACAAACCCTCCCGTCCCTAAGTAGTCACTGCTCCTATGTTTGTATGACTCTGTTAAATTTTACAGCTGTTGGAAGTTTTACTAAACACGTCCTCACTTTCACTGATGCGGCCCGCTGAGCCGTCCTGCTCCCATTGGAGGCAAACTGCTACACAAGTACAAGAAAGGTCTGTTTTTCTATCACACAGCTGAGAGTCTCCCACATCAAATGGTGCAGAGGACTGCTGTCATGTCAGGATATTTCTCATCTCCACTCTGAATCAACACTGGCAGGACTTCCATCATAGGCTGATGTCTTTGAGCTCGACTGTGAAAAGTCAAAAGGCTCTAGCTCAAAAGGAAAGAGGAATATCGGTGCCCCACTTGTTAAACTGAGCCTGACCTGAAAAGACATCAAGATCTCTCACAGAAAAGAACCTTTTCTCTCAAGTTCAAGGGTGAACGGACCAAAGGCTGCTTCTCAGTTACAGATTTTTCTGTACTCACAATATCAAGATGAATGCATTTTGTTAGATCCTTATGTACCGGTAATCAGATGTCCATATAAATGTATAAATTTGCTGAAAGGCAGCAGGGATATGGACTAAAGGAACATGAACAAAGACCAAAGTGTATGGATATCGTTTTGCTGCGTGTAAAGGTCATTTCCCATCAGAGCCATGTAAACATTTACCTTTAAAGCCTCACTGCAGCAGCATGAAAGACATCGATGACAGAAGCAACAAGGCAGTTCAACTGTTAGTAAAAAAAAAAAAAAAAAGGAAAAGCTGAGTGTATCCCCCTAGGGGGCCAGGGTGTACAAACCGTTCAAGGAGGGCAAAAATGATCAGTTTACAGATCTTTGCAGGCAATTTTTTTATGATAAATTTTAATCGCACTGCTCAAAAGTATGCCTAAAATAGACATGAGCTAAATTATGAACATAAAAATGTTAAAAAAGTGATGCAAAGAGAAAATTCTACCATTCTATTAAAGCTGCAATGCGGAGTTTTCCCCTTTCAGGAAATATGTATGATTTTTTTAGAAACCCGTAAAAGTGATTGTCTTATCATGTAATGTGATATCATGTAGGAAATATGTCTTTTTTTTTGGTGTTTTTTGAGCCCGCCTCCCGTCCCGTAGAGCTCCATGCAATATGAACCGAGTCAATAGCATTAGACTACCGCTTACGTACAGACGTCAATCACAGAGCGTGCATGCTTGAGCGTTTCAGGATGTACCTCAGCTGATGCAAAGTTGGTGACATAAATATATGAATATGCAACATAACATGAGCATAATTGTAAAACAATGTGTTTTAGCTCTGTTTGCTGGCTAGAGGAGCAAATTCATGAGCGAGAGGTGTCGCTTTCGGCAGTAAACACGGAAGTGGAAACCATAGATTTGTGCTATACATTTGTCAGCCACTAGATGGTGCCATTAGATAAACTAATCCGGAGTTCTACAATAATGCACTTGGGGACCGCACAAAAATACTCCGAAGAACACAACTGGCCCCCGGGCCACATTTTGGATACGTCTGCCCTAAGTGCTTCAGGGACATTTTAGATTTGTGGAATAATTGAAAGAGGACATTTGAAATCGATCAGCACTAGTTATATAAAATCAAAGATATTTCAGATGCTTTTGTGATTCAGGCACATCAGCCATAGCAATGGCACTAGTTAAAGCGGGAAAAGACAATAAATTAAACTTTACTGGCATTAATGTGACTACATCACATCATAATTTTTCATTTCCAAGGAAACATTTCTACAAAAATCATCCCAATTTCTTGCCACAATACTCAGATGATGCCTTGAACTGGAAAACACAAAAAAGGAACACCCATAGATCTATAATCAACTAAATCAGGATAACAATTGATAAAGCACCACTACATCTCATGACATTTTAAAGCCTTAATGCATCAAAAACCTATTTTCAATCATGGGATATAAAATCAAGAGCTTTATCAACCTCTAAACATAATATGTAACCAGTAATTCAGTCATCAGTTACTTGTTAATAATTCATTCAGGCTTACCTTTGAAAGTGAGGAATGGTTGGAATAAATAAACAAAGTGATCACAGAACAGTATGCTGTGTTTAATATCTTTTCTTTTAGTATTCAAGTATATTTAATTAAATATTGAGCATAACTCACATTTAAAGAATTAAAGTTTTATATTGCTTGGGAGTCACAAGTTATTTTAGTTGTGTATTTGCAGTACTGACGAGCTTTTTATATAAAAGGAATCTGATGATTCATGAAGCTCTATAGATGGAGACCAAATTACTGCAGCAGGTGTTTAAGACCAAAGAAAACTAGCTGAAAGATCTGAGGCAATGTGAAAAACATTTTAATAAACCAACACCAATTAATAAAATACATCACTGATGGAAACCAGCTAACACATGACATCTTTATAAATCATTTTGACTATTAAAAACAGCTTTCTAATCTGAAATCTTCCTTATTAGGATGATTCAGTGACAGTGTCATGTTACACTTTACCATGGCTCATATCCTAATGCTAGGCACGTAAAACATGACATCAGTGATAATTTCACGACTATTAGCTGACAACATGAACCGTTGCTAGAAACCACAATTAGCCAAGGAAGTGCCTCGACTAGATTAGAAGAGATCACTGGATGTTTGCTAGCTGGCTAATGCTAGCCAGGCTACATTAGCTCCACGCTCAGTCAGCGTGTCTTCCACTCTTTGCTTTACTCTCAGCTCCATTCATGTTTACAACAAACCGTGTCTCATCACCAAACTAGGACTTGTTTTTAAGTAGAACCGCAGCACGGAGGCTGACGTCCACACAACCACCGGCTAGCTGAAACAACCACTTTAGCTTTAGCCGCGCTTCGGCAGAAAATGACACATGGTGGTGGTGATGAGGAGCGCGATGAAGGCAACCCGCGAACACATTTCAGTTGATCACACTCACCCAGAACCACCTGGAAACTCTGAAGATCACCTTCGAGTCATGATGATTAGAGAGCAGCTGTTATCTGAAGGAAAACGTTGCTGAAAGGGGAAGTGGTCGGAGTTTAGTGGAAAAATGTTGCCGAAGCAGCAGACAGCCAGTGCTGAAGGTAACCCGAGCGATGACAGCTCAGAGAAACAGACTGAAGCTTTACTACGGCAGAGCGGTGAACTGGACTCAACTGGCTGTGTGCGACAGGAAGTGACGTAACGTAATAAAATAATTAAATAAAAAACACGCTTGAGCAGCGAGCCAGTCACGCTAAAGTAAATATTATCACAGCCACAACAGAGAGCTCATTCACTAAAATGTGTCACAACTTTTTTATAATGAACGTGGAAAATAATTTAAAAATGCATCACTGACCAGAAATTTCATGTTTATTGTCTGCAAGATTTATTGTAGAACAATTTTAGTTCAAAATTTATTTATATAACATCTTAATAATCAAATAAAAAGTAACTATAATAAAACATAATAATCTATTAAAATCAAAGCCAATATATAAGGGATAAGAGAGATTTATTGTCAAAATCATTACATGCACTTGACAAAGGAGTCGAAATTACGTTTCTCACTGTCCCATGCGCAAACAAGGCACAAAAAAGACAAAAACAAGACAAAAGACACGATAGGACAGTACATAACAAAAAACAAAACATTCTAACTACTTAGTAACAATAGATAAAGTGCAAGTGGCAAAACATATCCTATTCCTAATACTAAAAAATAGCAGAGATATAGAATATAATGATGAAATTATATAATCTCCAAATTGGGATAAATGAATGTTTTAAGCAGTAAAATGGCTATATGATCTGCGTAGTTGTAATTCTTACATGTTCTACAGATCAAAGACCACTACTGTAAAGGATTAGCCTGGCAAGCCATCCTATATATGTGAATATATAGTCTGGCCACGAACCATTGACGGCTCTCAGTCGTGAGGCGGGATCTACGGTTGTCTTTCAAACTGTCTGCACGCAATTGGATAGTGCTAGGACCAATCAGAGTAACGAACAACGTGACGTAATCACAGCGACGGAAAAGAGGGAGGCAGTTCCTCCTTGCACAAAGGTGGAGGTAGCAGTCCTGCTGCTGGGTTGTTGCCCTCCTACGGTCTCCTGATGCACTGGCCTGTCTCCTGGTAGCGCCTTCATGCTCTGGACACTACGCTGACAGACACAGCAAACCTTCTTGCCACAGCTCGCATTGATGAGCTGCACTACCTGATCCACTTGTGTGAGTTGTAGATTCCGTCTCATGCTACCGCCAGCATTCAAAAGTGACCAAGACATCACCCAGAAAGCATAAGAACTGAAGTGGTCTGTGGTCACCACCTGCAAAACCACTCCTTTATTGGGGATGTCCTGCTAATTGCCTATAATTTCCACCTGTTGTCTATTCCTCTTGCACATAAGCAGGTGAAACTGATTGTCAACCAGTGTTGCTTCCTAAGTGGACAGTTTGATTTCACAGGAGTGTGATTAACTTGGAGTTACATTGTGTTGTTTAAGTATTCCCTTTATTTTTCTGAGCAGTGTGCATTTGAGAGTGAGTTAAAGGTGTGGATCCATAACAAAAATCTATCTAAAAATAAAATCCCCTAAAGTGTGCTGCTTTGTAGCTGTAATAAAGCTTTTATTACCAAATGGACAAAAACATTTATTAGTGTGGCAGTTTGGTAATTTTTGACATCTTTAGGCAATTTGTTTTAAATTTAATATTTCGAAAATAGCATTAAGAATTTAATTCAAACCAGTAGAAGTGAAAACTTCTTATCAAGATTTTTTACTCTTGAAAAACTCTGAATATCATTCAGTGAGAAAAAACTATTTTCCAACACATTCAGGCAACTCACGATTATGAAAACGTACTGTGAGCTAATGATCAACAGCCATGTAATGATCGAGTGCCTCGTTTCTGATTTATTCCTGGCTTATTTATTCTAACCATTGTGTTAGTCATAAACACCTTTCCCACCCCCTCCTCCCTCCTTTTTTGGTCAACTTGCAAGGTGGACAAAATGTCCCGCAGGCTCATGTCATCCTGCATCCCTCGTGTCCTCTGCAGTGACGCACGAGCCAAGATAAACCGAAAAGGCCTTCTATGAACCGCGGCTTCAGATGTGCTAATCCAGGCTCTTCTTTACTTTTGCAAACACCTTTTTTCTTGCGTGGCTCAGTTTGTTTTGCTTTGACTCACAAGAGATGCAGATAAAGCCCAGGGATTGAGAACTGCTAGGTCAGCAACCGTCATCCAGATCGGACTCATTAAAACAGCAACGTGTGTTCTGATCGGTCTGAAGGGAAGTTTAGAAAACTTATTTTTTATAATATGATTTTTTTCCCCAGTTGAAGTGATCGACCACATTTATAAGCAGGACAAGGTGATAGATTTTAAAATCTACTGCTGATATCAGCAATAGCTTTGTTTCATCTCATCAGCGGTTTCCCCAAGTCATTTTTCTCAAACAGATAACTCACTTTAGGAAATGTAAGAGGGAGGAGTTAGATGTGTGTATTGTTTAGTTATCAGAGTCCATTCAGGTAAAAATGCTCCTCTATCATCACCTCTGAAGCCTCGGAGCCAGCAGACAGACAGAGGTCTGCTGAATAATGGACAGGGCCAACAAGCCCTGGGCGTCTAGTCTGGTGCTTATCTGCTCCGTCGGACCATTCCCAGTCCAGCCCTGATAACCCAGTACAACCAGCAAAATACAGGATGTGACCCAATAACCCTAACTGCAGCAGGAGGATTAATGCTGTTTATTGGGGGGAAGGTGTAAACTTTCATGAAGGTTTGTCATCTGCTGTATAAAGTAAAACCCACCAGCATCATGTCACGATCACTGGTTATGTAATGCTTCATATAAACTATAAAACCGTGCAATAAAATGACAGATGACAGGGCAATATTTGCTTTTCTTTAATTAATCCCCAAATTCGATGGAACAGACGAGTTCAGCTCACAGCAGAGCCTTCCTTGCTTGCAGGACACACAGTTTTCTTCGGGAGCTCAGACATGGAGCAGATGCAGACCCTGAAGGGTTTGGATTTAGTCGGCCAGTCCTGAACGGGGAACTCGTCGCCGTCTCGTGGTTTTGCTGCTGGTTTATTCCACTGCGAAATTGCAGCTTCACAATCCCACTGAAAAACAAAGAATTATAGCCGAAGGGCTGCGTTATGTAATGTTCTTTCAACTTAATATGCAGTGTAATGAGTGACTACAGCTCTGGTTGGAATTGTTGGCAACGCTGAAACGTGAAAGCGGAGTTCAGAATGTCGTCTGAAATGAATGTGGGGGAACAAAATGTGTGCGTTTGGGTTTTAGAACATTTGGGGAAACAATATTTGTTAGTAAGACATAAATAGTGAAAGTTAAGAGTTTTACTACTGAAGTTTCCTCTGTGCAAATACAGATAAATTTAAGCAAAGATTTCTAACATATGTTGGAATAATTTTTCTAATCAATTTATTTTTAAACCTCTGGTTTCATTCCTTTACGTGACTTAACTTTGATTTTTTTTTTGCTGATTTTCTTATTGCAACAATTCCTTTTAATGAGAAAAATTAGAAAACCTTTACCATATAATTTTGGGTCATTTTTAAAAATAGTTTATATAAATAAAGTGAAAAATAAGATTCACATAAGACTCATTTAGACATTTTCTGTTTATGGGTCAGTATTTGAAAGATGTTGTATTTTTTCACCTTCAAATTACACAAATATTCTCAGGCAGTAGTCTGTCCTTATTACAAGTTACCAGTAACAGTTACAAGGTAAGACCATTGTTAGGTTTCACTTTATTAAACACTAAAATACTAACAACAGCTGAGCCTTAACTCATTAAAATGTATTTGAAGAGACATATTAGGCAAAACTCACCTTTTGCACACTTTCGTGCTGCCATGTGGGTCTCTACTGCCTCTATAAACCATTTTCTGTAAGTGTTTGCTTTTGGGAATTATGTGTTTCAAAATGTCCCCACTTGTGACATCATAAACTAAACAAAAACCACCTCTCACATGTGAGAGGGAGCTGCAGCAGTAGGAGCAGCAGCTCTACTCTAATCCCCTCCTGGATATCGGAGCTTCTCTTATAGCAGCCTGAGTGGGGGATGTGTGGGTGTGACCAGATCCAGCTTGTTCCTGACAGAGCCCTGAAATGGCTCATTCTAGAAGGTACTGAAACTCTTAAGAATAAAACTGCTGAAATTGCTTTATGTGAGAGGAATTTTGTGCAAAGAACTTCATTATCATATTTTGTATCGACCACAGAACTATTATAACTTAAGAAAAATTAAAATGCACACTAAGTTTTGGTCTCTAACTGCTGAAATGTCTTCTCAGCCTTCACCGGGTCCTGAGAAGAGGAATCAAGGAACCACAGGGAAAGGCTGTAGCGTGTCGGTAAACCCAAACACAGAAGTCAGAGCACTCGGTGGTAACACTTACAATAAATAAATAAAAAAAATGATCAGGAATTAAAGCTGTTTTATTTAACCTTTATTTATCCAGGAGATAAAAATCCCATTGAGGTTAAAAACCTCTTTTACAAGGGTGTCCTGGCCAAGAGGCAGCAAAATTTCACACAGTTACTGTTATGACGAATCTGCAAACAAGCTAGATTTTGATTGCAAACACGGTCATGGAACACTCACCCCTCCCCTCTGCCATCTTCCCTGAGACGCTTCAGCTGGAACTGGAAACCCACGATGCCACAGGAAACGAGATAGCGCTAAACACCTGTCGCCGTTTTCTACGTCCAAACGTCTTTTGTTGTCCGTGACTTCAAATGGTGTTTTTCTTTTTGGGACTCTGGTAGTTTGTCCTAAAGTTGAAGTGGTAGCAGCCGTCTGTTTCTCCTTCTCTGATATTATTGAGCGGAGAACCTCTCACACCAGTGGTGTTCTGCTGCTAAATACGTAAGCGTGTGATGAATGGTGTTGTGGCAGAAAGGACACGAGGCAGTTTTCCTTATTCCCTGACAACCGGATGGTCCAATAGTTGCTTTTGGTCTGAAACGCTTTACTGGTGAAGGTTTTTAGACCAATGCGAGAGAACCACCTTATTATTTTTTCGCCACAATATATTTATAGCTATGCTATGCTAGGACATTGTTAAGCGGCATGAAAAAAATTTAAGCTAATCTGTTTTCCAAATTTGCCATTGCAGCTTTAACAATGTTAGTTTAGCATTGTTCTCTCCCTCTCTCTCTCTCTCTCTCTCTCACACACACACACACACACACACACACACACACACACACACACACACACACACACACACACACACACGCACGCACAGTTAAATTCCTGGATGGCAGGCATCACACAAGAGGCCATAAACATCTCTCAAAATAGACAGGGTGAGCGGTACCGGCCCCCTATAGTGGACAAGGCTACCATTTTGCACCACTTCCTAGGCAGACAGACCCAACCCAAAGCTGCTCTTTAATCAAAGATTCTTTACAGCAGAACAATTGGGCCACATGACCAATCTCAAGCAATTCCACCCTTCACTGTAAACCCCCTCAGCCAAGAACCAGGAATCAGCAGAAATGTTTAAGAAACACAAAGACAATAGAAAGCTGCTGGCTGCAGAACCTGCTCGGTTTATGAGGGCGCCAGACAGACAAACACCTGATGTAAAACTATTATGGCCTTCTTATTCCTGGATTTATTTCAGCACTTCATGTCCCTGGTTTGATAGCAAAAGCAGCAATGTGCTTGAATTAAAAAGTAACAGTTCATTTGGACGGAGATTAGACATTAAATATAAAGTTGAATCATTTCTGCATTATATCAACCAGTAACCAGCTTCTGGTAATTCCAGCCAACGTGTCTGAGAGGGACGTCTTCAAGTTTACCTTTGAATAATTATTACAATAGATCCTTTCAATCAGCAGGACGTTCATGCTTTTTATTCTTGAGTTGTGTTGTTTTGCTTGTTCCTGTTTGCACAAACAACTGTTTGTGCTCATTTCTGACTGAATGTCATCTTACATTGCATTAGCCTAGAAATCCAGACATACTGTAGCCATAGCAAAAGATTTTGCGCTGCAGATTGGTCCAGCCATGCTCTATAGCCTCAGCAGGCCTAACATTGGCTTGGCTAAGTTTGGGCCAATTACAGCGCTCCATGTTTGTAGAGAAACGCTGGTGGAATTATGAAGTTCATGATGCCGAACCCTACACAAACACCACATCTGCACCACCATAAAACCATAAAAAAATTTAAACAGTTATTAGTGCACCCAAAAGAAGAAACCAACCTAGTTCATCAGTGCTACGTAATCTATAAAATCCCCTGCCTTTCATGCAACAAATGCTACATCGGTGAAACAGGAAGGTTGCTAAACACAAGAACACTGGACAGAATGTGAAACAGAAACACAGACCAGATTAACCAGAAAAGAAAGACACAGCAGAAAAAGAAACACTGAAATCAGCCATAACCGATAACTGCAGATGAAACAACTACATAATGGCCTTGGACAATACATGCATCGCAGGTACAAAAGAGATAAGAGAAGCCGTCAAAATCAGGGAACAAGGAACAGCAACCATCAACAGAGACGAGGGGGCCTATGGACTATCAAGAACTTGGGACTCACTCATCAAAAGCACACCATCCATCACATGTGGGAGTGGCCCGTAGACCCGACAGCTCCATGCGCCACTCCCACATGACATGCTCTGGGGATACCGGACATAAGCCACGTCATCGCTCCAACAGATGACAGCCCATGTAGAAGGATTCAAGTGAGAGGCCCAAACTGTCATCAGGTAAATAATTCCATCCTTTTTACCATTTTCTAGTGCCTATTAGAAGAAAATATTTTATTAGACGTTGGACGGGCTTAGCCCCATTATGGTAGAGCCATTTTTTTTGTTTGTTTTTACGATTATGGAAGAGCTACAATGGAGCAAAACAGCAAAAATGGCGGAGAATCAGAAACAACACTGTGGACTCAACTGTGGACGATTTAGACTCGGGCTTTTCTTTGAGACGGGTACTTCTGCTTCTTTTTCGATGAATGGCGGACCGCCCCGTTGACCGATTTCCATTGCTAGGAATACATCAGGTTGTTCGTTGCTTGGTCCTAGCACTGTTTAATTGCATACGGAGACATTTTGAAAGCCACCCCCACAACTGATCTCTGTCTATGGGTCGTGGCCAGACTACATATTTACATATATAGGATGGCTTGCCAGGCTACCATCGCCTAGCTTCTTACAGTTTCTCATTTGTTTGTGTGCAACAGGCCTCAAAATAAGAATAGCTTGTAATTTGACTCCAGATATGGTTTTCAAAAAGGGAAACGTTATATAAACTCCAGCTGTCAAACACAAGGCTGGTTTTGCCGTGCAGCCTCCAGTAGCTGGGCTTGGGCCCAGCAGAACTCTGCGGTGTGAAAATACAAACCCTGCTCTGCTCTTTCTACCCACGTTCACATTTCTCTATAGACTTTAGGTCATTGAAAGCCAAACATGCTGACTGCTGTTTTTTACGACGATGTTCATGACTGCTGGCTAACTTACTTCCCTTACAGTCTCACGTAAAAAGAAAACCAAGTGACTCAAGTTGCTGTTCTCCATCTAATGAGCTCCTCAGACAGATGGCATTTCAAGATACGTGGAAATTAATTATAAATAATGTATTTAGTTATTGTGATTTATTCTAAAAGACGCTTAAGTACAAATCAGATGGCTCCAATAATGATCACAGTTGAGTTCTTAAGGTGCATTTCAACTATGAGACCCAGAACCTTTTTTAGCATGACAAATCATTTATCATGGTCCATCAGCATTTATTTCACTTCTGCATTCCCACCGAGACCTGCTACAGCATGCAGCTGCCTCAATTGTTTAATGTGATTCAGAAATCCTACCCGAAAGTTCCAGGTCATTTCAGAAGCACTACCTACACTACTAGGGGCATCTTCTGGAGTAAATGTCTACACAGGTAATCTGTGTAGTCAAAACATACAAGAGGTAAAGAATGGCACCAGAAATCTAGGTTCCTAAAGTAGAAATGTGCCTTTGTTTTACTGTCTATGGCATCATTTTTGACTTCCCTGTTGTTGAACAGCTTTTAAACCTCATAAAAAGGTCAATGGTGGAGCCAGTCTGGGAAAAAGCTTAGCTGAGGTGATGCAACAACTTAGCTGCAGCCTACAGTTACATCTATGTTGCTGTCGCCACCTAGTGGCACTTCACGAGAAGAAAAAAAAACAGTTTGACAATTTTGAAAATTGGTTATGCAGCTCATTCTACAAGTTATAAAACTTGCAAAAGTCAAAACAATGACATTTATCTTTCCTGTAAGTTTGCAAAAACAAAGAAAAGAGAAAAAACTAATCAATTCACAGCATACCTTACTCTCTGCATTAAACGGGATTAAAATAAACATGGCATTGAATGTACTGACATCTATTGAATTTGTGCTCTTATTGGTTGATTTCAATCGAGTTTGTTTAATATTTATCTTCCGTGGGGTCAACTCACCTCTAGATCAGAGCTGACGGGCGAGGAGTCGTAGGATGTATCTGAGGAGCAAAGGTCGTCCACTTCAAGTGCTCTAGCTTTCCTCTGAAGAGGTCTGCCCTCAGATCCTCCTTTAGACAGTTTCATATCTTTAAGGGATATTTGCTGAGGAAGCAAACAAAATACATTAAGAAAATGATTTAAAACTATCAAAGAAAAATCTTGGCTTACTTTATTTGCAGGTTGAACACTGACATCCATGTAGCGCCCCATCTCCGTCATCTTCTGCAGATTCTTTGATGAAAAGGAGCAAGAGGTTTAACACAAATAAGGGGACGGCTTAATGCTGGTAACCATGAAAAAAGTTATATTTCAGGTGAAAAGGTTAAAAAATGCTTGTGGCTATGTACTCTGGAATAAAAGATAAGTACCGTAGTACATAAACCTACTTTTGTTTGCCCTGATGAGGGGAACTTCTGTTTTATCTGTTGCTTCTTGACAACAGTCTCCTCAGCGTCGTCTCCTGAGCTCCCTAAAAGGCTTTCTGTGTCGGGTGAAATTTTAACCATCTTCTGCCTCCTGCACCAGTGGAGGAGTAAAATCTGACAGCGATGAGTTAAAAGTGAACAAATCGCACAAAACATTCAAATAAATGCAATTCAGCAATGCTGTTCATCACAGAGATCTATTTCTTTTATCTTCAGAGGAAGATATTTGCAAACATAAAGCTAAATACGTGTGTTCTGTCTCATGAGGATACAAGCAGATCCAGGCCGGCACAGCTGGCTGATGACAGGAGCCATGGAAGAACACTGATGTGAAACTTCAGCTGAGCGCCACAGAGGAGGATGGCTGCAGTGTAGACGGCACCAGAGAGGGAGCACAGCACTCCAGACAACACGTAGGTCTGAGTGAAGCTCTGCGCTCTTGCCTAGATGGAAGTAAAGAATAATGATTAGAAAACAACCGAATATAGAGTACATGAGTAGCTCTGATATAATTCTACTGCAGGGACAGTGGTGCCCCCAAGGGGTGGCCATAAAATTGCTGGGGGCGCCTCTGTGCAGGGGCCTGCAACCTTTAGTTTTCACCCTCAATCCACCAGAAAAAAAATTGTCTAGAGCCGGAAGTGTTACACGACCTTTTGGAAAGAGGCAATTTCTACATTTTGATAAATATCTATGGAAGTGGATTAGGGCCCCTAAAAATAAGTTCTCTGTTTTTCTCAAACTTTTGAGAAAAAAAAGTTAGAATTCAGATTTTTTTTCCCTGATATTAGTCAGAAATCTTTTTTAATTTTCTTCTGTAAACATCTACTCAGACTGTTGTTTTAAAAACACCACTATTTTATTATACTGTGGTAGCAGACCCCTGGTCTATCGTTACTTACTGCTCTGCACAGGGCGGGGAACCTGGAGGTACAGCTGATGACGAGGGACAGCAGCCCCAGAGCGTAACCAAGGATTTCACTGTAATCCTTCAGAAATACAAGAGCAGGTTGTTACCATGAGCTACGATAACAGAAATAGAGATCAGAATAAACCTGCTTTCTTGTAAAACAACCAAACTGACTGTTTAAATGCAAGAAAACCTGTTGCACAAACACTGACTGAAATGTTTCAGCGTATGCACGCTGAAAACACAACAGCAAACCTAAAAACAACTTCTACAATGATCAGATTACATCAGACACAAATGATCCATGTAGGCACACCGGTGAAGGAGTCCAGCTGGACATTTGCATGTGGCCAACATGCAGCAGCCTCCTCCCCTTCTCCAGCCTGAAGGCTGCAGGTTCAGGACCTCTGGACTTCAGAAATCCTCCTGCAACCACCATCAGCACGCCCACGGCCAGAAGATGCTGCCTCCTGCGCTTCTGGATCATCCTGAGCCTCCTCTCTGCAGTAAAACACCAGAGAACATGACTGACGTTTAAGCACACTCGTTTGTGTGGTTATCTGCAGTCTTGCTGATAAGTTTTGCCTAAAGGCATATGCACTTTGCATATTGTGAAATTATCTGTAAAACTGGATGATTTATAATTGAACTTGCGTGTTTTTGAGCTCCAGCACAATAACACAGGAAGGCAACACGAAATGCAGCTCACAGAATCCATCAAAGCTGCAAATGCAGACATGAAAACCTGCAAAGAAAGTGGAAATACTTATAACACAGTCAACGCATGCAGCAGATGGAGACTCCTGTGTTAGCTAGAGTTACCAGTATGTGCAGCTGTGTGGAAAGGATGGCTCCAACCGAGCTGCACAAGTTACCCAGAAAGCTGTAGAGGATCATGGATGCTTCTCCTGAATATTCACCTGGAGATTTGCACCTCTGACACATAATTCTGGAAAGGTCAGATTAAGTTAAAGATATTTTCTTTTTAGATTATTGCAGTGTGTTCTGAGTCTTGACTCACAGCAGGTGCGACAGCAGCAGCAGAAGCGCAGAGAGCAAGGTGAGACCCGCGGGGACACAGAGTTTGTCCGCGTCCTGTGTGAAACAGGTGGAGACGGAATCAAACCACGAAGCGAGCAGACGCCCGTCAGAGGCTCCTCTCATCGGACTGTACACGATCGATACACCTCCATCCATTTTAGCTGCAAACTCCTGTCACATTCCGGGAAATGTAACAGAAACGAGTGTGAGTTTGAGCTCTCTCTAGCACCTGGTTGCGCAGGAATCTGGGTTATTACACAGAAGGGCGTGGCTACCTGCTTGGGCCAATCACAGCAACGCAGAAGGGTCCATTTTCAACACGGGCCCTGGATTGGTTCATACCTGCAATTATTTGATTCTGCCACATTTTTAAAAGCATCAGAAAAACTCCTGGAGAAGCTGCTAATATTTCAAAAGTTGTTTTTATTCAGAAAGTTAAAATGATTAAATCAATAAGACCACACACACACGAGGATATAAAACATAATATTCCAGGTTTATAGGCAGAAATATGGAATCTTTGAAATGTTGGAATATTGTTTTGCTTTCTTTTTTAGGTGGTAGGCTGATCGCCTCATAGCTTTTAAGGGATTAAATGATTTTTATTAAAGACTTTATTTTTGTAAATCATTAATTTCATTTACTTTATTAGCCTCTTGCATTAACTCAAGAATCTGGAAAACTTTAAAAAAGAGTCATTATGATATAAAAATGTTCGACAAAACTCAATATTGTCATCCCTTAGATGTGCAAATCATACAAAATGCAGACAGTTTAAAAGTTTTCTATTGTTTTAATCTAAACATACAGTTTAAGTTCATTTTCCCTCTCTGAATAGAGATTTTTAAAAAGTGATGATAATCAAAGTGGCACACAGATGACATTTACTTTATTATGGAAGAGTTTGGTGATATAAATCATTGCTGCTGATGAGTAAAAGCAACATTACACGTTCATTTACTCAAAGTGAAAATGTGACTTATTTTATTTGTAAACCTAAAATCTTTACAAATGTCACTTTTGAGATGAAAAGTCCATCCGCTGAAAGTTACCCCAGTGGTCTGGTTGCTAGAATGCTTTAATATCATCAAACTGGATCAGCATCCACTGGAATCACATATGAAGTGAAATTTCAATTCTTTAATAAAACCAGAATTAATCAAGATATAAAAATCTTAGAGTTCAGATCATCATCAAGCATCCAGGTGCTTATTAATCCGGCGTACTTTCTCCTTTTTGTTCCTGTTGCCGTGTTTTTTCCAGGGTTTTCCCATCGCTGCCTCCGGTTCAGAGGTCCCAGGTCCAACAGGTCCACTGCCTGGTTTGTAGCCCATGATGGATTTAACTCCCTTGGTGAGCGCTCGTACGTTTTCCTATAAAGTCCAACAAAACTTAAATGAGTTCATTATATAACTAACAACTCTCCACTAATAAATATATAATGTTCTTTTTTCCAGGAAGCTCAGCTGCTGCAGACACTTCCCCAAACAAACTAAAGTTCTACCTGATGGAAAAAGTTCTTGTCAACAACATTTTCAATCCTCTTGATTTTAGGCTGTTTGTGTGAAGCTGCAGACGAGTCCCAGACGTCTGACTCTCTTTTCAGGAACTTGCTGTGTTGCGGCTGAAAGTCTTCTGGGTTAATGTCTGGCGGAGGATGGCAGAACAGAAGTTTTCCCTGAGAGGAGGGAACCGTGTCAGATGTTAGGTGAACTTTATATTTACATGTCCCCGTTACTGAAAATAAAAGCAGCCGAGGTCATCCCGCCCCTTTATTGTTGGTACTGATTAAATACTCAGAGATAAACAAACTCTGGACTGCTAACGCTCAAGGAAAAATGATGGATTTTAAAAAGAAATAAATTAGAGGAAAAAAATGCCTAAAGAATTATCAGCAGATATGTTGCAGTTTTAAATCTTACATAATTAATGCATGAATGACAAGGAGTTGTGACCCGAGTAGTCTAAATGGAAGAAAGAGGGTTTTTTTTGCTTTGAAGGTTGCAGGAAAAAAGTGACAGAAACCACAAAAGAAAAAATGGCTGAAGTGTGAAACGTACGTTGACGTAATCCTTCAGGATGTACCGAGCTGATCGGGGCTGATCAGGCTGGCCGTGCGACGTCATAAAACCTCTCATGTCTGAAACAGAAACACTCATTTACTTCTTCTCAATTGTTTCATTTCTTATGAACAAAAAATGGTTAAATGATCTGAAAGAAGAAAAAAGTAAAGGAGAAAGCAGGCAGATAGGTAATTTCCTCGTGTCTTATAATGTGTATACTATATTCAATATTAGATTTTTGAATCTGAGTATTTTGAATCTTTTCTCTATTATGTTTTATTGTTGATTCTCCGATTGTGAATATACCTGCTGCTGTGACACCTAAATATCCCAAATGAGGGACAATAAAGACATTTTCTACGCTACTCTTCTAATGCACTAAATCAGTCTAGAAAACTCCGACTTATTGCAATGTCACTGAACTTTAAAGCATAAATGTAATTCAACCCTTTAGCTTTTTATTTCCAATTGAGTTGTAGCCTCACATCCATAAGCCATGAGAAACTCCTCAGAGGTGGGGGGCCGGTCGGGGTCGTCGTCTTCTCTCGGTCGGATGATGTTGATGCCGTATGTGCCTTCTAACACATGCCGGGGGATCGACTGAGTTATGTGGCAAATCCATTAAGGACTCACACTGGAATCAACTGCTAATCTGACAGTTTTATTAGTTTCATGTTAACACCCTAGCATCAAAACAGTCTTTAAATTAATTTAGATCAAATAAAAGAATCTAAATCAGAAGGGTTGACCTCATTGCAATGAAAGGATATAAGGGACACTGCAGGAACGTGGTCTCTCATCTGGTCGATGGGCAGAATCCCAGAGCAGATCATCTCCGCTTTGGTAGAAACAAAAGAGGGCATGACCAGCCCGGGGCAGTCACACAGACACAGGCCTGGCTCCACGTACAGCGTCTGGGACACAACAAACATGTTCAGCTGTCTGCTGATGGAATCTCTGAACTGTATTTTCAGAGATCTACCTGAAAATGCTTCGTGTGTCCAGGTGTGGCTGAAACAGAAACCTTCTTGTTCCTTAAGATAGTGTTGATGGTGGAGCTCTTCCCCACATTGGGATAACCAACCTGCTCAATCCAAACAGGACAACATTTTTTATTTTGTTCCTTAAATGAAATAAAATTTCCTAAAGCACTACAAACCAACTGATTATTATTCATTTCTATGCATAATCTAACAAATTAACCCCAAATAACCTGATGATGGAACAGATTCAGAGTTTCCTCACCAGTCCTACTGTGAGCTGTCCCTCTTTAGTCCTGGGCCCCTTGTGCACAGCTTTAAACATGTTCAGCAGCTCATCTTTCTGCAGCAGGCGGCTGGAGTTGCGTATAGACTCATTGCATGGGCTGGAAGTTTCTTGCTCTTCCTCCTCATCTTCTGAGCAAGTCTGCCAGTCCTCTTCATCCACAGTTACCTGTTCCTGCTGCTCTTCTTCCACATCACTCTCCTCTTCCACCTTTTCTCCTCCATCCAACACTTTCTGACTTGAATCTTCATTGCAGATTGCTTTTTCTGCTTCTGGATCACTTTCTGCATTTTCTGGATCGTCCACTTCCATGCCCTGTGAAAGTTTCAAACACCCGATAATCAGTTCTAAAACAACAGCTTGTTATAAACGTTCCTAACACATTTAACAATCCCATAAAAAGACAGTTGGGTTTAGATTTAAGCACATCTCACCTTTTCTTCTGCATCCAGCCTGTTGCTCTCAGCAAGGGCTGACCAGAAAACTGCCATCAGACCTTCTTTCTCAAAATATTTGGCCCAGACTCGCCTCTGCTGCCTGGTCAACAGGTCCGCCTTGTTCACCAGAAGCATGTTGACTTTATGTGGTGACAGCTCTCTCACATACAACTCCTGTTGGTGAATTAAAGAAATATTACAGCTTTTAAAAATGTATTTAAAGCTCCATTTGATGCAGAACTTCATCAGATTTAAAACAGAACCTCGTGGATTCTATCAACATGTTTTTGAATCATTTTATGTATTTAACTACATTTATATTAAAGTTGTAGAGAGTGATCTCCAAAAACAGAAATAGAACATCACAGCACATAAAACAATCTAAATTCAGACAATAAGCATAATGAAAGGGAGATTTACGCTCATTTGTCATGATTTTTCTGAAGGACTCACCAAGTCAGCACATCTGAAAAGTAAAGGATTCCTAGCATCGACTATCTGAACGACGACGTCGCTAAAGGAAAACATGACAGTGGTTTTGTATTTAGCATCCTATTAAGCAGACGTTTCACACTAATGATGATAATCTGACAGCACCAGACCTACCTTCTCTCGATCACTCTCCACAGCTGCCTCCAGAATTCAAGGTTCCTCTCAAACGGTGTGAGAATCAACTTTTGTTCCTCTTCAAGTCTTTTAAAAGAACACATGAATCACCTAATCAGTCTGAAGAACAGACTTGAAAACAAATATCTAGTGCACTTTACATTTGATTGCTTATTTAAATGCTTTGATCCTGAACAATTAAGCATTCAGAAATTTAAACTATTATTTTATATATTTTAGTTCAAATAAAATTGGGAGGGTATTTTTGTGAGTTGGTAAAAACAAATGACTGTTTTAACCCTCATTAAGCAGTACTTCATTATTTGGCCTTTTCCTTCAAAATAAAGTTTGAGATTTTCCATAAACTGTAGGTTCATGACGAAAGTGCAAGTGTAACCATAATATTAATAAATAATAATAATTGACAATAAGTTTTAAATTCTTGTGTCAGAACAACAGCTTGGAACACTACACACTCTGCGAGTTCTCGTCTCCAATGCAGGAAGCTGTCTTTCTCGGCCTGCTGAAGCACATCTGGAGTGGTGCTATCATCCCAGTGGGGTCTACAAACACATACAAATCACAACTTAATGAAATACCACCAAACACGTTTAAATGTTGTAAAACCAACTGGACAGTTTCAGCTTACCGTCGAGGAATTCTGAGGAAGTGCTTGTTGTCTTCATGCAGCTTCTTTAACCTCATCTTCTCCTCGGCTGTTAACAAGCCTGCTCTCGCTTCAGCTGGAACAAACTTGATGTTGAGCTTTTCTGAGAAAACAAACAGGCAAAGAAACAACTAAAAAGTCACAATCACATCACATCTGGCAAATAAAAAACACAAGAGGAAAAAGAATGTTATAATAAACATTTAGGTACAATATGATGAAGCAAATGAATGCTGTCCCTGAGAATGACATGCTTTAAAACTTTGATCACAGCTTACTGTAATTAGCAGCTGAAACTCGTAATTACTTTTTGGTTAAAAGCATTTTAACAGCCTAAGCACTTCTCTTGAGCTCAGTCGTGTTTGTGTTTATTTACCTGCTACAAACTCTGTTCCTGCCAGTTCAGCAGTGGCCAGAAAGTCATCCATAGAGCTCTGCTCTGTTACAGACTGCAGGTTCAACCGACCCCAGTCGTAGCCATCGTTCAGTTCACTGGTGTGGAGCTAAAAATGTGAGACACGTGTCAAAATAAGACAAAACTGCTAATATTTTGGTAAATGCAGCCAGAACAAACGAAAATCCACTCCATCGAAGGGTACCAAACGCTTTAACACGTTTCCAACATAAAAGTATATATTGCAACACAAACAGGTTAATGACTATGTTCTACACATTTTTAAAATTCGTGTGTGTCAGTAAAGTTGATGTCATACCCAGGAGTCTCCCCTCTTGTTCCCTCGGTTCGCCTGGAGTCTCTCTTTAATCAGAGCTCTACCAAGTCCTCCTCCTCCTCCCGCCTTCTTCTTCCCCATAACTACTTCTGAAACGGTCACGCAACAAAATATAACAAAAATATAGAAAAAGACGCGAGAAACAAACGATGTATGTCTCTAATAAGTGCTATCCATGTGGACTGCGTTGTTTTTCTGACAAGCGGAAATGGAACAAACCAATCGAGTCACATTTCCGGAAGAATGCTTACTTACTTTAATTACTTGATAAACAAAACATCAACGATATAGCTGATTTAAAACGTTTTTCTATTAAAAGCAAAATAATGTATATTATTTACGAGGAATTTCACGCGGAAATTTCGTTTAAACGATTCTAGCTAACGTGGTACATTCGTGTGCGGTCCGCTAACAAATGTGATTTAAAGAAACTAAGACTGTAATTAAAGGTTCCGGTCCGTAATTAAAACAGAAATCATATTTAAAACTTATCAATTGAGAAGTAGACTAGATTATTTACAACAAAACATTTTGTATTTCCTTTTGCAACACAGCTCGTTGTTTGTTTAAATATTTCTACCCTGTTATCATTCAAGTTGTATCTTCAACAAATGTGTTTCAAAATAAAACCACCAGATGGCAGCAAAAAGGTGTTTGACACATATGTCGATGGTTTTACATGAAAATTTAGGACTGACTGGCGTATTTTGCTCAGTAAATGCAAAGAAAAAGAAAAGAGCGTAAAAACTAAATAAAGAAAAGCAAACTGTTTTTCGTTTTTCCTTTTTAACATTCAGTGCAAAATATCAATTTATTTTTGTAAATAAAAAATGTTTAAATCAGTATTTGATGAACACATTTATTTGTTAAGATGTTACATTTATTTGTATGTCTTCATTTAAAATCCTATGATGATAACAGCCTACTCCGTGTTTTATATCACTTATAGTGAAAGCAATTACGTTTTTGTATAGTTCTGTTATTAATTGTTCTGTTTAATATCCATAAAAAGTCAGTTTTACCAGCATGTGTTCTTAATAATAAAAACTTAATCAGAAGTTCTGATTAATACAGTTTTCTGATTTCTGTGTTCTGATTCAGAACACAGAAAGGTGAATACAGATCAACCCAAACTGCAAACATTGGTTCAGCCCGTCCCTCCGGTCACGTTGGTTCCTCCCTCTATAAAACCACTGATGCTGGCGTCTGCACGGCACACTGGATTCTGCAGTGCATTGGGAAACGTGCAATGGATCAGAGCTCTTCTAATGGACCAATAAAGTACGGTGTCTCTGCCTGCAGTTGTGGCTCACATGACCCGACAAGCCGTGGGCGCTTCTAGGATTTAGTGGTATTAAAAAAGTTTTCTTCTTTCTTTCTCAGTGTTGCTGTTGAGTGGGAACGTCAGTAAAATGCTGCCTTGGAAGAAGAATAAGTTTGATCTGATTGAGGAAGACAAGCAGTCCAAGCAGAAGGGCTATGCGGTGAGTCTCAACTACTCTGCGCTCACCTCCTTCGCCAAGTCCTGCCCCGAGAGCGCGCTCAACAGAGTGGGCAGCATGTTCAAGTCCAAGAGGAAAAAGGTCAAGATCACCAGCGAGGACCCCACGTACACGGTGCTCTACCTGGGGAACGCCACCACCATCCAGTCCAAAGGGGACGGCTGCACGGACGTGGCGGTGAGCAAGATCTGGGGCAAGAGCGAGATGGGCAAGAACGGCACCAAGATGAGGCTGACCGTCAGCTCGCAGGGCATCCGGATGGTGCATGTGGACGACAAAGCCAGGAGGCCGGGACACTTGTACCTGCTGCACCGGATAACCTACTGCGTGGCGGATCCGCGGCTGCCCAAGATTTTCGCGTGGATTTACCGGCACGAGATGAAGCACAAAGCCGTGATGCTGCGCTGCCACGCGGTGCTGGTGTCCAAGCCGGAGAAGGCGAAAGCCATGGCGCTGCTGCTGTACCAGACCTCGGCCACAGCGCTGGCCGAGTTCAAAAGACTCAAACGGAGAGACGACGCCCGGCACCAGCAGCAGCAGCTCATAGGGGAGCAGACCATCCCTCTGGTCCCGCTCAGGAAGCTGCTGAACGGACAGTGTTACTACAAACCCCCGGTGGAGCGCAGCCGGAGCGCGCCCAAGCTGGGCTCCATCACAGAGGACTTGGTCGGGGAGGAGGAGGAAGAGAAAGCCATGCACTTTGAGTGTGAGGACATTCTGGACACAGACCGCGACTGTGTTAACGGCAAACAGGAGCTGACTCAGATTATTAATGATTTGGGAGAGATGAGCATAGGAAACGACGTGCAGACTCTGAAAGCTGACCTCAGAGTCACCAGACTGCTCTCTGGGGAGAGCACGGGGAGTGAATCCTCCATAGAGAGCAACCAGGAGCCCCCTGCGCTCACCAACGGACTAGAGGAGATCAAGGTGGTGGAAATAGCCTAAAGACAATCACGTTCATCCTTTTTTATTGTTTTTTTAGCCACAATGTCTCCACAGGCACCATTTCCACCTAATGTGTTGCCAGTCTTTGTCTGGTCTGTGCCTCCAGGTCTAAATGAGAGAATCCAAATAAGATCATTAGGTTCTGGAGCTCCTTCTGCACACAAACACAGAGCTAGGCAACCGAATGGCATTTTAAGATAGACACAGGAAAGTGGAAATGCACATTTGAGCGATGACAAAACCCAAGTGTGACTCAGGACTCATCTATTTCTTTAATTCAAGTGGACTTGTTGTTGCAACAAGTTTGTTTACCTAAGGTTTGTGTCCCACACTTGAAATGGCATTTTTCAGTCGAAACATGCTCCTCCTGATCCAAAAACAGCATTCCTTTTTTGTTCTAAAGTGCTTCTGCGGGTCTAAATAAGCACCCAGAGGTTTCCTGTCCTGGCTCTTCAGAGACAGGCCGCTCGTTCCTTTTACTTTTGCACTGTCGTGTTGACTACACTGTACATAATGTTATGTCTATGTTGTCCGAAACATAAATGTCATATCTTTGCTGTGCAAAAGAAAAACACCTTTATGTATTGAGAAGAAGAAAAAATAGATGGTATTTTTTCAAAAGAAATATCAAATGTGGTTTGATATGTGAACCTCATGGAATTCTCAATAAAAAAGAAAAGGATATAAAGTTGTTTAAGGCTTATTTTTGATGTTTGGGGTGAGATTTGTCGTCACAGAGAGCTCCGGAGTGAGCTCAGCTAGTTTCCACTGCTGAATAAAAGAACACGACCGTGCGTTTTTCTCAGGAATATAAATCAGCGTCGGTGTAAATGAGTTTTTCCTTTAAAAGTCTTCCCTGTAGGTCATTGTCTGTTTTTAGTTAAATTGTTTCCAGGGAACAGAATGTGAGGAAGGTACTGAAGGCCCATTCATTCCAGCCAGCCCCGGGGGTGAGCAGGTCACACATGAGGACGTCAACACAAGCCAGAGTGCTAGAACATCACATGGGTGTCTTCGTGTGGGACCAGCTTTTCTATCTGTACTCCCTCGATAGCATAACAAGAAGACATACATCAGATCTGAATATTAGTGTAAAATTACAAAGTTGGCATGGATTAAATGTGAGCAAACAAATAAAAATGTCCCCTTTCAGATGCAAACTGTACGTTTGGGATGTGAGACTTGATGTGAGATGTCCTCAGACACCTCTCATGTGTGGTCATCAGAGAGCGTGACTTAGCGACTTTGGCAGCACGTCTGCAGCTCTAAATGTAGACGACTTGTCACTTCCGTTTCACAGAAAGAACACCAAGCAGACTCGCGTTCGCTGCAGTTTTTGACAGCTATCTTAATAAGACTGTCACACATTTTTCAACTTTCTGCACAGCTTCCATTAGAGCTGTGGGTCCGGTACATCTTTGTATTTTTACTACCAAAAGAAATGTGTCCCAAAAACACACCACAATGAATTATACATCGAAACTATTTTATCTGTGGTTTCTGAAACAGTTACTGTAAGCTCAAATAGAAGCAGAGAAAAGACGCCGTCATGATTGTGGTTCTTTTTCACCAACCGCAGCTTCCTGAAGTCGTGTCATAATATCAGCCTGACATCACGAGCACGTGTCCATCGTAATGTGATTATAACAGAGACAGTTCTGCAGCCACTTAAAGACGGAGCCGCGGGCCTTTTGTGTGCCCGTCATGCCTTTTACAGCTGCTGAGGCTTTTATGGATGGATGTTTCTTCCTGACCTACATTCTCATGCAGCCTTTTGTTGTGTTCCACCTTCGGAGCAACAGCCCAGGTCGTCCAATCTCTCGAGGTTAACTGGCCATCAGTCCCTCGTGCAGCCAGCCCCAAACACACTTCAGTGGTTTCTTTACTTTCAAAGATCACGAGGAAGCAGCATTAAATGCGTTAACATTGGTTTTGTTGTTGAAAGGTGTTTTTACCTTTCATGGTAGACAGTTATATTTTCATAAACTTTTAGTTTTCCACACAATCTCTGAATCTTAAATCAGTTTGATGTCCAGCACCCAAAAAAAACCATTATTCTTAAATTCTGAAGTCGTAAACGGCACACACATTAAAGGGGACATACAGTATTATGCAAAAATCACATTTGCATCTTTGTTTGCAGCCATGTTGATCTCAGCTGTCTCTATAAACACTCCAAATGTGAAAAAATCCATCAATCGGTTTTCTGTCAGTGTTTGGTTTTAGGAATTTTGTGCCTAAATCAAGCTGTTTCAAAAAGTCCCCATTTGTGATGTCACAAAAGGGTAAGTAAAATAGAACCACCTCTCACATTCAAGAGAGAGCTGCTGCTAGAGGAGCAGCGGCTCTACTCTGAGCTTCGGAGCTTCTCAGCTTATAGCAGCATGAGTGGGGAGGGGTGGGCGTGGCCAACTTGTTTTCTTAAAGTGACAGAGCTCTGAAACGGCTCATTCTGGAAGGTAACTGCAAAGAATAAAACTGATGGAATGTGAGAGTGTTTTAGAGCAAAGAACTTCATAAACATGTTTTGTATCGACCATAAAACTAATATACCTTTAAAAAAGTCATTATACTTCCCCTTTAAAGAGTAGCTAAGTAAACAATTTCTTTAACTGCAACCCCTCCAGTTGTTTTTGCAATGGCTACCCATCAGTCCTTTTTCAAAACTAACTGCACTAATATTAGTGGCTCTGCATTCATTTTTAAGCACACTCGACTCTCCCCAGACAAACAGCCAAAAAGGGCCTAACAACCAGAGTCTGACCTGACAGAGGCAGACGAGTCGAGCTTTCTAATTATCTGCTAGTTGAATGGCGCCGCAGGCTATCACTGCACCAGATCACCACTAGAGCCGGGCGGTTGCGCAGCTTCATTTTGAACCATTAAATCTTGTTGTCCATGATGCATGAAAGGAGCTGGGAAAGCACAAGAGCCACCGGCGACCGTGTTCCCGTGTCTGATTTCACCGTCAGCAGGAGAGACGTCAGAGGGGCTGAGTCAGAGCACAGAGGTGTTGTGACCTTTTCTCAGCGATGGAAAAAAGATAAACGAATCTCATGTAATAGTAGCGCAGATCAACATGTTCTGGCGTCACCTTCATTCATAATTAGAGACTGTATGTAGACTGTACCTCAGAGCTGAGGGCAGGTGAGGAGGACGGAGAGGTTTGACGCTGCAGATTGTGCCTCGATAGTGTGTAATCATCACACGGTTAAGTACAGAAGTTGCTGTTGTGTGTCATTTTTTCGCTCCGAAACATAAAATTACATGCTGCAGACTTCTGGTGGAGTCGTGGGGGGCGTTAGCTAGATGATGTGGCCTTTACAGGCAGACAGCGTCTTGCTGTTGGTGTGGTAGTCAACCTATGACAGCAGCAGGGTGACAGCTGAGTGAGTAAAAAAAGACAGGGAGAAAAATTCATTGCAAGCCAGATTATGACAGCTGGCATTGATGAGTAGTGCATGACTTACTGTGGGCGGTACATGCCTAGACATGCAGAAATGTTCAAAGGAATTACAGAAGGTTTACTGGAAGAGAAGCAAAAACAAACGTCATTTAATTGTGAGAAATGTTGATCATTCATCTTTTTTACATCATGCAACTTTAACAAGTTTAGCTTCACAGCTGTTTGCTCACTTATTTCTGTTGTTTAGAAGGTTTCCCAAGCTCTGCTGCTCTGATTCTTGTTGGATGATGTCACAGTGAAGTGAGAGAGGAAGAAGAGGTACTGATTAATTGTTATTTATAGATCAATGCATGAAAGGTCTATAAATTACAAATTGATCGCTGATGGGTGTCATCACTTTGCTCTTCTTCAGGCGAATCAAACGATGAAGCAAACTCCTCTGACGTTTCAGCTTCCAGCTCCTGCTGTTCGTTCCTCGTTTTCCAGGAATGTTCTTTTCCTAAAAATCCATTTCCCCATCAGCTCTGAAATCTCCTCCACTTGCAGCGCTCTGCTTTCTGATTAAAATGGGAAGTTAATCTGCTTCACAGCAGGAGGGCCACTGTCTAGGCTCACCTGGGCTGTTCTGTCTGCAGTTTGCATGCTCTTTGAGTGCATTTTCTGTTTTTATCCCCCAAGAACTCCAGTTTCCTCCTTCAGTTAAAAAAAAAACATGCATGTTAGGAGATTCTAGGA
Organism: Aphyosemion australe; assembly: GCA_006937985.1. Lineage (NCBI taxonomy): Eukaryota > Metazoa > Chordata > Actinopteri > Cyprinodontiformes > Nothobranchiidae > Aphyosemion > Aphyosemion australe. Next base: position 139,695 of record SSNS01000091.1, read on the forward strand.
GAAAGTGTATATTCGGTTGTGTGTGTTGATGCTGTGATGGGCTGGTGACAGGTCTAGGATATGGAAGAAATACAATCTCACCAGAATACAACTTTTATAGACATTGAATTTATGAAATATAATATTTATTCAGTGAAATTATGTATTTAAATTTTTTTAACTTAAAATATATAGTCAAAAGTTTGGTGGTGAGTGCTAGTTTTTTACACTTGAGGCAGCTAGCTAAAAAAACATCCTTATCGATACATCACGGTGAAATCCTAATTCTGTAACGTCCTGTATGCGAGCATCAGCCAGTCCTTGATTTCACGCCTGCAGCTGCTCCAGAATGCTGCGGCGCATCTTTGGGGCGATAGTGGCAGAGGAGTTAAGTACCCGCCTTGAAATCGGAAGGTTGCGGGTTTGTGCCCTGCTCAGTCTCTTGCTGTGTCCTTGGGCAAATCTCACCTGAAGACTCACCTCTTCTCTTTGATTTAAATTGCTGATTTTATCGTGACTTGTATAATCTTGCTGCCACTGTACTGTTTCTTATATTTTATGTGTTTTTATTGTACAGCACTTTGGTACAGGCCACTGTTTTAATTTGTGCTTTATAAATAAATTGGAATTGGTAAAAAACACCAGCAAAAACTTTATCTGTAAAAATTCACCTCCTGGTGACTCAAGCCAAAGTCACTCGATCAAGTTTAGTGACTTCTAGCCAATTAAATCACGTTTCCCTGATCACATGACACCAGTGAGGCATCGACTGGATCGAGTAACGATTGCTTTGGCCTGGGCAGGAGGTCACCTCATTTGTTGCTGATTTTTTGCTGTTGAACTTCTGTTGTTACATTTTTGAAGATGAAGTTTTTGATGGTGTAGTTTAAGTAAAAATTCAAATATATAATTTCACAGAATAAAAATTTAACAGCATAAATTCAATGTCTAAAAAAAGTCATATTCTGGTGAGATTGTATTTATTCCATAGTAGGGATATAATGAATTGATGCTTGGTTTGCACATTTGATCTCATCTGTTAATGAAAATAATCTGTTTATCTTGTGGTGCCAGAACAAAATTTCCACCCATTATTTATCATCACCACCTACAGGAAGTTCTGGTCAGCTTTATCAGCTGAGTATATTTGCAGACATTTAGCATCAGACAGCTGCAGCATAAACATTCTCTCTACAAATCAAACCGCTGATCGTCTGCCGCGACACCTCTCCGTTATCTTCCTATCAGTCGGAGAGTGCAACGAGCCGTGTCTGTATCCATGGACCGAGCCGCGTGAGGCCTTGAAACTCTAGATCCCATTCAGCCACCGCTGTTCCTGTTTTGCACTAGCTCCGAACACAAAAGCTTGGAGACGCAGAGTTATTTCGGTCTTTCCGTTCACGCAGAGGAAATGGAATAATAACAGAGGAGTCGTGAAGTGACCCTATAAGACTGACAGGCTATCTGAGCCGAGAGCACTCTAATGGTGTCGCAGCCATCAGCGCTGTGTGAAAGCCTTTATTAAAGATTATTCACCTGGTTCTGTGGCCTACTTTTTGGACACCACACGGCTAAACTTCCTCATTTCAAACACAAACTGACTCACACATGGTGACATAGGATGCACTTGTTTTGTTTGAGCTGCTGAAAAAAGTCTTTTTCAAATGCCTGGAATTTTCACTTGCAAAATTTTATTACTAAAACTCCAAAGACTTCACTTGGTGCTTTGAAGTTTCCTCTTAAATCTCCTTTTCTCTCCTACCACTTTGGGATTTCTACTGAGTGAGTTTTGGGAAGCGCAGAGCCATCGATTCGCCAAATCCAATCAGAGTTTTCCATCGGATTCCAGACCTGCAGCAGACAGATATTGTCACTGATAGGTACATCCTGACCTCTCTGTATTGATCAGTTCTATGCAGGGCACGGTGCACGGGCACACTGCTGCCAGACCATTACTGCAAGAGCTGATTGTGACTTTTGCTTCAACTTTGTGACTGTTTGTAACCTTTTGGTATCACATGACAGCCATAGATCCTATTCCAGCAGCCCAATTCAAAGCTGATCAATAGAAAACCTGGTTACAGGCTTTAAACGAGTTTACAGTATTGAATAACAAAAGTTTAATGACTTATTTTTACTGCTTTTGTCCATGTATTTTAATCTCAAATAAATAGTTAGCCATTTTTTCCGTATCATATTTGTTAGCATGTGGTGTTTTTATCTTTTTTCTAATTAAATGTGGACTTTAACTGAATTTCAGGTTTTTCTTTGTTTTGTCTTTATCGACATTTGCTTAGAATCAATTTTTATGCTTTAAAGTGGATTAAATTTTAAAAACATGGAAAAGCTTTGGATAGTGACCAAAAGAATGAGATCACAGATCACCTGCTGCTCCTCCACATCAAGAGGAGCCAGTTGAGGTGGCTTGGGCATCTGGTTAGGATGCCTCCTGGACACCTCCCTGGTGAGGTTTTCCGGGCATGTCCAACCGGGAAGAGACCTAAAGGAAGACCCAGGACACGCTGGCCAGGGAACACCTTGGGATTCCTCCAGAGGAGCTGGCCCAAGTGGCTGGGGAGAGGGAAGTCTGGGTCTCTCTGCTTATGCTACTGCCACTGCGACCCGACCCCGGATAAACGGAGGACAATGGATGGATAGATGGAACCTGGAAAAGATGATATCTTCACAAAAAATTACAATAATCGTTAAAATGGATGGATTATGCACCTTTAAATTACAGGAAATAAAAACATGTTTGCACAGTTTTACCACAGGATACTTTTAAACTTGGTGTGATTTATACACAAGCAGTTCTTTGGTTAAAAGCATTCTTCAGTTCAGACTCATGTTTTCATTGGATTCAGATTATTGGAATCAGTTCAGCCTGTTCCCAGTAACTATTTATCTCTACTGAGGACCGACAGTTTGAATCCATTTGTCTCCCTGAAAGGGGGAATGTAATGAAAATACAGATGTTTTATTTTTGTTTACAGAAAAATCAGAAATGTTCAGCTGCTTTGTGTAAAAGCTCCTCAGAGTTAAAACAAAATGAACACAATACCAGAGTGAAATCATGTTGTGGATGCACGTTTCTCCAGTAATCCAATGATTTTAACATTATAGCTAAATTATGTCAAGTATTAAAACATAGCCTCTATTGGATTAACGCATTGCTCCTCCACTTTCATCCCAGAGTGTTTTATGTTGGGAAAGTTTTAGTCATTCTGGTTATATTAGGTAATATTAGGGTTACACAATATTGCAAAATCTTGTGTGATCTGAGTTTGAGTCGTGAACGACTTTTAGCTTCCACCACATAAAATTCTTTCTCAGCATCTATAAAACTAAGTTAGACCTTGTTTCTTGTGCTTTTTAATGGCGATCAGCTGTAGCTGCCATCTTGAAATGGGTTGAGTCCAAAGGTTAATCAGTTATAGACATCCTATGAAGATTTCCTGTCAATTTTATTAAGATCTGTTATGTTGTTCCTAAGAGAATCTGCTAACCCGACAGCCAAACACACACAAACGGACACGACAGCAAATTAGATTTTCCTGAGTCAGATAATGAGTCCACATGATCGATGACGCCATGGCTGACTGTGTGGGCGGAGAGAACCAACATGTAAAGATAATTTTAACTAAGAGAGTTGCCACTTTTTAATGCTGAAACAGCTTCAGGAAGCACATCAGTGGTGTCAACACATTCCCACCAACCATATGTGCCTGGCTCCTCAGGGTTTAGCCAGATGGCAGCTCATCTCTTCCAAGCCTGTTAAAGCCTCTTAAAACACAGACCATGAGTGGCTGCAGACAACAGAGCAACCTTAACTTCCATAGTCGGACTATAATCTCACCACCCCCACCTTCCACTACGCTACCTTCATGGACTTAGCATGTCTCAGGAGCCACACACAGCTCAGGAAGCATGCATGGCTGTTGCTATGCCTGCTGTGTCTGCTGGCTTACCTGAACATGAGCCTTAAAGTGGCAGGGCATGAATGTGATCTTTAACGTAGCCTTGTTGGTGCTAAACACAAACTGTGTTTCAGAGTTTCCACTGTTTCTCAGAGATATTTGTTGTCACAACTCGTTGTTCATTTTATTTTCTTACTGTAGTTTCTGTGAACACATAATCAATTCAGCAGGGAAGAGTGATGTGCCTAGAGCTGCAAGTTTTCATTAAACGTCTGTACTTTGTCTTTTATTAACGGGAAGCACAACGTTCTCATAAATGAGCCTATGAGAGGTAAAACACTGAATTATCTGCATTTTTATGCCAGTTTGTGATTTTATCTGTGGGTCAGTGTTGAAATTAAATTTAAATGCATTTTTTCTAGTACTACTTAACTAAAGACAGTACTGTCAAAATTACAACTTGTCCTCACACAGAATGGTTCCAAGTGAAACTAAAATACACTGTAAGAAATGAAATGTTGAATTTACTCAATCAAGTTATGTCAACTGGTTCCCCAAGTTACTTAAAGAGCAAGTCACCCCCAAATCAGTTTTTGCCGAGACTGTATTAGTGTCATTATTTCAGCATTTTAGTGCATCTTATTTAAAATATAAGTGTTCTGCCTAAAACTGCCACTGTGGCGCCCTCTTCAGATTAAAAGTATGCACTACATTGGAATTTGAATCAGCCCTTGCTATTTTTCCAAGCGATGATATGACACTGAAACGTGTGACATCAGCTCCACTGCTGCTGTGAGGTATAAAAGCAGCCGAGTCTCAGCTACGCCGCCGCAGTGAGTTGGAGATGGAAAAGTTTTTACAGCTTGACCGGCTCAACAACGGTAGCTTCGAGCAACTCACAAGCTATCGGTTGGAAACGATACAGCTCAGGGCTGCTAGCCTCCTCCAAAATACTTTTCTCTCTTTCCTCTCTTTCCTCTGTTGAAGGAGGTGGAGAGAAATCCTCCACCTCAATTGACTGCTCTGAGGCAAAGTAGCTAGCATCGCTTTCAGGAACGAATTGGCTACCATTCCTCCATCTGAGCCGTGTGTGAGTGTGTGTGTGTGTGTGTGTGTGTGTGTGTGTGTGTGTGTGTGTGTTTGTTAGTGGCTCGATTCTTCAACAGAAAATCTCCAAGCGGGCAATGGGGCATGTGCAAACAAGGAAATGTGCGACACAGCAGTCATGAAGTGGGGTTGGGGTGGGGGGCTCCACCCTCTCGGCCCACCAGGTAACATCCCTTTTAAAGAGCAGGTTCATTGAGAAACCATTGTTCGCAGTTTAACATGCAGGCTGAATGTGAAATGGTCTTCTGCCCCTATTTCCTACATTCGCTTCTGATAGAAAATAGATGGAAAAACGCTCAGTTCAGAAAAGCCTGACAGATCTACGTCACTCTGTCACGTAACATTTATGGACTCACCCATCTTGACTCACGTCCAGGAAACAGCAGAGTATGTCTCAGCTAGTAGAAGCTAACCGTTAGCATTAGCAACTCCACCACACAGCAGAACTCCTTCAGGCTTCAATTATTTATGGTGATTAAACATCACCGTTGCAAAGCAAACAGAGTCAGTGGTAGTCACGTTGATGTTATCCAATCTGAGGCGAGATGTCCAAATATCAGGAAAAAAGACTCCAAATTCTGCCGTCTGCTGCCACTTTCTCCTCCAGCTGACTTGTACGTCCTCAAACAGGAGCATCTGAGCTTTTTTACCCAGAGAACGACTTACAAGGCATTCAATTCCTACTGCAATGTGTTAAAAACACGAGTCAAACTCACCTTTAAACAGGAAATGTGAGTGAAGTAAGACTCTGGTAGGGGGGTGACTTGCTCTTTAAATGTAAAGAGTTATATACCTTTACTTTTAACATAACAACGTATAACTATGTATGTTACTTTATACATTTAAGCAACTAGGCTAAGTGGAACAAGGTAACATAACTTGGTCAAGTAAACTCAAAATTTCATTTCTTACAGTGTTAGTTTCATTTACATAACTTCTGGGAGAAATGATTTGCTGATGATGACATTTTTGTCTTTTTCTATTTGAATAATAAAGAAATAAATCAGCAGTTCACTATCAATAAAAGCACACCGTATTACCACACACACGCACGCACGCACACACACACACACACACACTGACTCCAAGTCATCCTGAAACTCATATTTAAAGTGCACCAACCATTCATTAATGTCTGTCTGTATAGTTAGTCACAGCTCATCTTTACTGCCTGTAATCAATCATGGGAGAAACATATTTGCTATGCTGTAAATTTTTTTATGTCAGGTGTTTTCAGTTTCCCCCCCGAGGGCCACAGAAGACTTTCATGTTACCAAAACAGAAACTACCGCAAGCAAATGTGGGAAGTCTTCTGTCAAACTGAGTTTTTCTTTAAAAAACAACATTAGAATGTTCAGAAAAAAATCTGGATGTTATTTTAGGCACAACCAACTGAACAGTCCTAATCTTTTGCATTTCTCTCTGCCAGTTTTTCTGCCGCTTACAAAAAAAAAGTTTTTCAATTCATGCTTCGAGTCTTTTAGTTTATCTCTGATGGATTTTCATTTAGTGCCAAATTCCCACGTGACACAAAATCACTTTTATTGTTGCAGAGTCTTTACAGCACTTGGTATGTGCCTCACCCAAAGCAAAATAGTGAGGACACGTGAGAACAGACATCAGCGAAATAACACAGAACCGACAACAAAGCACCTGCAATCACAGAAATGGGCAGAAAACAGGGAACACAAAGTGGAACATCACGTCTGAACCGTCAGCACGAGCGAAGGGAACATCTGCTGGTACAAAAACTCACAGTGGAGGCGGATAAAATCAATAAAAAACGCTCTATTCAAGAGGTGTGCTCGGATATACAGTGAGCCGTGTGCATTCAAGCCAGGGTTGTTTTAACAAATGTGCCAATGACATTCTTTCAGTGACCTTTCACCTTCTTTCAGCATTCCTTTCTTGTTTTTGTCGACCTTTTCGGGTGAATCATGCTTCCATTGTTGCTGAAGTAGAATCGGTGAGACGTTTCTGTGATTTAGATTGGAAATGCTGCAGATTTAGTGCTGCTGGCTGAATCAAACAATAGTGATGTTGTGCGAGTGGCTTGCTGATCAGTGGGTTATCAGCGTAGAAAAAAACATTTGTAGACTTTTTGTTTGCATGGGTTTCTGTGCAGAAATGCTTTATTTGGCTCTTGTTCAATTGTCAAATTTGTATTTTTTTATTTGAAAAAGATGTTGCTGTGAAATTTTCTCCCCCCCCAAAAAATCTTTTTCTTATTCAGATTCATCTTATTTCCTTTTCTTTGTCCTAGATCCCCAGCTTTCCCTCTTCTTGTCCCGTGTCTTTTAATACCATCAACAACAACAAAAACAGGCAATGTATGTGAGTCCAAGTTTCCACACAGGATGACAGAGGGAGAGTGGCAGTCTCAGAGAGCAGGCCTTCGTCATTTCCTTCCCATTTCCTTCATTTCATTCTAGGGCCTCCTGCTGCAAACTGCCCCCTCTTTCCTCCACCTGGAAGCACACACACACACACACACACACACACACACACACACACACACACACACACACACACACACACACACACACACACACACACGCACACACACACAAAGAATCTCAGACATCACGGAAATAAACTCACACAATTCCTTCCATGCAAACACCTTTGAATGTATGAGCAGGCACAATGCAGGTGCAGCTAAAGGAATGTTTTTGCCAAAATCAGAGAAACAGAAGTACTTCAGCCCTGCAGCGCTGAAACTGATTGTGTGTGTGTGTGTGTGTGTTTTAGTGTTTGCTTTGGATAAGTGTGTCTTCTGTAGCTTTAGTTTTGAGAATGAATCATGTGTTTATATTGTATAATTCATTGTCTAAGGCAGACATTTTAGTTTTTATGAGAATTAGATCAGGAACTGTAAACCTTTCATGTGGCGTCCCTCAGGGTTGTGTTTTAAGCACTTATTGTTCTGTTCTGGAAATTTGTTTTTCAGTAATATCTTTATGGTATATTTGAAATTGACATACATATAAGAGTAATTAGGTAAATAATTCTGATAAATATAACTCACTAAAAGCAGAAGACTCAAACATTCTTAAGATCAGCGAGTCAGGAAGCCAAATGTCTCTTTTGACTAAAACCCATAATGCAAAAAGACGTTTGCTAAAATTATTGATTATTCCAACAATCTGGCCTTATACAATCTTTTCATGTTAAGAATATTTAAGATTGATAAATCTGATTAAATTGATGTTGCTGACTATCACTTTTACTTGAAACTGTAGCGCTCTCTTCACATGTGATTATGAGGAAGGATGTTGAGTTTTGTCCGACTGAGAAAATGCTGCCGTGAGAAACAAACTCCAATTTTATCATCTTTTCATTTTTTTCGGTTCATTTTGAGAGGTTAGCTTTTATCTCTCCAAGAGTCTGAATGAATTTATTAAACTATATACTTCAACTTCAAAAACCTTGATATTCAACCAGAAATTTTAGATCGGCTTTGAAATTCCAGCGCTTCTTTTATATATGTACACCTTGAGCTCCATGCTACATTAATTAGATGCCAAATTTCTAGTGTTTTCTGCTGTCAATGTGTGTTTCATTGTGACCCTCTGTGTGATTCTGTCTAAAGGTGTTAAATTAATAAACATAACTTACTTATTAACCTGCTACCTCCATTACTTACCAGCACACAGCACACTTGTGAATCATTAATAATTGTTTAAGGTGTAGTCAGTGGGTTCGCTGCAGTGAATCAGCAAACTTTAAAAAAATGACACAGCAAAGAAGACTTTTGGGCACAGCAGGTAATTGGAGCAGGTCTGAACAGAGACTCATCTGCACTAATGTAGCAATAATACCTGAGAGGGAGTTCTGCCCTACCAGCAGTGGCACCATGGCAACAAGGGGTCAGCAGAGACTCCATTCACAACATCAGCACCTTCTAACAATAACCATCTGATCTATACGTGAGTGCACTCAATCCTTTTCACTGGAAACAACTCTGCTGGACGAAGAAGATCAGTGGAGTTTGAACACATCAGATGATCGGCTCACCGGAGTCACATGCACGATGGAGCCGGCTGGATGTGGGAAAGCAGAAAAAATGCGGCGCGCTCAACTGGACACAAAGGATAAGCTCTGTAGTCATTCCGCTTATGAAAATGAAATTGACAGATACCATGGTTTGCTCTAATAAGCAAATGGTTCTTACTCTGTGTGGCAGGAATGCTCCCGGTCAGGATTCTTGTGATTAGATGAGTGTATGGGTGTGTATGTGTGTGTGTGTGTAAGTGTGTGTATTGCAACATGTCTTTATGTGCTGGCTTCTGTGTGAAAAGTTACCATATCACTAAACCGGTTTTCTTCCCATGAAGGAAAAGCTTTTGAGTCAGTTGTTTTTGCAGAATATGTCAACATGTGAAATTAATTTGTTTTTATCGCTGATGGGACCCAAACTTTGAGACATGAAAATATTGTCAACGTTGGATTTGGTGCATTTGTGGAAGAAACCACCAATACAAATAGTCAAATCAGGCTATTTAATCACATTTCCTACGTGAGCCTCCTCCTCTGTTCTCAGAATAAAGCTACTGGGGGGTTGGAGGTTGAGGGGGACAGGGGGATTCTTCTTGGTCCCATTCCCATCTGTCACCAGATAGGTCACGCGCCTCCACCAGCCTGTCTGACCAGCTGCCCTCCACAGCACCGTCAGGCTGGAATGCAGAGCAGCTCAGGGTAATGCTGAGAACTTTGTGTTCCTCAAGAATTTGAAAGAAAATGAAAGGAAAATAAGTTTTATCTCAGTGACACCATCATTAGTACCACACAGCGCTTTAAGTGCCGGAACTCCTCTTAATGTTATACAAATATGGGACAAAAACATGGGTAATAGAGATCTGTCTATTGATCTATAAATCAATAGTTTAATTCGTACAGAAATGAAAAAGAACCATACAGAACAACAAAGCCAGTTCTAAATCAAATCTACATGAGCCAAATTCAAAGTGTCATGGAGCCCCTTTTATTAACGTAGACATAAAAATAACATTGAAAACATAAAAATATAAAATGAGCTCCTTAAAAGGCAAGATATCCAAACATCAGGAAATAATGGCGCTTACACACTAGCACCGGGTCGGTACGGCCAGGCTGAAAGATTTGCTTTCACATCCGGGTAGCCCGAGAATTTCCAGCGCCGAACTGGACGTGTTTTCAGCCCTCTTCCCAAGGCGGTCTGACTCGCGCCGAAACCGGGCCAACACACCCACTGCCAACTCATTGGTCGGCTCAAATTCACGCCTACCTTTAGAGTGAACCTCCGATTAGTGGATAGAATCCGCCAGGGGGGGCTTCCCGCATGCGCGCTTCATTATCACTCTGAATGCAGAGAAGTTAACAAGCCTCTGACTGAAGCTGTTTCTCTCTGTCTCTGCTGCAATGACTGTGAGGAGCAAGCACGCACGCACACACACACACACACCCACCCCCCCCCACACACACACACACACCCCCACACACAGTGCTGCCAGGCTGCCACACACAGCAAAACAGGATGAAATATCAGAGGGCAAAGAGTCTCCAAAGCACAAGGCTGCTCAGAACGCCTTTGTTTAATAAGGAAAACACCGCAGACTTCTCCGCGCTCCTTTGACCCGCCCACATGCTCGGAGATGCGCTCCTGACATCACTGATATATTTGTTCGCGCGCATTTCTGAGACCGCCTATCACGTCCGCATTCCAAAGGGTATCCTGGACGACGTGTGTGTAAACAACTTGGCGGGGCCGACTGAGGCCGACCGACCGGAGTAGAGCCAGTGCTAGTGTGTAAGTGCCATAAGAGACCAAATCCTACTGTCTGAAGCTACTTTCTCCTCCGGCTCACTTCTACATTCTCAAACAGGTGCACCGGAGCTGTTTTTCCCCCAGAGAATGACTTACAAGGCATTCATTCCTACTAGACACCACTGCAAATGTATTAAAAATGAGTAACTTTAATCTTTCAGACTTCAAATAGCTTAATTTAGGTCATGGTTTCCACCTGGATGTATGGCAAGACTTGTGAGCTAAAAGAACGGACCTCTTTTTATGTGATTTTCATAATTTTGATCAACAAATAGGCTACATGCTGTAAACTGTGGTCAAAGGGGGGAACTGAATGCTAGAAAAAGCCAGAAAAAGTCTTGGTACGCTGAGGGGTGAAATTTAAAAGAGCTGTGCTTTTATACAGTTTTACATGTTAGTATATGTGTTAAAACGTGGAGTTTAACAGCATAACAGTGTATTTATGGCAAAGAACTACCAGCAACTTGAACATTTGGAAGGAATATGTGACAAAGAATCATCAACATGACAGATATAATTGTACTTTGCACACAGTCGTGTTGTGGAGCAGTTTCACATAGTTCAAAAGTTCTTGAAGGCAAGTCTCTAAAGATCCCACACACTCTGGCAACAGAGATTAGACTTTGATTAAATTTCAAAGAATAATTTTAATAATTATGCACAGTTTGATTTATTCAGCAAAATCCCCCACACTCTTCCTCAGTCTGTCTATACTTTCATCTGATCTGAAAAGACAAGTCACATATGAAAAACACAGACAGTGAAAGTGGGTCTGAAAACTATAGTAAGAGTTATACACGAGGAAAGTAAATTCAAACAACTGTAGCGCAGAAAAGAGCAACAATAAGGGTTTTAAGGGATGTGCCGCCCTTAAAATGAGCCTGGGATTAACCACCACACCTTTATTAATCACTCCTGGGTGTGAAGAGCGAAAGATGAACTCACTGTTCCTCCTCTTACTCATCAAATATTCATGTGCCTGCCCATATCACTATATACAGATGGATTTCTAACCTGCTGATCAAAAGAATGTTATGAAAATTTGAACCATCTTCCACCCCAAAAAGTCATTTTATATTGAGACAGTGAGAGGACCAGGAATGTGTTTGTCTTACATGAGTTTGAGCTCTCCCTGCCTTCAGCAGGGCTCTCCGGTGTTTTCCAGGACATCAGAAACACTTATCTCAATGACTGGATGGGAAACGTGAGTTCAAAACATTTGTGCTGCCAAATCCAGAGCTCAGCGCTAAGTAACACACAAAGCTGAGTCTGTACACATGCGTGGTGATTAAAAATAGATACCCAACAGAGTATCCGAAGCAGAGAACAACCGGCCTCTTAGCTTCTGCTTTTTTGGCAGTCGTGTGAGAAAAGGAGGGGTCAAAAGGTTTGGATGAACTTAGTGTAGCCTGCAAAGAGCTGAGACCGAGCCCACTGGTGTTTGCTTCATCTCTGCTTCTACAGTGTCACACAGATAACTCGGTTTGACTCTATATAGCAAGCACACTGTCAGGCATGGAAAAAGTCCATTTTTTTCCTCATTTGTCCTCATATGGGAGGGTTATAACCACAAGCATTTCCAAAAGGAAATTTAGCAATCTAAGTTGTGATGGAACTTTTTGTAACAGTTTCCCAATAAAAGATGATGAAAATAGTTGTGGGTTGTTCTTAAATCACTCAAGGAAATGTATCTTTGTTTCAAAGAATCCACCATTCTTTGACCATCTGCCAGCTTAAGCTGAGATAACACTCACACAAACAAATTGTGATGTCAACATAAAAGGAGATGATACTTTACTTAAAAAAATCTTAAAGTTGATAAAATACTTGTAATAAATGCACCTTGAGATGTATTCAGTTGCACAGATTCCTGCACAAACAAACCTGCTTATCTTTTTTAGATGCACCATTCATTCTGTGTGCGATGAATCACATAAATCAGAATGAGTAATTAAAAAACATTAATATCCCCCAAGCCTGTTGCATCAGTTGTTATGAATATGAAATCAGTCATAAACTGTGCATGAATGAGTTAGTTTGTACTAAATCTAACAGTATAGTTATTTGTCAGTAGAGTGAAACACAAAGGACTGAGTACATATCCATGTGGTACTCCTGTGCATCATTTTTGTTGTCTCTCAGAGGTTTTCGGTCAAAGCAGAGATAGATCAACTCTAAGCAGCTAGGATTATTGTATTAAAAGCTGAGGGACGTTTATCAGTCATTTTTGCCACCACATGTGAAGCCCTAATCACAAATTACGAAGTTCCTCTGGAATTTTGCATTAAACAGGAACTTCAGCTTTAAGTTTTTGAGCATTTTGTGAAACTTGAACGGATGAGAATGTCTGCCACGCTGGGAAATTTTTAGCTGGAGTTGAGAACCTGCATGACACTTTTCAAATATGTCTAACACACATCCCCTAGAGCAACTCAGAGCTTACTGCTGGTGAGTTACTGTCAGTTAAAAAAGTTGTGCAGAGGCGTACAACAGTATGTGGGAGTGAGTGTTTGGTATCAAAAAATAAAATAGACTGAGCAGATGCAAAAATAGTCACACGTGTTTCTAGAGATACGACTAATTGACTGTTTCCTGTTTCACATTAAGAATCAAGCTAGAGTTAACGTTTGCATATTTGGTAAAATATCTGTAAAGTATTTTAATTACTTTACAATGTGGACAAGGAAATGTATTATCAGTAATCCATGCTATTATAAATTACAATGTTGTATACCTCATATACATTGTGACGCATGCTTGTTTGTTCCTGTTTTCCTGTTGTTCAGCTGGTAGGGATTGTTAACCATGAACGCGTTTGTGTTCCTCTCTTTTTATTGTTTTTCCATTTAGTTCTTCAGAGATGTTCAAACGCTGTCTGTCTGCAGCCTCGTGGCCCTGAACTGACACGCTCACACAGCTGTGATTTATCTGTGCAGGAACAAGTGTGTGTGCTTTGTGTTTGCATGTGCCCGAGAAAGACGAAGGACATTAAAAACAACTGGAGTGTGGGAGACAAAGACATTAGCACTTGTTCATACACACACAAACAGGCGCACACTTGCAGGGACAGGAAGTCTGATAGATAAACAGGCGTCATGGCGGATGGCGGTGGGGCCAAAGCAGTCTGCTGCACTGACATGTTTTGCTTCATTTACTGACCTGTGTTCCTCAAACTCCTGCATGATGACTGAGTCTCTTCCAAATATTTATTTTCTTCTTTTTCTCAAATTCCAAAAGGAAAACTGAAAAAGGTTCCCAGTTTCTGCAATAAAGTAATTGTTAGAGCCATTTTGAGTATAAATGAATAATTTTATTTGTAATTTGTAATGTATAATGTTATGTTGAATATCTGAAGAGCTGGCTATGGTTTATTGTAGCGTTAATTATCAATTTGATATTGTTTAACTACCGTAAATTAGTATGCATGATGTCACGCTGCAAAGCTGTGAGTTTCAAAAAAAGTGCGTAGGAGTTCCGAGCGCAGCAGTCTTTGAGCGTGACTACACGAAAGGTAGCCGACCTCCTGTACAGACAGAAGAGTTTTTTTGTTATTTGTAATTATGCTTGTGTTATGGACGTTTTGATTTAGTAAATATCTAAAATTATAAAAGAAGTCTCGCGTCATTGACTTAAGCTCACAAGACTGGTCAAACGAAGTCAAGAGGAAACTGCAATTACAGTAATAATGTCGGATTTAACATCCTAAAATTGCCACTAAAAATGAATTCACATTCACAACCGGGAAACAGCAAAAAGAAGAAGACGAAGAAAACAACAACGAGCAACACGGATGACTAACTCGTGTGTTTTCACTCTTAATTGTTCTATTGTTGAAGCTGAAGGCCTCTCTTCATGCATCTCGTGGACAAAAATAGCGTTCAGGACATCGTAAACAGGAAACAGGCCTTGCGTTTGCACCAAGGTTCAACTTTATGCATGTTCTGTTCTTTAACTTCCTGTCATCCCTCAGCTCTCTCTTTCTAATTCTTGCTAATGTTCCTTTATCCTTTGCATATTAGGTGAAAATTACAAATAAACATGACAAGTTTCAAGCTACATTTTTACCTTACTTCCTTCAGCAGGGTAAAATATCTTCAGTCCAAGTCAAGAGCATCAGCTGATTGCCCACCAACATTTGTAGCAAACTTCCCATCACATATTGTGCTGAACTCACTTGGACTGGTAGACATCTGCACAAATTAAATTGAAATATTGATAAAACTGGAGAGCAGCCAGAAAGGAAGAGTGGAGGAGCTCTAAAACTCCCTTTCTGTTTAATCATAATTACTTTGTTGACAGAACATGGTAATTTAAATGGGTACAACAGCAGAATGAACACAAGGGTAAGCAAACATTATAAGCAAACACTTTAATAAATTATTTAGAGGTGTCTCTATCTTAGTGACGCTTTCACTTAACTTAAATGAACTCTTCTTCTCAATATAAAACAAAAGTAAAAACCCTAAAAACCTTCGGCATGTTTGAAGAATAATTTAAAAAGAATATTACTTGTTACTGGCTATGCAATTTTTATTTTTAGCTAATAAAGCAGTTCTACTGTGTGAACTCTTTTCTTTGTTACTGGCATGAGCAAAGTTGGTAAAATTGGGGGCTTGTCCGGGATGTGAACGCAGGATTTCTTGCACTTGAACTGATAATCATACTGCTAGACCTGCCTGGCTGAGACCACTCCCGTGGGTCCGGTGAAACAGGGTATCTAACAATTTTCCAAATGTTTTCACAGAAAAAAAATTAACATAATCACACAAAAAATACTTAGGGATGCAGCAAAAATTTGAGAAATAGTGTCTTTGGAGTTTCTCAGATGAAGTATCTGATTGTATATGTAAGCCTAGAATTCTAGACAGACAGGAGCCGAAGCAAAATTGTTTTGCACTGCATGTCGGTCTAGCCACGCTCCATAGGAGCCTCAGCAGGCCTACCATTGGCCTGAGTAGTATTGTGTTATGTCAATCACAGCGCTCTATCGGTTTGGTGGGCGGGATCATGCGACGGAGTGGAACAACTAAGATGGCGGCGACTTGTTTGAAATGGCTTTGGCATCAACTTTTGACTATTTAGACTTGGGCATTTCTTTGAGTCATGAGCAGATTGAGGTACTTGAGTCCTTTATTTAGAAAACGGATGTATTTGCGTCGTCTTTAACGGTGTATGGTGGACTGCCCCGTTGACTGACATCCGTAGCGGTATGTCATGTTGTTCATTGTCCAATAGCACGCTGAGACAGTTTGAAAGAAAACCGTAGATTTCGCCCCACGACTGAGCTCTGTCAATGGGGCGTGGCCAGATTATATATTCACATCTATAGGATGGCTTGCCAGGGTATATGCATATTAGGCTATTTTTGTCTGCAGTATTATAAAGAGAGATAATGTGGCTGAAGTTAACATATCTTTGCTTTAATCTAAAATTATTTAATCCTATGTATAATTTGCTTTGAGTCTTTAGCCATTCCAAATTACACAAGTTCAGCATTTTACACTAAACATTTTTAGTAATCCAAACAAGCTGGTGAGCTTCTCTGAGAGTTGTTGCACAGATACCAAACAAAGACAGCTAACCATGGATCATCATTCACATCCATAAATAGGTTGAATATTAATCCTTTGAGAAAACTGCAAGCAAACCTAAAACCGATCAGGGAATAAATGTCAAAATGTGGTTTCACTCAAAAGTCAAAGTGAATTATTTGACTTAAATTCCTTATTTTATAACAGAATGTGAAAGGAGGTCAGACTACAGACTACACGGTTGGGTTGATAAGCTCTGCATGGGTTGGATTTGTGAAGAAAAGAGCTGTGCTGATGCCCCGTGTTTAAGCTCCACAATTAATTAGAAAATAATTTAGGAGAAAAAGAGGATTTAACGTAATTCAAAAACATCTTTTTTTCTGACATGATGAGTCGCATAATATTATATTTAAACGTTTTAAGTGTGAATTAAGTAGATGTAACGTTTCTTTCATCTTTGTGTTAAGGCGTGCAGATATTAAGAGCATGCCCCTCCCCTGTACACACATACACACACACACACACACACACACACACACACACACACACACACACACACACACACACACACACACACACACACACACACACACACACACACATGCCTGTCGCCTGCCCCACCCTGCAGAGCCTGATCTCTGTCTGGCTTCTGTCCTGCATCCTCTGTCTCTGCTGATTAGCAGCATAACTGAGGAAGTCTTGCAGGAGACTCCAGCTCTTAGCTCTGACTTGGCCAGCATGTCTGCTGCTATTTCCAGCCGTCTCCTGTGCAGATTCAGGATGCAGCTCAGAGCCAGAAGAAAGAAAGAAAGTAAGAAAGAAAGCAGAGGATCCTAAATCCTATTTCACCTCCAGGCTCTGGCTCGTGTCCTCGGTGGCTCCGGATGAAGGCTCTCAGAGGTGTTTAAAGCTGGAATCAACAACCTGCTGGTGAACCCTGTGGTTTATTTAAAACAGGGACAGTAACTGATCGTTCCTTTTGATCAAATTTAACACAAAGGTCCATTGATGTTACAGGATGTGTTGCAAATTGCTGTTAGCAGCTTTTTGTTCTTTCCCAATTTATAACAATAAAAACGGACTAAATTATATTAATTTTTGCATTATCCAGTTAGAGAATGTGGTTTGGCAGAGCGAGTTTGTTTCAACAATTAAAGTCACACCAGGCAACAAGGACACACCAGGTCACGTCAACACCCATACTTTCTATGAAGAACTGATTCTAGTAATTATCCTGATCTAACAGATTCCATCACACCCATGTCATTTAGGCTTATTCCCACTGTTGCTAGTGGTTTTGTTTACAGTTACCAGTCAGTTCACCAGAAAACACTCTTAATCCAAGGAAATGTGTGTGTGTGGGGCAGTAATCAGGGTGTGTCTCCAGGTAAAGTTGAGCTAAATCTAAATATAGGATTCTGGGCACCAGCCCAGTTTAAGAAGAAGAGTCAGAGATAAGCACCGGGGTCCTGACTTCTAACGCTTTGAAGCTCAAGGGCAGTAAGCTGTTAGAAATGTGGGAAAACCCTGATAAGAATGTGAAAGTTTTACAGTGTACTGGAAATGTGCTTTCAGATTCATAGAAACTGGCAAAACCAAAAATTATTTGAATTCCACTTGAGCTTTTTTCTCACTAAGACAGCTGATCCTTATCAGCGTCACCATGAGGGAGTGACCAGGTGGTGGTGGTGTTTGTATTTTGGTTGTTTGATTAATGGCAAGTGAAAATGTGCCAAACACAAAAACAGATTGATGTGTGACATCTTTGTCTGACACATAAATTCAGAATCAGCCCATAACTCTGAGAAGGACACACCACTGCTAATCTGTGGCACATTCGTTGTCTGATTAAACCTTCGCTTTACTTCTCAAGATTAAAGCTTGAGTTTAAAACCCATAAAAGAAAACTGATGATGTAACTGTGAGACGTTTGACTAGAAGTATGACTCATGTTCCCCATCACTTCCAGTCCCTTGTGACTTGTCGTCTGTAATACTTTGTGAATTACATTTCAGAGTAGTTTCCTGTCACCTGCTGATCACTGCTGGATATAAGTTTCCATTTCTGTCTCCCACTGAAAATCAGAAGGTCTCTACTGCACATAAGAGCAGAAAAGGAAGAGCTTTTTGATACAAAGTTCAGAAGTCCCCACACAACTGTTGCCAAATATCGTTCTCCGTAAAGGCGACATATTATGCAAAACTCACAGTTTTACATCCTTTTGTGCTGCCATGTGGGTCTCTGCCTCTATAAACACTCCAAAATCCATCCATCTGTCTTCTGGCAGTGTTTGGTTTCAGGAATAATGTGCCTAAAACAAGCTGTTCCAAAAAGTCTCGATTTGTGATGTCACAAATGGGGGCATTTGCATTAAACCCCCTCTCAACTCTCAGCATCAGCTCTAGTCCCCGCCCCTTTCGGACATTAGAGCTTCTCAGCTAATAGCAGCCTGAACGGGGGGGGGGGGGGGGGGGGGGGGGGGGGGGAGTAGGTGTGGTCAGCTCCAGCTTTTTTTCCTAAGGTGACAGAGCCCTGAAATGGCTCATTCTGGAAGGTACTGAAAATATTAAGAATAAAACAGCCAAAATCACTTTATTTGAGAGGGATTTTAGGCAAGAAACTTCATAAAGTAAGTAAGTAAGTAAGTAAATTTTATTTGTATAGCACTTATCATAGAAAAAGAATCACAAAGTGCTTCACAAAGATCAACAAAACAAAAGATAAAGTCATCATAAAATGATCTTAAAACAAAACAACAGAATATTATAAAATCATTAAAAATCAGAAAACAGAAAGTCATAAAATTATAAAAATGATAAAACAAATGAAAGATGATTATAAATACAAGTTAGAAAAAAAAAAAAAAACAACGAATAAAACATAAAAGATTTAAGTAAAAGCAGTTTTAAACAAAAGGGTCTTCAGCTGCTTTCTAAAGGTGTCCAGACTGTCAAAACTACGTAAGAATAAAGGAAATTCATTCCAAAGTCGGGGTGCAACAGCCTGGAAAGAGTGATCGCCTCGACTTTTATATCTGGTCTTTGGAATTTCTAGGAGGTTCTGGTTTGTGGACCTGAGGGCTCGGGTTGGAGTAACATAAGGAGGAGCTTGGCCATGTAGAGCCCTGAAAGTTCTAGTCAGGATCCTAAATTGAATTCTAAAGTTAATGGGTAACCAGTGCAGAGACATCAGAATAGGAGTGATGTGAGCTCTTCTGTTTGCTCCAGTTAGGAGCCTCGCTGCAGAGTTCTGGACCAACTGAAGGCGGTCAAGGGCTTTTTTGTTAAAACATGTGAAAAGTGTGTTACAGTAATCTAGACGGGAGGAGATAAAGGCATGGATGACCATTTCAAGTTCATGTTTTGACACCAACCTTCGCAGTTTGGAGATATTTCTCAAATGATAAAAACAGTTTCTGACCAGTGAGTGAGTGAGTGAGTGGCCTTCAAGAGACATTGATTGGTTAAAGAAAACACCCAAATTTCTCATGTTTGACTTGACAGCAGAAGCTAAATGACCAAGTTGTTGACTAATCAGAGGAGCCATGCTCTCAGGAGCAATGATCAGACATTCAGTCTTTTCAGAGTTTAACTGAAGGAAGTTATCTTCTAGCCAACTAGTGATCGCTGATAGGCACTCTAGTAGTTCAGCCAGTTTATGGAGCTCAGATTCCTTAAAGGAGCAGTAGAGCTGAATGTCATCTGCATATAGGTGATAAAAGACATTGTGAAAAGCATCAATTATCTGTCCAAGAGGGTGTATATATAATAAAAACAGGAGTGGACCTAAAACAGAGCCATGTTTTTATAGACCTTAGAACTATTATAACTTTAAATAAGAAGTCATAATATGCTCCCTTTAAATGTATTGTTACGTCTGATTAATTAACTGAATAATTGGCATAGCATATTTATATATCAGGAGCTGCTTTTGGCTATTTTTATACCTTTTCAGAAAGATTTTGGAATTATTGACCCAAATCTGCTTGTATGTGTGTTTCTTTCAGTGTTCATCTGCTTCAGGCCACAGGGACAATCTGCTGACCATAAGATAGCTTTGTGATCCAGTAATCAGTGTTGTTGGTTTGATTCTCATCCAGCTGACACTTAGGATTCTTGATATTTGCTGCGCAGCAACACCCGCTGGTCCCAGCTTAATGATGGTGGAAGTTTTTTGGCTTTCATAGCATTTCTCCAACTCACTCAAACAACGAAGCACACCTTGCAGGAATCAGGTCATATGTATTCAGCAGTTTCATAATAAAGCCCTGTTTTTGTTCTGGGTAAATCCTTTTCGTCACAAGTTTTGGAAAATGGCTATTTACTCCACGGTGCTTCCGAACAGAGCCGCCTTCCTGATTTTCCGCTGAAACCGATGTGATGTGTAATCTCTGCACTGCAGTGACCCTTGTGTGACCCAGCAGGAAGTCTGAAATACAGGAACAGAATTTCCACATCTGTTTTTTCCACTGGTTTGTGGATTTCCTTCTTGCATTGTCACTCATATTAGAGCATTTGTCATATGGTATTAATACATCTTTAATTTTTTAATTAATCCATAATTAAATTATGTAGTGGTTCACCAAACTGCTGCATGGAGGAATGGTTGGTAGAACTGCCAAGAAGGTTGCAAGGTCAAATCCCAGCCGTGGCCTTTCTGCATGGAGTAAGCATGTTCTCTCCATGCATTTGTGGGTTTTCTTCAGGCATTTCCTCCCACACACTAAAAACATGCATGATCTGGTTAATTGGAGACTCTAAATTGTCCTTTGACTGGTTGTTTGTCTCTGTGATGAACTGAAGACCAGTCCAGGTATCCCCTGCCTCTCGTCTGATGACTGCTGGAGTTAGGCACCAGCTCCCTACGACCTACTGAGGAATTAGCGGTTGGGATTATGAGTAAGAATAATTTCTCAACACTATTTTATTTGTAAATTGTCAAAAAAGAACAATATTTACATGTATTACATGTATTTTCATCTGTAGCTAAAATCTCTGTATTCTATATTTCAGACAGAAGAAACAAAGCAAGTGTTTGATCCTTGGAAGGTAAACGTGATATAAGTTTCTCTTTATGTTACAAAAGTTATTTACCACATCATAATTACTAAATCCTGGTTTTTGCAGAAGACTGAACCACATTTACCACATAATATCCAGTCTGGGTGCCTTTTCAAACTGATTAAAATAGAGAGAAGGATCTTTCTGTAGCACTTCCTGCTACCGCTGCTGTTGCGCCAAAGTCCCTGCTCACATTTAGGAAATCATTTAAAAATAACAGGACCTGGGAACCTTTGGATCAGATCAAACCGGTGGAAACAATATTTAGAAACGTCACTTTCCAACGTCTAAGCTGCAGTTTAATACTTTCTTTGATATTTTAAAGCAAGTGACTTTGAGAAACCTGGATTTTAAAATAATTAGTTAGGAGAGTAGGTGATTTGTCCTAATTTTTAAAATCTTTTAGATTTTTTTCTCAGTTTCTCTTCATTTCTGGATGATTATTTTCACATATCCCTCCTCCTGTTTGTCCTTTTGTTTGTTTTTCACGCTGTAAGGGACATCTCTCTATGCTCTACAACGTGATGCATAAAATGCATGAAAATCTGAACCAAACTTCACCACTTTTCCCCAAACTTCATCCATGTTCATGAGTAAAAACAGATTATTGATTTGTGTTCTGGACTGTACAGTTTGATGGAGCAGTAATGTCTGTATTTAGAAGCTGGATGAGTAACATTGCTTGTTTCCCACATTCTTCAGTTTGTGTTTTCTTCCTCTGTCTTGCTTCACGTGAGGGAATGTAAACTCATTTGTTTAAAATGCAGCTTCAGTAAGATGTTTCTGACATTTTTAAAACTTTAATTTGCAACAATAATGGGTTTACTTAGAAAACCTAACTTCAACGTAAATTGTTGTCTGCAGCTTCTGCGTCTCCAAGAATAAACAGGAAACTTAACGTTAAATAGTGGATTTTACAATCATCGACTCATAGGGTCACCAGTCCAAAAAGGCTGAAACAGCTGAACACCAAATGAACAATACCAATGTGATTGCTGGACAGCAACAACATCAACAGGAAGTGACCCATATCTTCACACACAATCCCATTTCTGTGATTGTTCTTCAGACTGCAGTTTGTTAGAGCCGATCTGGAAAACATTCTCACTGACTGATCAGCAGCATTGTTTTTTTTGTTTTCTTCCTTGTTATTCACTGACTGTTACTCAGGTTATAATGAGAAGGAAACAGACAGACATGCACATATCCGCTGCAACTTGTAGGTTGGCAATAGATTTAGTTGTGCTTTATGAAAAAGGAATAAGCAGAAAATGAGAGCAGCTCCTACATAAACATCTACATGTACATGAATTCTGAAAAGGATTTAAATGAACCAATGATGATAAGGTCTTCCACATTAAGTTAATCTATATTATAAGTAAATATAGTAAATATAAATGTTTGATGTGCTTCTTTGCTCAATCTTAAAGTAACACACAGCAGTTTCCTGCTCCTCCGCCCTACTGGTTGAAAGTGGAATTACAACCCTGCAGCAGCCTGCTGTAGCTAGCGCTAACAACGAGCTAACACTAACATGAGCCAAGTCTTACTAAATAAGCCACAAATCAAAAAGATCCACACTGTTGGACAAAAATATTATTACTTACAGGTCCAGTAGCAACAAAGCCAGGTCACCATCAGCCCGTGATTTCATAGCCTTTTTCAGCTTCCTCAAACTAGTGTAGGCCGCGCCAATGTTTACTCCGGTTTTAGCTTTTTGCTTCACCTCCAAAAAGACTCTCCTACTTTTACTTCCAGGCTCCGCCATGATGCCAACAGAAAAGCAAACTTCTTTTTTCTTCTTCTTGTGCTTTTTATTGACATTCAGCAAACTGAAAAAGCTAACTGCATAGAAAATAGCTAACAGCCACAATGCAGGAATAACAGCACCCCCTAAAACACCTACCCGCTCCACAAAACTGTTAAGTGCAGTTTTTGGCCAGCAGATCACTGCAGAGTGGCGTCAAATATGAAACTGGTGAAGTATCTAACCCAACGATCACTGAGATCAATGTTAAAGCTCTAGCTTAAAGTAAAAAAAACTATTTAGTGTTACTTTAAGCTTTTGAATGAGTTATTGATTGCAAAATGTTTCCTAAATTGAAAAAGAGAGGAGTTCTTTCATATTCGATTAGAATTTTACACAACTGGTGCTCACATCAAACTGTGCAGGTTAAACGGGCTTTGGAGACACCTTTTATCTAACGGGGTCAAACAAAGTCAGATTCTGCCTCGTGTCCCTTTTAAGCCGTATCTGGATGATCTTGCTATGAAACTTGCAGGTCTGGTTGTGCTGGTGGCTGATTTGCAGCAGCTACTGCAAGTTATGCAGTCTCCAGATACTCTTTTCAATCCCACAAAGAGCTGCTGCAACTTTGGAAGAGAAGTTTTCTGTCTCTTTAACAGCTCAAGTGTTATACACAGATGATGTTAAAGTTGGATGTACTAGACATGGGCCAGTATGTCCGAAATAAAGATCATTTTAAAAAGAACATCAATACCAAGGTTGCCTTACATCTACAACAAAGGGAGTTAACAAAATCTGATTTTATATCACCATCACTAAAGGATGAGGTGATATACGTGATCCAGACGATAAAATATGTATGTTATGTTTTATGTTTATGGAAAATGTTTATAAAGATCTGAAATCTGTCAAATTTGACCATTCAGCTAACTGTTTAGTGTCTGCACTTGACCTGAAAACTGCAACCATGGGGGACCTGTAAACAATACAGCACACCATGCATACAAATGAGCTCACAAACACCATCTGTGTCTGATGCAATCTGCTGAAATCATCTAACCTCACCTGAGGAGACCCAGTAGGTCAGGATGTGGGAACAAAGGGAGGAATGTCTGCATTTTTAAGAAGCAAAGCACCAATAAAAATCTTTTTCTGTCGTTAAAGGGAGAGTTTAGTTTTTTGGTGGGGTGTGAAGATAACTTGAGATGTAATTCTCTCCCTCTATGATGCTTTAGGAAGTGTCTGAGTCTGGTGTGTGTGTGTGTGTGTGTTGATCCTGTGGTGAACTTGCAACCTATCCGAGCCAAGGCATCTACTCTTACCCAACAGCCGCTGCAACAATTTCTGCACATAAGACAAGACAAAGAGATCAGAGGATTTGTGAAATGTAGTCTGAGCAGACATGGGGAGAATGTTTGGCTCAAACAGAGCAGTAACGTTATGCACCAAATATGGCTTAAAGTTTCTGCAGGCCTTCTTCCAAGACACGCTCCAGTAGCTTTATCAGAGCGCGCTGAGAGGAGGGAGGAGTCAGGAGGTTAAAACCAAAAGTGTGTGAGAGACGATGAGCAAAACCTCTTGGTATTTGAATGTTTCTATTTCCAATACGACAAGGTTTTAAAAGCTCCATGTTGACTTTCAGCACAGTAAAGGTCACAAGCTGCATCTGCGTTAAGACTAATGGCTTACAAGCTGAACTCAGATCAGGATCTTCTATCAAACAACAACTTAAACTCAAACTACAACCAGGTCCCGGTGCAGGGCTTGTGTCTTCTCCTCACTGATCTGGGTTCAGCTCCACGCACACATCTGCATCATATTAAAGCCAAAGATAAACAATGGAAACTTATAGAGTGTAAAAATAGCTCCATCTCACCAGAACACAAAAATCTTTAACTAGTTGACATAAACAAGTCAGAAAAAACCCAGCGCAGCGTAAGTGTTGTTGACTATCCAAGACTAGAACATCTAGCTTATTTACTAATCTTCATAACAAAATTAAAATGTGATCTCATCACTCCAACCAATTTTAGATTGATGTTAGGAATGCTGCAGTCGTTTATGAAAACATGGATTACGAAATGCTTCTACCCTTGCATCTGGACTGCAACATTCATTCTACAGGTTACATTATTTATTAGTTTTGACAAGATTTAACTGTTGTATTTGAATAATATTGATGTTTATATAAAATACCTTTAAGTCAAAACATGTAATTTAGCAAATTTTGCCCCCTGGTGCAGGTTAGGTTGAGGGTGGAGGAGCTGCAGCTGCATGACCTGGACTCCGTCTAATACAAACTGTCACATCTGTCCAGTCGGAGAGCACAGACAGCTGCACGCTGTGCTGGTTAGTCTCACCGAATCTCTGCTTGGGGTTGCACTAGAGGGGCCAGAGGCAAAGTTCTGCTAAATATCACAGTTACATAATACATACAGATACACTCAGGAACACACAGTGCAGCTCCAAGCAGCACACATGGTCGGTGTGTAACTCATGCACACATTCAGGTGAACACACATGCACATGTCGAAAATTGTGCACAGAAACGAAAGAAAAACAGCAGACGCTCATTCATACATATATGTATTATTTCCTCTGGAGCTGTCAGGGTTGTTTATCTCTGCTCAGACTGAAAAGCAGCTAATCAACTGCACAAAAATGGCTATAAATATGTTGATTTTAGAGAAATTGGGCAAAAATTTGAAATTTTATCTGGGAGTAATTTACAATCCACATACTTTGCTAACATATCACAAAAAGTTTTAATTCTGCGTGAGATTGTGCCTTATGTTGAAACATCATCCCTCAACATAATATGATTTTACAGGTAAATGGTAAATGGCCTGTATTTGCATAGCGCCGTCTTAGGGTTCTACAACCCCCCAAGGCGCTTCACAATACAATCAGTCATCCATCCATTCACACACACACTCACACCCTGTTACGCTGGTAGGGATGAGCTACATTGTAGCTACAGCTGCCCTGGGGCACACTGACAGAGGCGAGGCCTGCCGTACACTGGTGCCACCGGTCCCTCTGACTACCACCAGCAGGCAAGGCTGGTTAAGTGTCTTTCCCAAGGACACAGATGGACACAGATTTGTGCTGCCATGTGGGTCTCAACTGCCTCTATAAACACTCCAAACATGAAAAAAAAACATCCATCAGTTTTCTGTCAGTGTTTGGGTTTAGGACTTATGTGCCTAAAACAAGCTGTTTCAGAAAGTCCCCGTTTGTGACATCACAACTAGGGAAATTTCCAAAGAACCCCCACCTCACCTTTACAGGCTGTGGAAGCAGCTGCTCTACTCCGAGCCCCTCCCAGATGTCAGAGCTTCTTACTTTGGCTTTCCACTGGATGCGTAAGCGGCGCATAACGTAAGAGACGATTTTTACCCGTTAGCTCCTTTCCCCACTGGTGTTTCAGACACGAAATGGCAGTGAATGCGTTTCATGCAACTGGTTCAGCAAGATCACGAAATCACAGAAGTTTTGCAGGAGCACGTGTGATTTCTGCAGTTCACTCGATAACAAGCAAGAAGAAAGACAGCAACATGTATCCAAAAAGGAGGTGTCACAGGTACATATTTTAAGTAAATGGAAATCTGAACGTGACTTTTAATTTGAAAGTTTCTAGATGTTGTACACTGCTTTTGTGTTTTACTTCCTGTCTGGTTAATATTTGAAAAGATTATTAATTTCTTGATTGAGGCTGTTTATTGTGTCATACTTTTGATGCTTGTGCTGTTACCTGAATGTTTGCCCACTTGCGTGTGCTCAAACTTAGAATTATTAAGTTATTTTATTACATGTAATAAAACAAGAATATGGTCAATGTTTTTACTAGTCAACAACAGAAAAGAGAAAAACATCTTTCTTTTTATCATAACATCCCATTACATTTCCTCAAAACAAGATTTTTCAAAAGCACAAAACAGCACTAGTCTGGTTGAGTCAGAGCAGGAAGAAGGTCTCATTCATTCAGACTAAGATGTTTTTTCAGGGTCTTTTCCAGAAATCGAATTGTTTTGAAAATGCGTCTCACTGCATGAGTCAGACATCTCAGAAATCTCATGATTAGCCTTTTATTGATTTGCTCGCTCCCCATTGTGTTCAATGTCCAAAGCCTCTTACAAGAGGATGAAAACAAGGCAACAACAAAACCCGAACCCTGATTTGTAAGGAGTTTTGGTTGAAAAGGTCTGCCGAATGCATAAATAACAAACATTTAATTCAAGGGCTTTAACCTCACAGGACATTTGAATATTTAAAGGAGTCATCACCTTAAATTTTCACTTTCCCACTTGAAAAAATGTCTATAATGGCTTCCTAATGATTTTTCACTGGCTGAGAAGCCGATATTTAACATTGAAGCATTTGTTTAATCTTGCCTTCTTCAACCAGCTCACATGCACCCCACGAGCACGCGCACTCCAAAACGAGATTAGCCTATATGTCGGCACAAAGGCCGAATATAAACAAATATGAAGCAGCAGCAAACAAACCAGCACAACAAAGCTCATTTCATAACGTGAAACGCATAAATGATGTCTTACCGTTGACGACTCATGTTATAATCCGTGTTATGGGAGACAAAACTCCGATCGGTTTGTGTATTCCATCTTCACAACAGCATAAGAGCCGATGCCTGCTGTTAGCTTGCTTTGTCTCAACTCAACAACAAACGAGGACGCCATTACGCACGAGGCGAGGCGAGGGCTCGTACGTACACGGTTAGATCCCGTATGTCACTGCCAGGTCAGGTTCAGTTATAACTTTTGTTGTTTTGAAGCAAGACGCTGAAGCTGCGTCCTGCTTCCTTCCACCAATCAACGCGCTCCTCAGTCCCGCGCGCGTCCGAGACAGCCGAAATATCGCGTGCGATCTCGCGAGAAAATATGCCCTTTACATAAAAGGATCAAAAAAGCACATTTTTAATTTATTTTTCCATTACAATTTATTTTAATGGTCTAAAAGACTATAATAGGATGTAGATATCCACGGTATTATAGGTGATGACTCCTTTAAAACGTTAAAAGGTCAGTGTGTCATTCTTACAATAATCATTTGGTGTGATTAGATGTGCAAAGTTTTATGCAACGGTTTTTAATTCTGAAAAATAATTTCAACAATTTGGGGTTAAATTGTGACAAGATCATTTGTTTCATAATCTCATGATTGTTGCAGTTAATTGTTCTTGCGCCTTTTGATCCATGCGACCATGTACGCAAGTTCTTGCAAAACAGTGTTGTATTATATACTGTATGTATATATATATATATATATATATATATATATATTTTTTTTTTTTTTTTTTTTTTTTTTTTTTTTTTTGTGGCAATTTTGTGTTTTAACTGGTCCAACGCCACAATGAGCTTCAGCCATCAACAGTAAATGAAACCAAGTTGTGACTAACTGGAGACAAACATGAGAATCTCACATTCCAACTTAACAGGAACTGAAATAAAGATAAACGGCAAAGAAATTAAGACATTTTGTGACCAAAGTGCTACAATCAATGTGATGTGATGTGAGTGTCATAACTGCTTTGCCATGTGCTGTCTCTATGAGTTCAGCCTGACTCCAGCAGAAGATTTGAATACTTTCTCTCCTACTAGTCGCCAGTGGGCTCAGTCCAGTGAGATACAGAGCTCTTGTTTACAGCATCCTTGTTTCTAATCTTAGTGAAATCAGGCCACCTTGCTGGGCACAGCTGGAGCAGACTATCTTTAGAGGTGCACACTCCTGAGCTCTGGCTGCTGCAGGAGAGAATCATTCTTAGCTCCTATAAATACCTGAAGGTTGTGTATATTTACCTGCACAGAGACAGATGTGGTTTCTTAGAATAAAGTCTGATTCATACTGTTGTAGCCTAGTTTGTCCCAGAGCCGCCCTCCCTCTCCCGGTTTCATCCACACGATTATTATTTAGAGAACAGTGGGGCAGAAAAAAGGGCGGCATGTTCTCTCCACCATAACACACAGATTTGTACACGGTGCAGCTCATCTGCACTAAAGAATATTATGTTAGGTTTGCCTCAGAGGAGCCACAAATAAAACAATGTCTAATTTCACCTCTGTGGTGGAGTTAACCACACTATCAAATAAACTTTATATTTTTATTTCAAGGTTGTAAAATTTAACACAACTAACTAATAAATAACCAGCCAGTCGCATTTCTGTTTCCAGATGATTACTTCCTGACTTATAAAGCAAAGTTAGCAAAGTTTTGAGAAACCAGCAGCAGTGCCAAGATAGTAACATCCTGTCCCACATGAGCACGGAGAGGATGGATAAAGCGCTGGGGATTACTTCTGTGTACTATTTGGTTGAAACACCTGTGTTCCTTTAGAATAAAAACAAAAAACCCCTAACGGTGGTCTGATGGGACTCTGAGGAGAAGAGACCCCTGAGTGTTGAAGGAGAACAACAACAGAGAGAGGAAACATCTGCTGAGGGGGTCAGTGGCGCAGAGAGGAACTTCCACTCGTGGATGACTCATAACCTTTTTCTTTTCCCTAGCAACAAAACAGCCAATAAAAACTTTTAAAATGTATTTGAAGCACGCTTTCTGCAGGCAGCAGCCAGAATCGAGTAAAACTGGTGTTAAAAAAGTCTCTCATTGAGCCGTTTGGCCTTTTAAGGCTGAACGTGCGTCAAATGAATCGTGTCTGAGCAAATATTTTATATATAAATGCAAATCTTTGCTGATGACATGAGCCTCCTCTCTGCTTCTACAGTCTCAGCCGTGTGTAGACATGTTGAAAATAGGACAGGAGTCACAGGAAACTGTAATTATAGCATGCTGTTACAGCAAATGAAAAATGTTTATTTGGAATATTCCATGCATCATTCAGAGGTTAGTGAGACAGTATGTCAAATAAATAATAAGTCATTTAAGTTCAATTCAAATGAGTTTGTATTTGATCTTATTTTAATAAAAACCAGACACAAAAAGATTTTTTTTAAAATAAAAACATCCATTCTCAAAAATACACATTTAAAAAAATGATGTACTGAAAAGAATTGAGTAAACCTTTGATCTGAGCTCCAAACCACAGGAACATTGTTGTGTGTGGGCATTGAGACGATACACCAAATAAACCCTGAATAAACAATCCAAACTGCTTTTGTTGTGGTTCACAGCAGACGTGGCGTGCTAAACAGGAGCACATAGTGCCAGGATGACACATTCACAATGTCTAACCGACCCACAGGGTTGAAAACATACTGCACTACATGAAAAAATCTGTTTTGTTTTGAATGAAAACCGATTCATGTTTGATAAAAACAGGTTTAACAGATTTTTTTTGCCTTTTCTGACAAACTTCATGTAACAAACTGAGTCGAAATAACTACAAACCACATAAATATCCTAATTTTATAAAATATGTTTCCTATTAGAATCATAAAACCACCTTTATTTCTCTAAATCTTGCTTGAAATGTTAAAAGTGTGTGCAGAGATTTATTAATACAGTATATAAGGTACAATCAAAGTTTGTACAATTTTAATGAGCTAACATTAAGACCACCTTCCTTCGTTTGCATATTTTAAAGATATTGCAGAGTAAACTACACGGACTAAAATATTTTAAAATGCATCAGCATCTGACCCTAATCAAAGCTACAAAGGCAAATTAGGAAACATATTAGCTTAAAACATATTTTTCATGCCTCTCAACAACTATAAATATATTGTGGAGGTAAAAACAAATGAAAAAAGTTCTCGCATTTGTCTAAAAACCTCCGCCAATAACAGATTTCAGACTGAAAACAACTATTGGACCATCTGGTTGTCGGTCTCGCCGAACCGCCGCACTTCCCTGGGTCCTCCACTCATCACACACTCACGTATCTAGCAGCAGAACACCACTGGTGTGAGAGGTTCTCCGCTCAATAATATCAGAGCCGGCTGCTACCACTTCAACTTTAGGACAAACTACCAGAGTCCCAAAAAGAAAAACATCATTTGAAGTCACAACAACAACTAAAGACGTTTGGACCTAGAAAACAGCAACTGGTGTTTAGCGCCATCTCGTTTCTTCTGGCATCGCGGGTTTCCAGTTCTGGCTGAAGCGTCTCAGGGAAGATACCCGAGGGGAGGGGTGAGTGTTCCATGACCGTATTTGCGTTCAAAACCTAGCTTGTTCTGTAGATTCGCCATAACAGCATCTTTTATTTTTCTGTTGAGGAAAACATTTGCTCTTTTTTTTAAAGGCGGTCACACACCTCCTGTGTGAGTGAACTCAGACGGATCGGTCATCGCCAGGTCACTCAGTACGTCTGCTGAGTTAATGTCAGCCTGACCCAGCAGCACCCATCCCTTGTTGACCATCGTTGAGTGAGTGTCGATGGGATTAACGCCCTGGAGGTCAAACATTATTAGATTTATGACTCATGAAGCACAGAAAGAGATCACCACAGGTGGGCAACTCCACTTTAGCAGAGTCACATAGAAGGTTGGAGGAGGTAAAATCTAATTACTAAAGGGGTGATTACCAGCTTCTTTATTGATTTCATGGTGTTCATCGCTGACAGAATAAAATATATAATTTATAATCTATTTTAAAGTTTCTGTTTTATATAAATTGTATTTATTGAACGAACCTAACTAATAACCCAAATAAACACAAAAAATATTAAAAGCAAGAAAATAAGATCACAGAAAGTCACGACCTCATCTAGGTTCAGCGTGTTTATGTTTGTTGTGTGCAGCTCTTTCAAAGCCTCGTCCCATTCATTCACAACTGCTCAGCTTCCCTCCCGCCTTCCTGTGACCTACATTTCTTCTTTATTCAGAAGAGGAGAATCACACGTGAGTTTAGCTTCGCTGGAAAACAGCATTTCCTCCTCCTCCTCTCTTCTGTTTGTGAGAATTTCAAACGGAACTCAGATCTTCAAACCAAACGGGACGGCGTCGTTGGTGGGAAAAAACAGAAGTTTTAACGTGAAGCAAAAACTGTTTTCACCAGGACTCAAAGTAACCAACCTGAAAAGTGTTCAAGCTGTGGAACATTGAAAATCTTTTTTTAATGATTATTTTTTATTATAATCAGGCACTCTGAGTTTTTGATGCAGGTTGAACATGAAAACAGTCTCCTACACCTATCTCCTACATTAGCTTCTGATAGAAAATAGACGGTGAAACTCTAGGATTAGAAAATCCTGACAGATCTACGTCACACTGTCACTTAACATTCATGGACTCACCCATCTTGACTCACGACGAGGAAGGCTGTTGTTGGTTTAGCGTCCAGGAAACGGCAGAGAACAGCTTGGCTAGTAGAAGCTAACCGTTAGCATTAGCAATTCCACCACACGGCAGAACTCCTTCAGGCTTGTGTTATTTGTGGAGATAAAACATCAACGTTACAGAGTGAATGCAGTCAGTGGTAGAGCTGCGTTGATGTTAGCCAATCAGAGGAAAGATGTCTAAAGATCAGGAAATAAGACTCCAGATCCTGCTCTCTGAATCTGCTAGTTACAGAAACAGGCGCATCGGGGTTTTGTTTCCCCAAAGTACGACTTACAAGGCATTCATTCCTACTAGAGGCCATTGCAAATGTATTGATTAAACGAGTGAACCACACCTTTAAATGTATTCAATCAACCAACAAATGATATTGATGTTTTTTTTTTTCATTTAAAAAAATAGAAAAATTAGACTTTATTTTCAGTGCATACAATGCTGAAAAACACGCTTTCAAAATGTAATAAACCAAATCTCCAATTGAAACGAACAACCTTATGAACTGGAAAACACTAATGGGGACTGGGATCACAAGGTCGTAAACTTTTAAATTGCAATAAGTTGTTTTCCTTTTCATATCCCAAGAAAAAAAGCAAAAATATTAGGAAAGTTGCTGTTCTCATGATAATCAGATGATTAAATTACTTATTTAACAAATAAAAACTTTTTTTTGTTGCAGTTCTGCATGTTCTGAGTTTTTAATTAACTTCCATTAGCGTGTCCCAGAGCAGGTGTGGCTACATTGTAGCTCATTACCACCAGTGAGTGAATGTGTGTGTGCATGGGTGAATGCTTGTTTGTATTGTAAAGCACCTTGGGGGGTCGTAGTACTCTAGAAGTGCCATTTATCATTTAAAATAATTTTTTTGCGTGGAGAAAACCCAAACAAGCAACACAGAATGAATAATGGCAGGGTGGTAAATACCTGAACTACACAATTTGTAAAGAAAACCGTGTCAGGGAATGAATGAGTAACTTAATTATAGGAACAAAGATCATCTAATGCTCTTTTCTTCATTCACTCACTAAAACAGACATTTTGGTTTGTACCACCAACAAAAGAACAAGGAGTGAAATCTGTTCAGAAAAAGGCCTCGTCTTCTTCAGGTCAACACCACTTGTCCCAGTCGGCTCACATTGACCGAACACTGCAATCTGGACCCCAGAGATCAGCTGGTGCAGGTTTTAATAAACGGACAAGGTCATCTTGCATGGAAAAGGAAAAAGAACAAATTCTAACTCAGTTCCATCCATCCTCTTAGTGTTTAGCAGTACATCACTCTTTTTCTTGGACCTCTGGTTCATCTGCAATTTGTTAAGCAGGACAAAGTGCAAATAAAGCAGAACATTCAGTAAACTGAGAGAGAACAGGAGGAAAACTGTACAATTTAACATCATTATCTTCATCAGGGTTGCTTTGTGCACGACGTGTGCACTAATGAACACAAGGCAAACGCATCTGGACCAATTTCATCGTACCAGAAGAAAGAGTTAGCACAAATCTCTGAAAATCTGCTCTGCAGCAGTGTCATGTGACATTTTTCATCAACATTATTAGCACACTGCTGTCTCCATTTGTCTAATAAAATCCCACACAGAACATCAAATCTTCACCTGTTGCACATTGTGAGGTAACACGATGTTCCATAGCAACAGGCCGCACGTTGCAACGGGCGTTTGCCGGCATGATGCAACTGATGGCATTTTCACGTGGCAGGTAGCTGCTAATGGCAGTCCTGATGTTTTATGAGTAAATGAGACAATCTATGAAGATAAAATGCTGAAGACAGATTAAAGAGACGACCGCCTCAGCGATAAGCGATCAGCTCACGGTCAGGATGACTGATCTATTCCAGTTTAATCCTGCAGTTAATCTTGTTCATTTGGTTCATCACAAAGACGCAGAAAGAAAAGAGCCTGATGTTCCTTAAAATGTTCAAACGTCACAAATCTTTGATGGATTTTAACTTAATCAAACACAACCTTTTGATTTGCCTGCTCATTATTGTCACTTTAGGCTTTTCTAAAAAAATCAGAACATTTCCAGGAAAAAATAATGAGATCAAAGTGAGAATGGCTGGAGGGGCTCAGGCAGAAGCTATATCTGTCCGAGCCAGACCACCTTATTAAGGTGGAAATAACCCGAGTGGATTGCTTGAAGAAGTGCGATACAGAGGATCTGCTCTTTTTTGGGTTCGCCCATTTAGAAGCGAGGGAAGACGATTTCACACACGAGTCGTTCAGGTGCATTTAGGCCTGGAGGAAACTGTTCTGCCCTTTGCTTTGAGATGCAGATAACCTCAGGAGAAGTCAAATAAAGTTGGAGAGAAGTTGACCTCTAAGAGCTGAACACTGAAGGGAGATAAATGTTTGAAAAATTCTCTCTAGTTTGAGTTTTTGAAGTTTTAATTTCACTCTGAAAACACATTTGTCCCTCCTCTGGCTTCACTCTGACACTTCACACCCGCACACACCGTCTTACATTAAAACACGATGAATTGAAAAAGGATTTCCTCGATTTTTAAAGTCATTTTTCAAGATCAATTGTAAAATACACGAGTTTGAACCAAGATAAAACAAAACTCAGAGAGAAAAATAAACAAATCTTCAACATACTTCAGAGACTGGTTCTTTAAATCTATTGAAGACAGACAAAGTGAAATAAATCTCAAACTCTCATGTGTTTCCTGCTGTTGTTTGATTCAAAGCTTTTATCAGAAGGTCAAATTGATCAAAGGTCCAGACATGATAGATGCTCACTTCACAGGGTTTACTGTAGCTCTCATTGTTATTCCAACAAACTCTCCAGAAGCGTAATTGTTCTTTTAGCTTATCCCTCAGAAGTTGAAAGTGAAAAGTTTCTGCAGGATTTGCCAAGAGAAAAGGTTTTTGTGTCATTTTCTTTCCTTAAATTGAATACAAGTGTGTGTTTATGTGAAAAAAGACAGCTGGGCTGGAGAAACACACACAATATTCTGGTCTGACCGATAAAAGCTTCTCAGAGGGGAGCGTGATGTCACCGGGGCCCCAGTACCACAGTCAACATAAAAAATGACAACATGGCACACTCAGTCAAAATTTCACACTTTAAGTTCTCGGAACTGACTTCAGATGTGGAGCCAACATCAACAACTCACCTCACACTTTTATCTGCAACAACATGAAACTCTAAGGCTTTTCTCTGTTTGTGGTAGAGGCTTTGTAGCTATAGATCACACATTCTGCAAAAATACTGCCTAATAAAGCAATCATATATTATTTTATTACAAAATTCATGCTTAGATATCAGTTTAAATACATTTTCAGGTAGTTGTGAAATGGTTGCATATTAAATTTTCACTTTCACCCCCAGTGATTAACTCTTGTCTGAAAGCTGCAGACAGAGCAACAGCACATGGGATAATGAGCTCCTGAACTGATCCTGAATGTTTTTCAGCCTGAAGCTGAATGAAAATCTGCAGGTGTCTTTACACTGACCCGCTTCTGTCCAGATAAATGTCAGGTAATACACATGTTTAAAAAGATAAGCAGGTTAAAAAGCTTTAGCAGATATTTTAAAAACAAAATCAATATTAATTTGTTGCTGCGTGGTCTGATCGCTGGAAAGAAATTTTGTCTAACAGAACAGCAACTAGAAACTGATGTTATTGTGCTTTTCCAGTTAAAGGGAAACTATGCAGTTTTTGCTCGCTTTTAGCACCCCCTAGAGTCTGTTATTAATTCCCTGTTGTAAAAGCAAAACTTCTCTCCTCGCTGTGCGTTCGTCTTTTTAACACCTTAATCTAACTGCTGAAATGTCTCCTCAGCCTTCATTAGTGTCTACAGGAGCGGTTCATCACTAAATCAAACAAATCAGCTGTGTTCATGATCTAAAACATGCAGGAAATGGGATGGATGCAGACTCCAGTACGAGCATGTCAGCTCTACAGGGACTGGTCCGGACACTCTGAAGTTGCAAGTGCGGTATTCTGGCCACAGAGGGCGGTGGGGGTCTGAGTGACACTTCATTAACCCTGTAAAGGATCATTTTAGGACATACTGGCTCAAGAAAATTATTTTAAAAATATGTAAAAAATATGATAAAGTTGCATAGTATGGATTTAAAGTAACATTAAACAATTCCCAGCTTCTCCGCCCTACTGGTTGAAAGTGGAATTACAACTGTCGTAAACATCCCTGCAGCAGCCTGCTGTAGCTAGCGCTAACAACGAGCTAACACTAACGTGAACCAAGTCTTACTAAATAAGTCACAAAGTAATAAGATCCACACTGCTGGACAAAAAATATTATTACTTACAAGCCCAGTAGCAACAAAGCCAGGTCACCATCAGTCCATGATTTCATAGTCTCCTTTAGCTTCCTCAAATTAGTGTAGACTGTGCCGATGTTCACTCTGGTTTTAGCTCTTTGCTTCACCACCAGACATTACTCTCTGATTTTTATTTCCAGGCTTCGCCATGATGGCAACAAAAAAAGCTAACTTCTTTTTTCTTCTTGTGTTTTTTATTGATGTTCGGGGAACTGAAAAAGCAAACTGCTAGCCTTTTATTAGCTACTGGCACGCAAAGTAGCAAACAGCTTTTAAGCAGGTAGAGAGCGCCCCCTAGGACACTGTTAAGTGCTGTCTCTGGTCAGTAGGGGTCAGCAGAGTGGTGTCAAACATGAAACTGGTCAATTTTCTAACTCAACAATCACTGAGATCAATGTTAAAGCTCTAGCTTAAAGTTTAAAAAACTATTTAGTGTTACTTTAAGGATGCATTTTCCCACAAAGTCTATAGTACTGTAGCACTTCAGGTTCAGCTTGTAACACTTTGGGTCAGATTCTTTTTTTTTTCTGATGAAATATGTGAAACTCCATCTGCAGCAGTCTAAACGTTTATGCATGGTTTTGAAAGTCTTTTAAGATGCTTATTAACTGGTTCTCACTGTGAATAGCTCTTTGCTCATCTGTTCAACAGCATCTAAATGCTATTTCTCCAAACTGAGGTTGTTCAAAAAGGTATTTGCAACAGCTAAAAGAGAAACTCGCTTCAAAAGATTCAAATGATCCCTATAATGCCTTTCAGGAGGCTGGTGCTTATCTTTAGCAGTCAGTGGTGATGTAAGGTGAGGTCACCACGTCTATACCTGAGTACAACTAACAGAAAAATATGCAAATTCACCATTGAATGTTGATTAAACAATCTGATATGAGTGCAAATTGATTTCATGGGCATAAAATATCTTGGACCTTGAATATCATCTTACGGAAGCGATCTATAAACCAGTACAGCTCAAAACATGATGAGTAAAAGGTAGTCAGTTATTAATCTACATGTGCTTT
Source organism: Aphyosemion australe (assembly GCA_006937985.1). Taxonomy (NCBI): domain Eukaryota; kingdom Metazoa; phylum Chordata; class Actinopteri; order Cyprinodontiformes; family Nothobranchiidae; genus Aphyosemion; species Aphyosemion australe. Next base: position 177,421 of record SSNS01000091.1, read on the forward strand.
AGTCATGACGCCAACGTTTCAGAAGAACAACAGCCTCTCTAGTCTCTGAATTATCTATGAATAATGTTTCATTCATGTTAAAGATGATGGCAGTGAAGCAGGTTTTGCATCGTCGGCCGTGTTGCAAGTAACAATTCCAAGCTGTGATGTTTGTTGTTCAAAAGCATCAAGTCTTGTGATGCAGACATGGTGAGAAAACATGTTTTAGGTGTAAACACGCTTTTCTTGTTTTCACTCTGTAGTTTTGATTTTTTTATACTCCAAACTGGAAACTAACACATTTTTGCTTGTTGGTCAGACTTGTGCTAACATTGACATGCAAAAATTAATGACTGCATGAGATCAAATAGAAGACATGCCTGCAATGATAATTTAAAAAGGTTATGTGGGGTCTGAACAAATGTTGTTATTTTATTTAAAGGTCACCTGCTCTGAATAATGAGATTCAGTTATTTCATTTATCAATGAAGGACAGTTTGACATGACCCCTGCTGTATCTTTAGATCAGTCAGGTTGACCTTTCAGAGACATTTAGAAAACCGCTCCATCCACAGCTGCAATTTTAAACCACGAAGAATATCTCAAATCTAATTCTGCTCTTAGTTTTATTGCACATTACTGGTATATGACTACTAGGAAAATTAAATTAGAAATTGTGATAATGAGGTGTATGCAACTGCATCAAATGAGGTCAGAAGGATTCTGAAGCCATATTTTTTTTCTGCAAATCATGATGCAGTATGATTTACAACAGTGAGTTTCCATTATTGCACAAAGTAAAACAGAAATATGTTATTGCTCCAAACATTCTGGTGCAGATGAGGGTAAATGATGCTAATCCACGTTAAACCAGCTGGTGTTTGTTCAGACGACTTCACAGCAGGTATTAAGCTTCCAGCTCTGTTAAGATTATAAAATAACAGAAAGAAAGAATCTACTGGTTTCCTTTTAGGTGTTTTACACTGAGTTTTTGCATCCCATGAATTATTATAATATTCAGTCAGCATTAATTATGCTGTGGTAAAATCTCCTAACTTCTTCTGAGCAGCATTTCACCAGCTCAATCTGGGACACAAATCCAATTTAATATGCTAACGCGTCCTTAAATTTTCCTGAATACAAACAGAGAGTTAGCCTGGCAAGCCATCCTATATATGTGAATATGTAGTCTGGCCACGAACCATTGACGGCTCTCAGTCATGGGGCGAGATCTACGGTTGTCTTTCAAAATGTCTGCATGGAATTGGATAGCGCTAGGACCAATCAGAGTAACGAACAACATGACGTAATCACAGCGATGGAAAAGAAGAGGGAGGCAGCAATGGCGTCTAACATCAATGATTTCTGTCATTTTTGTATGAAAAACACGCGAATATCAGGTGTACTGGGACATTGCACTACTTTGTTTGATAAAAATAAGAAGCCGCTAAGTATATCAGACAGACTTACGCACGTTGGAGTCTAAATAATCCAATGTTGATGACAAAGCCGTTTCAAACTAACGTGGTTCCTGCGCTGCCGCCATGTTGTTTGTGTTCGCGGTCGCAGCTCTGATGTCATCGACTACTCCCGCTCTGTAATTAGCCCACAATATAGAGCGCTGTGATTGGCCCAACCAAAACTATAGCGAGCTGTGATTGGACAGCCACAGCAGTGGATCGGGCTGCGAGGGTTCCAATGAAGCGTGCCTAGACCAAGTTCACTAGGCTAACAGAGAGTAGTAGAAGGAATGGACATTTAACTGAGCTAATTATTCTTTAAAGTTTTATAAACTAACTTAAAATCTAATTAATTTCCCTACAAAGACTACAATGATTTTACCTAGAAAAAACTAGTGAGCCTTTACAGGTTAACTAGATGATTAGTAACGGCAAAATCTGTCACTTGTGTGAGTGAAAACATTTCAAAAACTATTAAACATTTTAGAAGCACTAGTTAATTAACTGAGTCGGAAAAGGGTAGAATGCCTTCTCCAGGTCAGGGACGAAGCCTTGCTCCAAGTGGAGGAGTTTAAGTATCTCAGGGTCTTGTTCACGAGTGAGGGAAGGGTGGATTGGTGCTGCGGCTGCAGTGATGCGGGCGTTGTATCGGTCTGTTGTGGTGAAGAGAGAGCTGAGCCGAAAGGCTCCTACCCTCACCTATGGTCACGAGCTTTGGGTAGTGACCGAAAGAACGAGATTGCAGATACAAGCAACCGAAATGAGTTTTCTTCGCAGGATGGCTGGGCTCTCCCTTAGAGATAGGGTGAGAAGCTCAGTCATCTGGGAGGGGCTTGGAGTAGACCCGCTGCTCCTCCACATCGAGATGAGCCAGTTGAGGTGGCTCGGGCATCTGGTTAGGATGCCTCCTGGACGCCTCCCTGGTGAGGTTTTCCGGGCACGTCCAACTGGGAGGAGACCTACAGGAAGACCCAGGTCACGCTGGAGGGATTATGTCTCTCGGCTGGCCAGGGAACGCCTTGGGATTCCCCCGGAGGAGCTGGCCCAAGTGGCTGGGAAGAGGGAGGTCTGGGCCTCCCTCCTTAAGCTGCTGCCCCTGCGACCCGACTCCGGACAAGCCGAAGAAAATGGATGGATGGATGGATGTATAGTTAATTAACTTTGAAGCTTCACTAAACTAAATACTAACTAGCCATAGTTGCACTAGTAAACGTTTAGTTTCATTTGTTAACTAATAGGGTTAAAATAAACATATAACGACATCTAGAAAACGTTTTAGGCTTTACTAATATGAACTAATAAGGTCACATTTTTTTGCATAAGTAATCTAGAGGATTATTGAGTATTATCTATTAACTAGTAAACATATTAGCTGCATTAGTCAGCAAGTAAAGTGCAAAAAGGCAAACTAACTTAGTCAGGCCTGGACTCACAAGTCACTTGTGGAGCCTGTTGGTAAGCTTTTCTTTTTTGTCTTTAGCTCTGCAGATCATTCATTGCAGCATAAAAATGCTGAATAATTGTACAACTTATTTATGAAATCGCACATGACGCATGACGGTACGTTTAACCTATATAGGTTATATATAAACACTCTCCTGAAATTGCAGACCCATATCGGTCCACGCCGGCCCACGATAACATACCATACCACATTTATTTATAGAGCACATTTAAAAACAGCATGTCAGCTGACCAAAGTGCTTGAACATAGACAAAGGGCAATATAAAACAGATAAAAAGCAGTAAAACTCATAAAAACAGGTCCTCACAAGCAGAGAATGTGTGACAGACCGATTAAAAATACAAATAAGGCATAAAAATCGACACAAAACGCAGATAAACCTAAAAATTTGATTTATGAATACAAGAAAAGAACAAAAATGAAAAAAACAATAATAATAAAATAAATTTTAAAGAAAAGGATAAAAACACTAAAAGATAGAGAATCGATTTCAGGGACAAAATCCACTATTTAATTTCGATGACCCGCCCTTCCCCGTCCCAAACCCTGCAGTGGATTTAGCTAAGTGTTCATCTGGGGCACTAATATTTTAAACTAGTGTTACCAATTTTAACTAGTGCAGCATTTAGTCACAGACTAGTAGAAGACAGTGATGCAAGACCGGTGACCGGTGGCGCCAGTGGTCGGCAGCCTCGCCTCCGTCAGTGCGCCTCAGGGCAGCTGTAGCTACATTGTAGCTCCTTATCACCAGTGTGTGAATGTGTGTGTGCATGGGTGAATGACTGGTTAGTTGAAAAGCGTCTTGGGGGGCTGTAGGACCCTAGAAGGCTATATAAATACAGGCCATTTACCATTTAATGACTAGTTGAGCTTCAGTTCCTGCTGCTAGTTGAACAAACGTGCCACTAGTTACTGTAGCGTTCGTCAAAAACAGCACAACCAAACGTTCAACTTGTGCAAAGAAAATGTGAAGTAGTGGCTTGCCATAATCACTGTTGAATGAAGCGGAGTTATCATGACTAGCTGAAGGTTGTCCCTCCTTATGAACAGTTTCTGTGGCTTAAACTTGGTTTCCCCTCCATTTATTCTTGTGAAGACTGTGTAATTCAGCTCTGTGCTCATTCAGACTCATTATCTTACCAACAATGGGCTGCTGAGACAATAATTAGACACGGTAGTCACCCTGTGTTAATCTGGTCCCCACAGAAAGCTTACAGAATTACAGTACAGCCAATGAAATACTGGGGAGGGGGGCAACTTGTCCTGCACATCCCCTCCCCCGTGTCCTCAAACAATAGAGATGAACAACATTTCCTCCAACAGCGAGGCTCCTCTCTGACTTAAAAAGGACTTTGCTGAAGTGTCACAGGGGCCCCGCTTTCTAACAAGCCTCGCTCGGTCATTTTTATTCTTCCTGTAGACACAGACAATGGCAGGAATTTGCTAAATATGGCGCATGGCTTTGCAGACATGTTTCTGACCAACATACATAGAGTCTTGGCTCAGTAGACCTCCTTCACCTCTGTCCCAGCTGAGAATTTCTCCTCAGGGGTTATTGCATCCAAAAACAGGCTTGTCAAGTTTGGTTTGTGCACCAAAGATGAAGCAGTGATCACATCCAGCTCCCATCTGCCCACATCTCAGGAGTCGTTGAGCTGGCATGGAGCAACCTTGTCCAACAGATACATAATAATGAGGGCAAGGTCTGGAAAAAGTAAAAAGTAACAGCTTCCTGCTCCTGTGGAAATTTCAGGTAATATTTGTTTGTCTACTTGTTACTGCCTGAGCGGCTTCAGGTTAGTGGTTCTTGGAAAATTCTGAACTTCTAAGCAACAAAACGGCGTGATGCAATTCTCAGAAGCAGCTGAAACACGACAGCGTGAGGAGAGGTGACCTTTGAGCAAAATGAACTTAAACCCAATGCATAAAAGTTTAATCATCTTCAGTGAAGCTCCTTGTGTTTAAAGGAAATGAAAAAAGCTTCCATTCAAAGTGCAAGATCACAAGACTAGAGAAAACGTCCTAAACTCATTCACTGAATTATCATTTAGCATGCTTTTCTGTCGTCAGCAGTTCAATATTCCAAAAGGAAGGCTGCATCAAATATCTTGTGTTTCTCAGTTTTCTGCTCTTGGTCATAGCTTGGGGTAATTGTTTTGGCATCGGCACAAAAGCGCAATTTAAGAAGGTTAAAGAAAGCCTTTAGGTTTGTGTATAAATTACCAAAGTCTTCCTTGTTTGCTGTGTTTCCTAATCCTCCAGCAGATAAGGGGTCCTCGTGTCCCTCGTTAAGTTGCTGCTTCAGAGATTTAGACCATGACACGGAGCTTTTAGAGGTCACAGTGAAGATAAACACACGTGTGTGTGTATGCATCATCACACATGTACATATGTGCATCAATGCTAAATCAAAAACTGTGTTAATGTAGGTTTTTCTCGGCACAGAGGAGCTTTGAATCTAGATGGCAGATGTTGTGTTGATTGATTTAAGCACCTCTTGCTGTATATTCCTCAGTGTGAGCAGTGAACCATCACCGTGTTAAATCCTGCACAATGCGTTCCTTGTGTTATGATGTAACCAACACCAAAGCCGCGCATTCCAGAGAATCACAACGCAGAATGCCAAACCGAGATTGTAGCTCTGGGCACAAAGCCTCTTTTTTCTCCTAGAGGAAGAACAATGTATTTATAAATGTTGCAAGCATGTGCAGATTTACTACAGTAGAGAAAGAGAGAAGTCATCATATGGATAAAAGAAAACTTCTAGGTAATGCTCTTCAGTATGTATTGTATGAATGGCGAAAGCAGCATGTTTAAAACTTGCATAAGGCAGATATTTCATCACATTGCAATCAGATCAGGTCTGATGGTAAAGTACAAAAGGTGTTGCCATTACAATAAAACTACATAATATTTCCCACCTAATAGTTGATATTAGGAATGTCTGATATTATCAGTCTACCATTAATATCAGCATTAAAATTTAGTATCGGAAAAATATCGGTTTTCAGTCTTTTATCATCATTGAATATCATCAAACTCTTCAACTACTTCTCTTTCTCAAAATGTCAAAATATGACAGATCTGAGGTAAAGTTTTTGAGATATTTTAGTTTATTTGGCACAACTTGTGAAGTAGAAACTTGCCCCTGTGAACGTACGCTGTCCTCACAGCACGTAGCTATGTGTAGCTAGCCAGCTAACAAACAACTAAAACAAAAACAAGAATCGTCACCCAAGGCTTGATTTTCTTATCTGAAGATCTTTATAAATGTTTTATCACCATAGCTGCAATATACAGAAGAAGAAAAATACCTTACTAACACATTGTAGGTGAATGAGATTCAGCTGCTGTTGGAGACAAAATAAATATGGCACTTTCTAAATTTGAAGTAGCTGTCATTTTGCACAGAAAATGTTAAAAATGTAAGGATTCATGATAGGAGATATGTGATATTAGTAACCTAAATGTTTTAGTTTTTTTCTTTTTATAAGCGAGGGACACAGAATATCGGTATCGGTTTATATCAGTATCGGAAATTAAGAATCAGACAATATCGGTTTGTCTGATATCGGTAAAAAAGCCAATACCGAGCATCCCTAGTTGATATTATTTTATATTTAGTTTGGTGATGATGAGAGTTTCCCTGTGAATTTGCCATTTAACAGAGTCTCACATTAAACAATTATTTTATAATATGAATGAGAATTTGCAATGTGCTAAAATTAGCATCCCCCCCCCAGTCTGCCTATGGGTCTTTTTTGTTCACATGCAAAACAAATACATCCTGACCTCTGTGGTAACAAAACTGTTTTGCCCAGCTTTACATAGCAAGCTAGCAGTGCTGATTTTTATTTTTTGACCCGAGCCTCCCCCTCTGACAATCTTAAGGACGCGATCAATTACCGTAATGGCTAGGTAATAAAAGCGATAAACAAGTGCCATTTATCATTATCTTATTGATTGGAGCAGGAAGAGAGGCTGGTTTAATCTGATGAAGGAAAACACTGAGAACTAAACTTTGGTAATACGAATGTAAGTAGAGGATTCAGTGGCAAGCTGAGAAACTGAGGTCTAGATATACAGGTGAGTGCTTACAGTTGGATGAGTGACAGGTAAGCAGAGCTAGGGGAACAATGGCCAGGGATAAGCTACACAGAGGTAATTACCATGAACAGTAAACAAGAATGTGGAGCTAAACATGCATCCAGAATAAAACTCATGTAAAAGTAAAGCATGTGCATTTCTGATTTCTAGTTATCTACAAGGATGAATGCTCTCTGCACCGTGACTAAAAAGTTTGAAAGGGAAAAAACACAAATTAAAATAGTGTGATTTTAAAGATGAAACATTTATGAGTAAAACTGAAAAATGGTTTAGTTCTTCTTACATTTGAACCTCAAGTGTGAACCAGAAAAAACATTTAACAGGGCTTTTGTTTCCTGACATTGTACGCTGTAAGAAAAGATAAATAAGGGAGCATATGCTTGAGAGCTCTGGAAAAGCTCAGGAAAAAAAGATCCATTTCCTCTTGGTAAAAAAGTCACTTTTTTGTAGTTTTACCTCCGGTGTGGGGATGAAGGAGATGTGGGAGAGTGGTGTTGCTGAGCGCTGACCCAGGACCTGCTCTACTGTGATATGAGCTGTCCCAGGATTATTTCTGCCCTGAACCGGGGGCCCTAAGAGATCAGGCCTGCTGTGGATTAGCTCTGATAAAGTTACCCGACAAAAGCTACCGGTCTTTAAAAAAAAAGAAAAGGGAAACACCTCACAAGGGGCCACTGAGAGGATATCTGTGAGGGTCTGTGTCCACTTATCTGTTACATCACAGTCCAAGAAACAAAACAGCTTGGGGGCAAAGCCCTGCTTGTTTTGTTGAGTTACGTAATCCCAATTGAATTTAGCTGGCTGCTGGTCTTGATAAATGTCCAACCTTCCTGCTGGCACAACTGTGCCCCTTTCATTATTAACAACCCTATTAAAAATATAGTGTAGGCCACGCTGTTTACTGGATGGCTTACTGCATTCTTGTGTGTCTCTGAGGTTGCTCTGTTGTCCTTGAAACCTAACTGGGAGGCTCAGGTATTTGGAAAAAAGATGGCCAGGTTACAATTTACCTCCTCTCCTTGATTTAAGATATAGCACAAAGTAGAAATACAATTTACCTGATTACTGATTTAATTTCAGTTTTAATGCAAACTTGCAGAGGTATTTTACAGCCTCCTAGAAATCCATAAGAGAGGTTTTTCATTGCTCCAACCAGGATTGGGCAGCTCTATCCTAAGCAGAACAAAAAGAAAATATTAAAAATATATGAGGAAACGTTGACTTTTTTTTTAGTTAAAAAGCACAAACCTACAAATTTTTACTTGGTATCATCAATTTAGAGGCCTTGGTATTAAGTAGAAATCAGGCTTTCCTGCTGTGGATGAGCCAAGGTCTTCATGCATGGGAGTAAGACAAAGTTTAATTGTTCTGTCTTAATGAGAGATTTGAACCAATAACACAAAGCTGGAAGTTTATTGGTTTTATGTTTCTACGAATGCTCATGGATGGATGGATAGTTGAATGGATGGATAGTTGGTTGGATGGATGGATGGATGGATGGATGGTTGGTTGGATGGATGGATGGATGGATAGTTGGTTGGTTGGATGGATGGTTGAATGGATGGATGGATGGATGGATAGTTGGTTGGATGGATAGTTGAATGGATGGATGGATGGATAGTTGGTTGGATGGATGGTTGAATGGATGGATGGATGGATGGATGGATGGATAGTTGGATGGATGGATGGGTAGTTGGATGGATGGATGGATGGATGGGTAATTGGATGGATGGATGGATGGGTAGTTGAATGGATGGATGGATGGATGGGTAGTTGGATGGATGGATGGATGGATGGATGGATGGATGGGGCCAAAAAATGAAACAAATTTATTTTCAAGAAAGATATTTAAATTACAAATGTTTAAAATATGCGTTTGAGCGTATGTGTATGTGTGTGTGTGTGTGTGTGTGTGTGTGTTACATATCAACAAACACAGAGAACACACACACACTCAAGCTCATATACTGGTTGTCAGGATCCCACCCTGCTGTTCAGTCTGGCAGGTGAAGCTGGGTTTCTGACACTAATAAAATGTCGGGTGGATGGCCTCCTGGACAGGAGCTGTCAGCCTCTCCAAACTACTTGAAACCGTTGTCACATGGCTTAATGAATCTGTAGCAGGATCCTCCACACAACTAAATTATTCATAAAACTGATTTTTTTTTCTTACTGTACATGTGCCAGGTTCAGATTAGATCAAATGCAGTTGGAAAATGAAATACTGTAGATGCATTAATGAAATCACTGTAATTATTTTTTTCCAAATTTTCTCTGAACTAAGAAAGAAAGAAGAAACATTTTTTTTTATATATAGCATATTTCTTTAGTGTGTGCTGCTGGATTATCATCAACTTTAACCTGAAAATGAGGATCAGATCATCTATCTCCACTGGTTCTGCTGAGATAATGGAGTACTCTGCAGACAGAGAAACAGAATGCTTAAAGTAACAAAAAAGGTGCGCTCAATTATTCATTAGGAACATCTAAATATAACTACACAAGTTCATTTGTGACTAGAAAGTTTAGTCAATGAAAATTAATTATTTAGGTTCAGACAGCAGCTTTGTTTTAGGGCTTTAAGAATGTTTTGATTTAAATGTTCATACCTTTATAAACCCATGTCTCTGCTGCACCCAGAAGGCTAATTTAACAAATATCTGTATTAAATCCTCCATTATGTTTTCTTCATTTACCTGTTCCATCTCCTGATTCCGTTACGTGTCATGCTGAGTGTCAGCAATAATAAAAGTGAAGTCACTGTATTTGTGTCTCCTGCTTTGTCTTTTCCTATTAGTGAGGCCTGTTAATGCAAGTGGAAAATTATTACAGGAAATTAGGGAGTTATTCCTCTTGCAGCCGTGCATTTCCAACGTTATTATTGTCCTTCCTGTCCTCTGCACTCGTCTTGTTTTTGTTTTGAATTTCTGGGTTGGTTTTAAAGTGTGTTTGTGTGTGTGTGTGTGTGTGTGTGGGGGGGGGGGGGGGGGGTATTTTTAGCTCTGCACATTTTAATCTAATTTCTCTTTACCAGGAGGACAGCGCTAAAGCGCACACGGTTACTCAGCAACACAAATGAGGCCATAAATGACCATTAGAGTTTTTTAACAGCACAAATGTTGAGTTGGTATACTTTTCCCTTGGTACAGTGAGCAACATCAGTATTTGAACACACTGCGATTTTGCAAGTTCTCCCACTTAGAAGTCATGGAGGGGTCTGAAATTCACATAGTAGGTACATTCTCACTGTGAGAGACAGCGTTTTAAAAAAATCAGGACATCACATTGTGTGAATTTTAAATAATTTATGTGTATCAAACTGCTGCACATATGGATTTGAACACCTGGCAATCAGCAAGATGTCTGGCTCTCAAAGACCTGTTACTCTGCCTTTTAAAAGTCCACCTCGATTCCACTTATTAACCTAAATTAGTAGCACCTGTCTGAGCTCGTTAACTCATTCACTGCCATTGACGACTTTAGTCGTCATTTGAAATCCAACCGCTCACTATCATTGACGAATTTAGTCATCAATTTCATTTTTTTACGAGGTGGGCATCGGAACGAGCCCCCGCACCGTGAGAACAAACATCACGTGTCTAAAGCGGATCTTCATCCATGTATGTCACACATCACGTGATCAGGAAGCGGAAAGTCAATGAATTAGGAGTTTGTTTTGGGACGCTGCTGTGAAAAAAAGAAGAATGCCATCCCTACTGTGATGCATGGGGTGGAAACATCATGCGTTGGGGGTGCTGCAAAGGGGACGGGACGAAATGCACTGTATTAAGGAGAAGGTGAATGGGGCCATGTATTGAGCAGCTGCTCAATAGAAAATCTTATGATGGAGCTGAAACTCCATGTTGCTTAGCGACAACCCAAAACCTGACAGACCTAGAGGAGATCTGTGTGGAGGAGTGGGCCAAAATCCCTGCTGCAGTGTGTGCAGACCTGGTCAAGAACTACAGGAAACATTGACCTCTTTAATTGCAAACAAAGGCTTCTGTACCAAATAGTAACACTGATTTTCTCAGGTGTTCAAAAACTTGTGCAATACAAATAAATTATTCAAAAGTCACACAATGTGGTTTCCTGATTTTATGTAAATGATGTCTCTCAACAGTGAGAATGCACCTACTATGTGAATTCCAGACCTCTCCGTGACTTCTAAGTGGCAGAACTTGCAAAAGCTCAGGGTGTTCAAATACTTCCTCACTGCCTTCTAGAATGTAAGATTAAACTATTTTCAAATATAAATATGTCTGCAAGTACTTCAGAGCATTTCATCACAAACTCCAGCTCATCTTTTCCAAACTGCTCTCGGGGACACAGTAATCGGTTCAGACTCACTAATTTGACGTCTGTGATCTGTTTCAGTCTAAAGTGACATCAGCACAAAGCCGTCTGTGTCTGAGGGTTAACCAGGTTATGATACAGCTGTAGATGTAATTTCCAAGATTAGAGATCACCACATGTGAAACATGAAGATGTTGTGAGACAGGATTGATCCAGGAGGACACAAAGGACTCATTGAGGAGGCTGCCAGAGTTTCCTCGTCTCTGTGTGGAGAGAACGAGCTCAGTCACATTTAGTTTTCAGATAATCCATATGGAGAGCAGCAGCATCATGCAACAATCATTATCTCTGCTTTCCCCATCTCAATCCAGCTGAATTAGTTTGATGTACGAGATATTACATTAAGTCTTTCCCTTTTTAAAGACCACCAGGTCTTACTTGATCTGTTGGTGTCTAATAACCCACACACAGCTTCTGATTAAAGGAGTTCAAGTGTGCCACGCTGAGAGATTAGATAAAGAGACAAGACTTGGGATTTTCATCACCTCCAAGCCTGAAATGCAGGATGAACAGAAGGCTGGCAGCTTCAATCCATCCATTTGTCTTATACCAGCATCATAATGTTGTGGATCCTGAGGTGAGGCAGGAGGGGGACATCATCTAAATTCTGGTGACACGAGTCATTACAATGGGAGGAATCAATCAGATGTTGGGTAAATTACACTGAAGGGGAAAACTATTTCTGGTGCAGCGATTCTTAACATTCTCAGCAGCACTAAAAATTCTCACTTTTTTACTTGCCTGTGTCTGCTGAACATTTATTTAGCTCCTTCTGATTTAAACGAGGGCACAATAAGGAAAAATCCCTCCTTCATCATAAAGCTGAATAAAATGCATCATCTTATTTAAAATTCAAAACAAAAGTTATTTTTCTATCATTTAGAATGAGGTCACGTCACACTAAGAAATCAATGACCTCTCATAGAATGTGCACGTCACCATCCCATAATTTTTTAAGCTGGCTACTGATGTTATTGATCCTGTCAAATGAAACAAACTGCTCATACACTTATGATTGATGCTGGTGCTTTAGACTAATGACCTTGGAATAATCCCTGATGTGATCAAGAAGAAATGAAAAGTAATTTGCTAAACTAGCCTGAGCCATAGAAGACAACAGGGCAGAGTTTTGTTGAATTGATATAATATTTGAAAATAAAGTTGTGGCTTTAAGTTCAAAGAGGTAAAAAGAATTTCAACTTGCTTTCTATGCAAATTAGTAATCTGGAAAAGGTGAAAACAGTTTTTTACAGCTTTAACTATGTGAAAATTTGCCTTTATGTGTTTGTTTCAATTTGACAAAACTTTGCAAAATTGCACCAACACATGCAACTCTGTGAAATCAGCTGGAAAATGTATGCATTATGTTTAATATGTATTTATACATTGTTCTGATCAATCATTCACTTGCACAAGTGGGCAAAATAAGACCAAAAGGTTTAAAATGTGGGTGATTTTATCTAAAAAAAGATGCAAAAGTCAAAACTGTCATGAAAAGCAAGGTTTAACTTACGACCATTGACACATTTTTGCTGATATAAGCAGATTTGCTGGCACAGCAGTGATGACTCAGAAAAATACATTTGTCAAACAGTAAATAAGAATTTAATCAGCAGATGGGATTTCACTTCAAGGGACATTTATTTTCTTGCCTTAAATGTTTATTTTGTAAATGGAGTGTAATCACAAAAGTGAAAAAAAGCATATGCATCAATAAATACAGTTTTGTATTTTATCGTTGTTGCCTGCTTCATCAAAAATAATTCCTGTAATTAAAATAATAATTTTAGTCTCTAACTTTTAGGCTCTTTTTGTTAGTTTCTTTCTGCTGCAAAAAAGATTTCTTAACAACAAATAAAATATTTAAGGCACGTTCTTGAACTTTGGGTAGTGACCTAAAGAATGAGATCGCGGATACAAGCGGCCGAAATGGGTTTTCTTCGCAGGGTGGCTGGACTCTCCCTTAGAGATAGGGTGAGAAGCTCGGCCATCCGGGAGGGGCTCGGAGTAGACCCGCTGCTCCTCCACATCGAGAGGAGCCAGTTGTGGTGGCTCGGGCATCTGATTAGAATGCCTCCTGGACGCCTCCCTGGTGAGGTTTTCCGGGCACGTCCAACCGGGAGGAGACCCAAAGGAAGACCCAGGACACGCTGGAGAGATTATGTCTCTCGGCTGGCCTGGGAACGCCTTGGGATTCCCCCGGAGGAGCTGGCCCAAGTGGCTGGGGAGAGGGAGGTCTGGGCTTCCCTCCTTAGGCTGCTGCCCCCGCGACCCGACTCCGGATAAGCGGGAGAAAATGGATGGATGGATGGATGGATGGATGTTCTTGATTCTCAGGTTGCAGCCATCCGGTTCCTGTGTGACCATCAATTATTGCTCCTTTTGCCATCTTGGTCAGTTGTTTTTATTTTTCTGTTTTCATTTTATCCATGGCCTTGAAAAACACATTTGTCTAAAAAAAATCCACAGTACATGTTTTAACCTTCATGCAACTTTTCCTTTCTTTCCTTTTCCTTTTATATTGTCAAATGAATGTAACCATCAATCTGCAGCCTTGGGACAGTGATGGTCCACAGGATAAAGATGTTTATTAATAATAGATTCTTTAAATGAACATTTATTATGCTGCACCTTCTGCACTGTAACTGCTCAGCCTTTAACTTTGCCCTTTTCTTTAATCCTTTTATTATATATAATTTTATTTGTGTATTTTAAATCTGCTGTTTTATGTTGTCACGTTTCTTTTAATGTTATATGTTCTTGCAGTTCTTGCTCCTGGAAAGCACACTGAATTGCTTCTATGTATGAAATGTGCTATACAAATAAAAGCTGCCTTGCCTAATAGAGGGAAAAATGACTAAATGTTGCACCTTTTAATCTTGAGCTGAAATCTAAATTTATTGGTATGAGATGAGCTACAGCTAATCTCTGCTTATGAACAAGGAATAAAATATCTGACTAACACAAACAATAAGGAAATGTCCACCCATGTAAAAGGAGAAGCAATGGACCGGACCAAATTAAAAGTCAATTTAAAACAGTGAATAGTTCAGTTTCTTAGGCTTATATGAGTTCTGTGTTTAAAAGCAGCATTTAATGTTTAACACTGACTGGATCAAGTACTGAGTGCCTGGGTATTATAAGTAGCGCTCAGTTAATGAATAATAGAAAATGAACTAAATAACTTTGTTTGAGTGACAAAAAAAGAAGAATCTTATCTCTATAAGAAATCATTTTCCAGAGTCTTTGGTTTACCCTGAAACAGATTCTAAGAGCTACCATCAGTAAAACATCCCTCTGATTAAACCAGAATACGTCAGAAAGTAATGCTGAGTCACATTTGTTGCTTGTTAAATTGTGCAACAAGCTTGAGTGAGAAGCTTGATGCTTGTGAAACTCACCTGATCCATCCTGCTCAGCCACATGCCACAGTGATGAGGCCTGGAGTAACATCTGTATGAGCACTTTGGGAGAAACTAACCAGAATTTGTCACTACTAGAGCCAATCAGAGCCATTTAGGGTCAATCTTTTACATTTTAAAGTCACGTTATGAGCAATGATCTCATCACTTAATATTTCTCTGTTGCACAAGTGCAAAAAACATTATGTTTGATGTGCAAAACTGAGAGCAGGGTCACAGTTCACAAGTCCTTTTCTTTAGAAATCCATCCATCACTTAACTGATGTTTGGTGGCAGACATGATTTGGCTGATTTGGTTGATTACTGATTTTACACTCCAGGAAGTGTTACAAGTTAGAACTTTGAATGAAAACTATGAAATCTTGTTTTCATGGTAAAGACCAAAGGTGACAGATCATTTGCTGCTGTGGCCCCCAGACTCTGGAACTCTCTCCCCCTGAGCCTGAGATCAGTCGACTCGGTGGTCTCCTTTAAAAAGCAGCTGGTAATTTTCAAAATAAAAGACTATAGCGGAGATGCAATTACATATCTATGTAGATAACGTCTATACGTGTGACCTCACAGTTTATTTACTCCCTGCATCGTTTAAGAAGTGCAACGATGTGTTTTTCATGGCTTCAATCCTGGCAGTGAGGAGAGGAACAACATCATACATGACATCAAACAGCTATATCAGACATGATTTCCTTCTTCTTCTTTTTTGGTTTAATGGCGGATGGCATAAACAAACCGTGCCCTTAAGTCTCGAGGGATTTTGTGATCTTGTTTTGGTTGATTTTAGACTTTGGTTAATCTCAGGAAAGTCAGATATAAAATACAGTTAAATAAATAAATGAACCCTAAGAACAAACTGAAATGTCAGCCAGTGTTTCAGCTCTTTTTTTTTAAATCATTGATACAAAAATCTGCAGAAAATTGTCCTAAATGTCGGTTTAAATTACAGCCCGGTTCTCTTCCATCAGCCAGTCTTTATAATGCCAGCCAATTTGTATTCAGCACATATTCAAATGTTGGCATTTACACATTTTTCTCCTTTCATTGCATTCTACGTTAACTTTGATGTGTTCTTTTTACAGCTCTGTCCTTAACCCACCGTCTGCAACCCCAGCCTCTCCCCGTCTCTGATTCAACATCACAGCTAAGTAATTGTTCAAATTCTGGGGTGAATCAGTGCAATACCAGTTAGAGAAAATGCAATACTCAGAAGGCCTCTCTATGATTTAATTAACCAAAAATGTCAAAAAAAAGCAAATGGCAGGTGGTGAAAGGGGGTCATAACTGCAGCTAGACGGTGAGACGGTGCAGCTCTTTGTATAAGCAAGGTAGACTAATCAGATAAAAGGATGATGGGGGAAAAGGTTACAGAGCTAAAATCAAATAGAAATGAGGCACAGATTTACTTGTTGCTCAACATGCATGAGCTTAAAAACACATTAGAGACATGAACCTTGTCTTTGAGCAAACACATAAAAGGATTTTTGTAAAGAATATACATATTATCCATAATTTTTAGACAGACAGACTTTATTCAAGCATGAAAAAGCACAATCTCCTGTCTGAACCACCACATCATGGTGGAGGCGTCTGAGTGCACTAATGATCCTAGCGGCTAAGTTGTCTGGGGCATTTGCCCCTGGTCTTGTGGTAAATTGTTCCTAGGTGAGGGGCAAGTAGAAGAGCTGTTTTAAAAACCTTAAGAAGACCAGAGTACCCAGCCCAGGGGGTCACTAGGGTCCTGCTCAGGGACTGGGGCCATGTGCAAATGCCTGGTGGCCGGGGAGATGGCAGTCACTCACTCACGCTGTTTACAGTGGCGTTGGGGAGCTGCTAATGCTACCTAGGGATGTAGTCAGACTGAAGGAATACTTTGAGGAGCTCGTCAACCTCACAACATGTAGGTGGAACCAGAGCTGGAGGACCTAGTAATGGATAGATCAATTTGTGGAGCAGAAGTTGCTGACATAGTCAAACATCTTCACAGTGGTCGACCTCTGGGGGTTGATAAGATCTATGCTGGGTGTTCGTCTAAGGCTATGGATTGCAGGGTGTTCATGGTTAACACGCCTCTGCAACTTTACTTGGACATTGGGGGTGGTGCCTGTGGATTTGCAGACTGGGGTGAACGTCTCCATTTTCAAGAAAGTGGACCAGATCATGTGTTTCAGGGAGTCACACTCTTCAGCCTCCATGGAAAGGTCTATGCTAATGTACTGGAGAGGAGGGTCCAGTCGATAGCTGAATCTCGAGTTGAGGAAGAGCCGTGTGGTTTTGGTTCTGGAGCAGCTCTCCTACTTCCTTGTTAGGGTGCTGAAGGGAGCATGGAGGTTTGCCCAACCAGGTCTTTTGTGAATCTGGAAAGGGGTTGTGACCATGTCCCCTGGAGCACCCTGTGGGGGTACTCAAGGAGTATGGTGGGTTATATAGTAAATCTGACCTGTTCCAGTAAGAAACAGGTCCGGGTCCATCCAGGAGACTCATCGGAGAGTCATTTTTCCTTCTTGTCATCTCGTCTTTCTCAAACAAACATTCCTTCTCTTGTCTTTCTGTCTCCATCACTTTAATGTCTTGTCCTCCAACACAAGCGTGACTGAGAACATGTTAATTCTGCTATCAGACAGACAGAGTCTAACCCAAGTACACTGCAGACAGAAAACCACATCGGGCAGCTGGAGCACCAATTAGCGTCTAGAGTGAGAGGCTTTAGGAAACCTCTGAGTCGATGCTTTGACCTGCCAGTCACCTCAGAAACAATAAATATTACCAACCTGCCCACTGGGGCCATGATGAGATCACATTCAGGGTGTTAAACACACATGATTCTTGTGAACAGAATGTCTTTTCAGATGAATTCTAACAGATTCTTCTATGTTATCACCCTCCACATCCAGGAGACACCAAATTTCATTTATAATGTGCATAAAGAGCTACAGTAAATAAAGACTTTATGAACAAACTTTGAACTCATGTCAGATTGCGTGATTGATCCACTATTTCCACTTATTCTAAAGAGAGCTGGATTGCAAAGTTTTCAAAATATTTTTTTTCTGTTATTTATGACATAATCAGGCCTGTAAAGGTGTTAAATGAAACATGAAGCTCTCACAAAGCCACAAGCAACTTGAGCTGCTTTATTTGAGCTTATTTATTTAGCATTTTACCTTCGATGACCGTTGGCGCTTCTTCGACTGAGAGCTGAAGGAAAGTCGGCACAAAATGCCAGAGCAGTCCTGAAAACGTAACTGCTGAACCAACATAACATCAGGAAATGAGTTAGAAGTAAGGAAAGATGGTGGCAGGTGAAGCTTGTTTTCACTAATCATTCAGGTGTTTTTGCTCTAAAGTTCAAGTTTACTCATATTTTAATACACTTGCAGTGGTCTCTAGTAGGAATGAATGCCTTGTGACTCATTCTCTGGGGAAAAAGCTGAGATGCTCCTGTGTGAGGATGTAGAAGTAGACGCCCCCGTGGACTGGCGCTGCCTATAGGAGCTGCCGTAGTGGCCGGCCGCCATCTTAGTTGGGTCTCCATTCACCCATAGTGCATTCATTTCTACTGAAGAAGGTGCTTACCCAGCTAAAAACACATTTTATCAAGCTTTTTCACAAAATCAGACACATGGTATGGCATGATAATTAAAATATTGAAATGAAAATAAATTAAAATATAAAATCCCATCAGGTAGGCTAGAAAAATCAATAGTAATCCCACGTGATCCGTTTTCAATAGTACACCGGTTGTTGCAACTGTAGGCTGCATAAAAACTGGCATAGTTGCCCACCTTGCATTGACTTTGGAGAATGAGGAGACCCATCCAATATGGCGGCAACGCTGTTACGC
This sequence comes from Aphyosemion australe, assembly GCA_006937985.1. Classification (NCBI taxonomy): domain Eukaryota; kingdom Metazoa; phylum Chordata; class Actinopteri; order Cyprinodontiformes; family Nothobranchiidae; genus Aphyosemion; species Aphyosemion australe. Next base: position 196,048 of record SSNS01000091.1, read on the forward strand.
TCTCCAGCGCCCAATGGGGCGTCTACGTATTCATGTCTATGCTAACCCTAACCACTGACACTGTTTGACCCGTTTTCTCTCCACAAATAACACAAGCCTGAAGGAATTGCTAATGCTAATGGCTAGCTTCTACTAGCCGAGACTTTCTCTGCTGTTTCCTGGTCATTAAACCAATAACAGCCTTCCTCGTCGTGAGTCAAGATGGATGAGTGTGACGTAGATCTGTCAGACTTTTCTGAATGGAGCGTTTTTATGCCTGTTTCCTATCGGAAGCCAGTGCAGGAAAAAGGGGCCCAGTAGGGGTAGAAGACTATTTTCACGTTCAGCCTGCATGTTAAACTCAGGGTGACTGGTTATTTTCAAAAATAATAAATAAATAAATAGTTTCTCAGTGAATCTGGTCTTTAAACACAGAAGGCATGAAGCAAGGCAGCTTTATTTATATAGCACATTTCATACACAGAGGTAATTCAATGTGAAGCAGCGAGAGAAAGGGGAACAGAGGGAAGACTTAGGTTTACCAAAAAGGTTAGATATTGGACATTTAATACACATTTAGAATTACAAAAATGTGCAAATATCTCATCTTTTTCAACTGACTGCAATAAAAAAATGAGTGAATATCATTTTCAATTGCATTGATGCCTCTTTTCTTAAACAACTGATCGTTTGTGAGCTGAAGAGCTTTAACAAAAGGTTTCATAAAACAGAGGAGGTGCAGAGGTCTGTCTCTCTTTAGAAGAAAACCTTCTGACAGGTGGGTGAATACACTCCATTATTTTACATAATTACACCATAAACTATTTGTTCCAGCCAGCTGCGTTGACTGCCAATGTGATTTTTCTTTGTTTGCCACTGATTGCAAAGGTTAAACCACTAAAGAACACATTGTTTCTGGCTTTTTTTGTTGAACAATTCTAACCATATTCTGTGTGAAGTGTCTCTTTTTGTTTGTACGCTAATCAAGGTGTTAGGGTTGTACCATAAGTGACGGGAACATTGTGTTAATAGTTTGGTGTTTTGTCATTTTGGGGAGAAATAAATTAGTTCTGGTACTTTAAGTAACTTTTACATTTGGAAATAAACTTAACATAGTCCTGCGTTGACCCGCTCTGATGACACAATGTCTAAAACTACACACGCAGCTAGTTATCCCACAAAACAAAGATTTTTTTCTACGGTTTGGCCTGTCATCCACATGAAAGTGAAGATAAATAGTATAGAATAGACTTTATTGATCCCACAGTGGGGAAATTCACTTGTTAAGGCAGCTCATACGAGAATCGGAAAAAATAATACAGGTAAATACACAAAGCAATTAAAAAATAATTGGGTTTCCAAAAAACGATTCTTTCAAAAACTCTGACCAACGTGAAGATTTATGAAGTGCCCATTGTCTGTATTTGGCTGTGGATGTAAATAACCGGGGTTTTAGGTTTTGCAACATGACTGCCCGTGACAAGAATGCTCTGACATCATGTGTGCGACTTGTTTTTACAATCACTCACTTGTTTTTACAAGCCCAATTACTGCTCTGTGTAGAAGACCACAGGCAAAGGACGACGTTAAAGATGGCTATTGCCCACAAGTTATTCCACATCCAAGGAATGTTTTTTGGTAAAGACAATTTGGGGAACTACTGCCACCTACAGGCTTGGCATGCCAATCAATGTGCTTCACAATGCACTGGATTTATTTATTTATTTTTTTCAGAAAATGAGGCGATGTTGACCCTAGACGGGTGGGAGAGGATTTACGGTTTTACAAAAGCCCAACTACATGTGTACATGACCTAAGTTGAACACTCAGAAGGATTTTTAAAAATCTTTCTGTTCAACACATTTTCAAATTTTAATAATAATCATATTTTCCACATCATTACTGTAAAATCCTATGTATTGTTTTTGTCCACCTAGACAGTATATTGGACATTCTCTGCTAGAGTCAGACTTTTTGCATGTGGTGTAACATTTTTTTTTTCCAGATTTATGTGTTTAAGTATAAGATTTTATTTTGAGAAAAAAGTCAATAGAAATGTAACTAAATAGAAGTTAGTCTAAATGGTTTTACTTGTTTACAGTAGTTTAACTTTGATTTCAGATGCTCGTTTGTGCTGAAAAGTCATAGAAAATGTTTGTGTTTAAGATACTTCTGCAATACGTCTGTTCATGGATTTTAAAGTTAACACATTGATAACAGCAGAAAGGCAAAAGGTGATTTCACGAAGGAAAATTTTGAGATCATGCAAGATATAGCAGTATTGCATTAGGTTACAAATTTCAAATATTTGACTAAAACATCTATAATTCTGGGCCTTTTATTAACACAAATAAGACAAATATGGTCCAGTTCAGAGATGGGAAAACCTGTGATGCACACTAGAAGATTTTATTTTTGTAAATTTGACTGTTTTAGTGACCCAAGAACATAGACATGGTCTTAACACTAATAATAATAATAATTCATCGAATTTATATAGCGCTTTGTTAGGACACTCAAAGACGCTGCATGCACTCACATTCACACACTGCTGATGATGGTAAGCTACTGAGTAGCCCTGGGCTAACTTATAACACCTTAAAGAAAAATTAGATGAGCTGCAGAAGATGAAGCAGCTGCAGAACTCTGCAAACTGTGCTGCACTTATTGCCCTTATGAAAGAATATTTGACTTATTCCTGATTGAACAGTGTGGCCTGTATAGCACCTTCTTAAGGTTCTACAACCCCCCAAAGTGCTTCACAACACAATCAGTCATCCACCCATTCACACACTGGTGATGATGAGCTACATGTAGCTACAGCTGCCCTGGGGCGCACTGATGGAAGTGAAACTGCTGAACACTGGCACCACCGGTCCCTCCGACCACCAACAGCAGGCAAGGTGGGTTAAGTGTCTTGCCCAAGGACACAACAGCAGCATTCTATGGGGTGAGCTGGGATCGATCCTACAACCTTCTGATTACTAGACAACCTGCTCTACCTCTGTTGAGTTCTTGTTTTAGTCATTTTTTTTGCCACATTTTCTGGTTCCAGGGCAAAACTGTTTGGTTTTGTTTGGCCTCTATTTGCATCTGCTTTTTAAAGCAGCAGTCAGTCACTAATGAGTCTCTTTAAAAAGATTTATAAGAAAGTAAACACTGAGGAAAAGGTATGAGACCAAATATGTCATTTCAGACAGGATTTAAAGGGACACTTTGCAACTTTTTCATATTTTTAAATCATGTTCTTGAGCCAGTATGTGCTTAAATGACCCTTTACAGGGTTAATGAAAGGCCACCCAGCCCGTCGCCCTCTGTGGCCAGAATATTCCACTTGCAACTTCACAGTTGCCAGTCCGGTCTGTTGGGACTTAGAAAAATTCAGCTTGACCTACCTGGCTCTGCAGTATGGCTCCAGTACGTTTCCTGCATGTTTTAGATCATGAACACAGCTGATTTGTTTGATTTAGTGATGAATAACTCCCGTAAAAACTAATGAAGGCTGGGAGGACATTTCAGCAGTTAGATTAAGGTGTTAAAAAGACAAACGCACAGCGAGGAGAGACAAGTTTTACTTTCGGTTTCACCAACGAACACTAGGGGGTGCTAAAAACATCCATTCATCCATTTTCTGTAACCGCTTATCTGAGCGGGGTCGCGGGGGGCTGGTGCCTATCTCCGGCGGGCATTGGGCAGGCAGGCGGGGTACACCCTGGACAGGTTGCCAGTCCATCGCAGGGCAACACAGAGACACACAGGACAAACAACCACACACACACACACACCTAAGGACAATTTAGAAAGACCAATCAACCTGACAGTCATGTTTTTGGACGGTGGGAGGAAGCTGGAGTACCTGGAGAGAACCCACGCATGCACAGGGAGAACATGCAAACTTCATGCAGAAAGACCCCAGGCCGGGATGTGAACCCAGAACCTTCTTGCTGCAAGGCAACTGCGCCACTGTGCAGCCCCGTGCTAAAAACATGCCAAAACTAACTAGTGTCCCTGTAAAAAACGATGCTTTCTATTTCTTTTTAATAGATTTGTGAGCAAGGTGCTGAAGGTCACAACAGAATAAAGTGATAATGGAGTGAGGATTTCGTGAGCTTCGGTTATAGCTGCAGCCTGTTTGCACAAGAGTATTTTTAGCCTCCAACTCCGACAGCAGAAGTGCTGAATAATGTCTCACAGTTATGAGAACAGATCACCTAAGGAGACAAAAGAAGCTGATGAAGTGGTGCAAAATTTAACGGCATCCCAACACAACTGAGTATGAAGCTCAAGCTGTGAGGCACCATTCAGATTTTCTATCCACTTGTTTATTCCAGAAATGCTTTTACAGTTGGTTTATTATGGGGGGAAAGATTTTGTCAAACATTGCTGTGAATCTACAGATATGGTTTGGCTTCTTGCATGTTTTATCAGTTCTAATAAATGATAAAACTGAACTAAATTAACAACCATTCTTTATTAGTTTGGTCTTGCACACATTTTCATGCAGGTCCTATCAAGGGCTGTAAAAGGATTCTACAGAATTCCTGTAAAGTTGTACAGAAACCGGACCGCCTCTGTACCGCATTCGATGTGAAACAGGCTTTAGTCTGCATCAAGTTTTAAAGTCTTCACCTCTCAAGCAAACAGGAAGTTGTTCCAGCTCCTCGAGGCACCGTCCAATCTGATTAGAAAATTCTCCTAAGAGGCCTGAAGGCATCTTGTCAGCATTGATGCTTGCTCACAACGCCACCTACTGCCCACAAACATCCCTCTAAGACAGTGGATCCCAACCTTTTTTCACAAGCACCCCCTTTCCTGTGTCCAAGACAAGCAGGGTCCCCCGACCCCAACACTGCATGCACACAATTAAAAATGATTAATAACAAACTTTAGACATACAGAGTTTGATTATACTTTTGGGTGTGCTATTGGGATTTTATAAATGTAATTTTTACAAATATGAACTTGGTAACCTCTTAACTTCAGCACAGACACAATTGTGGGGACCCCCTTGAGGGGGGGGGGGGGGGGGGGGGGGGGGGGGTCACAAACCCCAGATTGGTAACCACTGCTCTAAGGCAAGTTTGGATTCAAGTTATGGTTTTGATTTTATTTCTAGCCACTACAGTACTACAGAAAGTACATTTTCTTACAGACTAGTTAGCTGCCACAGTCCTAACCAACGATTCTTCTGTATTTTGAGGTATTGAAAAATGACACACAAACATTCGGACGTTTAATCAATGTTGAAAAGACGTCGGTCCGACACGTCCCGTCATGGTTGAAAAAAGCTCCAAAATGAAAGTTGAACCGACGCATTTTCTGGACGTGAATTACGTCTTTCGCGCATCTTATTTGGAAGTTTAATGACCGTCTGTGAACTTCTTAGCTACACTGTAAAATAAAATGTAGTTTTTACATTTAATAATCATAAACAGAATACTTCGTCTTACCAATTGTCATCTGCGGCGGACATTTTTTTTTTTTTCATTTTGGTATGACGTAGACAACAGCGGGAATCTTACCTGAGAACTTACACTGGATGTTAATCTTTGTCCCAGCCTGGATTCGAACCCGGGTCCTCTGTGTGGAAGTCGGATGACACAAGGAGTTAAAATTAAAAATAAATAAACTAATTCCACCAATGTCTGACACAGCAGCAAGGAAAAGGAAAACTGCACAAATCTAAGCACAAAAAAGAAGATCTGACCATGAGTATGTGAAACAAAGGACTATTTAACCGTGAAAATGTTGACTACTGAGGAGACACAGCTGGGCTAATTAACCTGAGGACCTACAGGTGTGACAGGCTGAGTGACCTGAGCAAAACAAACTTCAAAGCTATGAATTCTTATGAATGAAGGTTCATAAACACATCAGCATCCTGGAGGCCACTTTCTCATTTAAATAATCTTTAAGGGACCAATCAGATGTCAGACTTCAGGCTGGAGGCTAAAGGAGGAAAATAACTGAATAATGACCAGAAAGTGCACATTGAACTGCATGTGTCAGTGGATTGCTTTGTGAGTGTGTGTAGGCAGGACTTTAGAGGATAAAGCCTGTGGGAAATAAAACTCATTATGCAGCTTTCAAACAACCTTGTGAGATTTTAGCTCTGCATCCAGCTGTCTGCACGGAGACTGTTGCTAGGGGTTTAAAACCAGATTTCTGTCAAGCTTAAATATAATGAAAAAAAAACCATCAGTCTAGATGTGATGGGCAAGAATAATACAACGCCTGTCATTTAATATGACAGTATAATTTATGTTTGTAGATCGTATTGGTTGCCCTGAAGTTAATGGAAATTCAAAAGTACTGCAGAAAAAGGTGAAAGCAACTTAAAAACAAGACTGTCAAGAGCTCGTGTCTCAGAGTGAACGTGTGAGTGTGTAGACCAGACATCTCCAAAGTGTGGCCCTCAGAGCGATTTTGTGCGCCAATTCAATTTCTAGAATGATAACTTTTGTCTCTCTAGAGGGTATTGATATACTTTCTAACACTTTATGTTCAGATTTATATGCATATTTTGAACTTTTTATGAGGAGCACACATTTTTTAAATCAACTTAAAAAAGATTTTTACATTCAATATCAAAATCAATAATTTGTGGTCCACAAGACCTATTCATTTGATGATTTTGGCCCTCATCTTGAAAAGTTTGGACACCCCTGGTGTAGAGGGTATCTTGGTGCATCGAGCAGGCATGTGTCACATGTGGTGGCATCCTTGTGTCCTGAAGGAAAAACAAAGAAAAGTTTCTGTTAGCAGCAAAGGAAGAGAGAAGCAACCAAAATGTGAAGGCATCAAAAATGTTGAGCTGAGAAGTTGTTTTTTGTTGTTGTTGTTGTTAATCCAAAACCGATTCAGGATCGTCAACTTGCGTTAAAGCTGATGTCCATAGCATGACGTCATCAAGGAGAGGAAAAGGAACTTTTGAAATTTGAACGTTCTTGTGGGGGAAAAATATACCGGTGCACCATTTCTCAGACCTAAAACCATAGATATATAAATCACTAGATGCCTTACCCATGCTGTTCGTCAATTGAACGAACGTCTCTACGCGGCGGCCATCTTACTTCGGACAGCTGCCCCCTTTCGTAACATTGGTGTCACTGGTGCATGTAATACTTAAATAACTCTAACTTGTTCAATTTTCAGCCAATTTTCAAACGGTTTGATTTGTTATAAACGCCAGAGATGTGGCTGTGAAATATGACGGATTTGGCCCGTTAATTTAAAAATGTGCAAGTATGTTGTCTTAAGCCTATGTGTCATAAGGTTTGTAATAATGCAAACCGCTTGTAAATCTGTCAATAATTAATCGAGTTAAGAGTGTTTTTGTTTAAGCTGTTCACTCACCTTCCATCTGCTACCATTGAGAATGGAACGTAAGCTGTCTGAGGTAAGATGGCCGCTGTGTATGGACGCTGTCGACTCCCAGTTAAGGCATCTAGCAATATATATATGATACCTATGCCTAAAAGGCCCAATCCCAATACTCGCACTTCCACCCTTACGCCCTTCAATTGCGCATTCCCATCCAGAGGTGCGAGCGCATATAGGGTGTCCCGATTCTCAAGTGCAGAAGGTGACCACGCTTCTTTTGCACCCTTAATCCGCACTTCGCCCAAGTCCACATCAATGCGGACTTCGGCCAATGGTATTACCCACAATCCATTGCTGCGTGGGAATTTTGAGAAGGCAGAGCAATGGCTCAAGTGCCTTTTCTGAAAATCTGTATTTTCAAATGAAAGAAGTTCATTTTAAAATGAATAATGATATTTATTCATGCTCTGAATGTTTTAGACTAAGATTTAATGTGGACAGCAATGAATTTAAATTTAGTCAAATAATTGTTTGTTTGAAAGTTTGTCACGGTCGATGTCACAATGCTCCCTGTCCCAATTCGGCACACTTGTGTACTACGCACTCGAAGCCTTACTGCGCACCTCCTCTAAGTGCACTTCACAGAAGGGCGTAGGGCGCAGTGTGAGTATTGGGATTGGGCCCAAGTTGCCCACATCACAGCTGAGCTTCAGACGAAAGGTTCTTATTACCTGATATTTGGACACCTCGCCTCAGATTGGATAACAGCAACACGACTCTACAACTTGCAACGTGGATGTTTTATCTGCACAAATAACACAAGCCTGAAGAAGTTCTACTACATAGTGTTGCTAATGCTAACGGTTAGCTTAAACTAGCCGAGATGTTGTCTGCTGATTCCCGGACGTTAAAACAAAAGCCTTCCCCCTTGTGAGTCAAGATGGGTGAGTCCATGAATGCTAATTCACAGTGTGACATAGATCTGTCTGGCTTTTCAAATCCTAGAGTTTCACCGTCTATTTTCTATCAGAAGCTAATGCAGGAGATAGGTGTAGGAGACTATTTTCATGTTCAGTCTGCATGAAACACTCAGAGTGACCGATTCTAATCAGAAAAAACATTAAAACATGTTTTTTCAGTCAACCAGACCTTTAAAAGATTTTTATTTTCATCTAAAAAAAATCAGAAAAGGCTGAAAATAACCCAAACCACAGGGTGACGGAAAACCATCAAAACACGTAACTGGGAGGGAGGATGGCACCAGGAGATGGATGGAGAGAAAAGAGGAGGAGAGGTGGAGGTTTTCAGTAATGAGTGGTGGGAGCAGAGAGTTGGAAATGTAGGTCACCAATTCAGAAATGTGTGTCAGTGTGTCAAAAACATGGGACAGAACTTCAGACAGAGGTCAGGGAGGCACACGTGAAAAAGACAGAGTTCCATCAAAGATAAACAGATTATTAGATGAGTAATTGGATGGGAGGGGATTAAAAAACAGGAGAGATGAGAGGGGAATCGAGACTAATGAGAATCTGATTAAAAGAAATCCTGCAAGAAAGCAAAATAAAATCTGTATTGCTGCATATTCCTTATGTGATTAAAATATATTTTAAAGTTTTTATTAAACTAATTAAATCAAAATGTTGCTTGTTTCAACAACATACTCCATCCAGCGTTTTAGTGAACGTCATGCTGATGTGTGCAATCAGTGCTGTGAAGGGTGGGGATAATCTGTGCATATGCTAATTGATTGTCCCATTTCAGAAGCAACAGTCCCTTTAGACACCAGCGCCTCCGCTTGGCAACTCACAGAATCTTTAGAGCTAGTTTTATCCACTAAACAATAAAAGTGTGCATGTACGGGTGTGTGAGTGAACACAACACGGTGCACAGCTGAGTTAGTAGAGCACCTGTTGGTCCTCTAAACTTGAGAATTATTGTTACTGAAGATTCTGAGTAAATAAATATAAAAATGCACAATTTCTCATGTAACTGAGTCCCTGAACAGCTTTATTTCTCCTTTCTGTTTCGCTCACTCCACAATCAGAAGGCGTACCAACCCAGAACCAAAACAGCTCTAGGAAAGACTCATGTTGATTTCTCATTTTGGACAAACACACGTGAAGTAAAGCCAGCTGGAAATGGAGCGTGTCACATGCAAATGGCACCTCTGTCTTGCCAGACCACAATAAGCAAAGACAGGGTTTTGTGGCCGAGCAGTTTTCAGACAAAGAAACTCTCCGCCGCTGCAGCCTGCAGCCAAACCCTCGGCGTGGAGCAGCGATGGTAAATAACGAGCCGAGAAAGTTATGTAACACAATTAACTGGGGGTGAAGCAGCCTCCATCTGTAATACCAGTCTCAGAGCCAAGCAGCGACTGCGGCCTCAAATTTTCGTAAGTTTCAACAGCGTGTGTGTACTCAAGCAGCACGTCCCACTGGGGAAATCAGAACAGCTTGGACATTAACTTTGTGTGTAACGTACAGGGCGGTTGCCATGGCCACCCTCTTTGAACAGAGATCCGGATGTGGTGCCAAGGCCAAACTGGCAGCCACTCAGGGGCAGCAGGAGGGGGATATAACGGTGCTGAGGGGGTGGGTCGGATGGGATCTTTCAGAGTTTCTAAGCATCACACCACAAAGACAAAGAATTCATCACTTATCAGCGTGATGCTTTTTGGAGGTTATTAAAGTGGGAGCGCCACAGAAATAGTGTAGAAAGTCTTGGCTGAGAGCCTCGGGGGCGTGCTGGGCTCCACACAGCGAGCAAATACAGGTAATGAAAGGACAAACTGCAGAAAAGGGCTTGATATTTAGATATTAATGAGTGAAAGTGCCAAAAAAACTTAAAAGTGAGTGTGGGTATGTGTGTGCATACCTCTAAAAATGTGAATTCTGCATTTAGCCTACATTTAGACACAATCTACATTTAATATTACATCTGGTTTCTGGTTTGGTGGCAGATTACAGGTCCTAACAATTTTTATTTTCTATTTATAAAAATGTAAAAGTTTTTGACATGTTATCAGCAAGGGTTTAAATAACTGATATTTTGTTCACGTATTCTATCCTCCCTGACGAGACTTGGTGAAGGAAACACTCGAGCATGCAGCACATCTCCACCTGGACACAAATACTCATAATTATGGTCTTTAAAATGAGTTTCTTTCAATACATTTGCAGTGGTCTCTAGTATAAATGAACGCTTTGTGAGTTGATCTCTGTGGGATAAAAACTCTGGTGCTGGTTCAGGAAATAGAAGTGAGCCAGAGCAGACGGCAGGATTTGGAGTCTTATTTCCTGATATTTGGACATCTCGCCGCTCATTGGCTAACAGCAGAGTGGCTGTCTCCATTCTCTCTGCAACGTAGATGTTCTACCTCCACAAATAACTCAAGCAGACTGTAGCAGACACAGAAGACTGAAGTTCTTGGTTTTAGTTGAAGACGATTTGGAGAAACAAGAAAAAAGGAGAAATTATGTTACTGGATTTCTCTGAAAGAATGTGAAACATGTTGAGTAAAAGTGAGTGTTATGTTTACGAGGCATGAATAAGGATAGAGCTCTATACTGGGACAATCACATCAAAGACTCCATATTAACATAATCAATGCTGTTTTGCAAAGATGATTTAATCTACCTGTTATAACCTGACCTCAGATCAGCTGAAATGGCGAACATTTAACATCCTGCAGAGCAGATGGTTAGCTGTTGGACATCTGGAGTGAAACCTCAGATATAACAAAGAAAAACCTGTAACGACACATACGTGTCAACATTAAAATAATATGAGTCTCTAGTGTCCACTTATAGAATTCTGACTATGAGAACTATTTTTACGCTCACGCCTTTCATTACAGTTCATGGTAAATGTGTTAGAAATGATCCAAACTCAGGCCACAGGACACGGGTACAAGAACACACTTATAATTGTATTAATTGAACTTAAAATAAACACAAAAAAGCAGGAATTAATATGAAAAAATATGAAGAAAGAGAACAACAGCAGGTAATAAGGCAGAGGATATAGGAAGAGGGTCATGAAGCAAATGAGCTGATTACAGATGAAGGACAGGTGTCCAAGATGAGCTAATGACTCTAAATATAATAAAACCTGAGACTGAAAGTGAATAAATCAAAGTAGAAAATCCCCAAAATAAAAGGACTGAGGCATCAAAGTAAATTTGAAAACAGCTTCTCTATAGGTGCATTCCTTTTCCAGCTACAGACAATATTTCTATTTTGTATTAATTTATTAATTGCACCAAAACTATGGAACTCTCTGCCCCTCCACGTTAGGCTGGCACCTTCAATCCCAACCTTTAGGAGAAGCCCAAGGTGCTGGACACCACACTAAAAAGCTATTGCATTAAAAGACACAATAAAATAAAAACATAATAAAAACAGATAGAAAAAAACCAACAACAATAAAATCAAGACCCCAATGGAGAAAATGCCTGGACATAATAATGGGCCTTCAGACGGGACTTAAAAATCTGAAGGGAAGGCGCCAGCCTAACAGTCAGAGGTAGACCATTCCATAAGGATGGTGCAAGGACCGCGAACGTTCAAACATAAACACAGATTCAACTTTAATCACCATCTTGATCTGATGTACATATGAAAACGCTGGGAGCTCATCTACGAGCGCAGAAATAAAAGAAATACACAATAAAATTAAATAAATCGTACCGATTTTGGTTCTGAAGACGTTCAACATCCTTCCACGTAGGCTTTGTATGGAAGCCCATTCCCGCCACTCAGATAAAAAAATATATATTATCTCATAAATATGACTTAGCTTTTCTCATTATAACAAGATCGTATCTCTGAGTGGCAGGAATCCACAGATTTGCCATCAGCATCCAGATCGACTTGCAGGCTGTCTAACAGGCTTGAACATGTCTGGAGTGGTTTTCCCTCTTCGGCTAACTGGCTTGTTGGTCATCCAAGTCAAACAGTCTGGTTGAACTAGCTGCATCCCTCCGGCTCTCCGATATCTGTTCTCCTCATTGTATTCCAGAGAAAAAACATCTGTCCAGGGGTTTCAGAAGCAACATCTGATGAAACATTGTCATCTGCTATAATGCTAACGCAAAAAACTGGAGCTGCTAACTGTTTACATTAGCTTTCTGAAGGAAGACCTAGTGTTACGTATTAGCTGCACTCATAAAGGAAACTCGTATTTTTTTGCAGCGGTCTTTAAAAAGATCAAATTTTGAATATCCAATCTTGTTTTTCAGTTGAGATTTTAATGCTTTTTACAAATGTCATTGAACTGAAATGTGCCTCTGGCCAGTATCTTTACAAACGGCACCTTTAATGAAGTGCCACTTGATTGTTCAGCATCTTCCTGGATGACGAGAGACATTTTCATTAGTCATGCCTTTACTTTTTGCTCAGCAGGTTCTTCTGCTGGAGGATTTGAAACTAAAGACAGGAGGAAGAAAAACTGGAGCAGCAGGAACACCTGCGTGTTGTTTGGATGCAAAATGTGGGTCAAGCTGATGCTTTTAACCTGCAGCAGCAACACAACAACCTCCTGTCAGCCTGGAGAAATCCAATTACTCCACAGATTTAGCATCTGCTTGTGTGCTCTTGCAAGTCATTTTTAAATTTTTATCATTTTGCAATAACTTCTACTGGACCGCAAGAGAAATCAATCAGTTTAACGGTTTCTTTAGAAGAAGAAGAAACTATTTTTATATAGCCCCTCTCAAGATAAATATCACCAGGCTCTTTGCAAGAACAAAAAAAAGCCGTTTCACTTCATCTCCCCCTGCATCGTTTGCAGGTTTCATCTTACTCCTGACATTTCTCCTCCGTCCCTGATCTTTATTCTTTCATCAATAAAAGCAAATGACATAAAAGGAAAATAGGAAACAGAGCAAGCAGGGTGAATAAAATGACCTACATTTTTATGTAAGCTCGAGACAGAAAAGAATAAATCAAAAGAAAAAAGGAAATTAATGAGTATGAGCACTCACCTAAATGTTGTGTTTCTGATTCTGACAAACCAAAAGATTAATGGGAGGAAAACAACATTCTGAGATAAGTGGTGCATTATTTGTGCACGATTTTATCAGAAGATAGACTAAAAACATGATGCATTATATGCAGGCATTTGCTCTGAGTGGGTTGAGTAACAGCAGACGCATGTGGAAATGTAAACTTACTGGATCTTGCAACAGACTGAGCTCATTTTGATGTGTGAGACGTGAGTGGTGACAAGTTTACAAGATTCATGTTTGTGTTTGTGGAGTTAGGATTAGGGAAATTTAAAAAAATCTGAGAAAAGAATGCATCATCTGGTTTTACTCTGCTGCTAATTGCTGGCATGTTTTTGATGTTGTTGGACATGGCTAATCATCAGTCACACAGAGGCAGAGTGTATCCTTATAATTACAATAAAACTAGATCTAAAAGTGAAGCTAATATCTGGAAATAGCCATCGAAATGCTGTTGAAAATGAATAAAATTATGTCCAGTCGTTAAAAAATATTGGTGGCTTCGTAACATATAATCATACAAATCGGGTCTAAAATACATAGGGTGCAGGTCTATAGTCTCTGGGGGACGCCATATTGGACGCCATGTTCCCTATGGCCCAATTTCAATACTCGCACTGCGCCCTACACCCTTATGTGAAGTGCGCTTAAAGGAAGTGCGCAGTAAAGCTTTGAGTGCGTAGTACACAAGTGTGCAAATAATTGCCGAATTGGGACAGTGAGCATTGCGTCATCTACCGTGACGCATGCTGGGATGCCGGTCGCTGTCTGTGCTTTTTAAAAAATCTTTATTAACAGCTTTCAAACAAACAATTATTTGACTAAATTTAAATTAATTGTTGTCCAAATTTAAATTTTTAGTCTAAAACATTCAGAGCATGAATAAATATCATTAATCGTCTTAAAATGAACTTATTTCACTTGAAAACACGTTTTCAGAAAAGGCACTTGAGTCATTGCTCTGCCTTCTCAAAATTCCCACGCAGCAATGGATTGTGGGTAATACCCTTGCCCGAAGTCCACATCGCTGCGGACTTGGGCGAAGTGCGGGTTAAGGGTGCAAAATGGGAGTGGTCAACTTCCGCACTTGGGAATTGGGACACCCTACGCACTTGCACCCCTGGCCGGGAACGCTCAATTGAACGGCGCAAGGGTGCAAGTGCGAGTGTTGGGATTGGGCCTATATATGAGCCGGCTTGGGGTCCTGCGCCTGTTGATGACATCACACTAGATGACTGGCTGGATGTACGATTTACGGAAGTTTTATTACCACATTCAAAAACATTTAGGCGGGAAGGAAGCATTAATATAATAACAAAACTGCTAAACTCTTTCCAAAACCTACGAGAAACAACAGAATTGAAAAAGTGATGCACTATATTTTGGTCGAGTTGTATTGCCATAGTGTGATGTCATTAGCAGGCGCAGGACCCCGAGCAGATACTGAACCTACACGACCAGAAAACTAGCATCAGCATGGCATTCTCTCGACGGAATTAACTGAAGGACTATTAAAGTCTGAGGAGTCACGTCGAGGTCGCATGCTTTCTGCTCGACAGGTAACAACATTTACTGTAATGTTTTTTTAAACTCGCGGCAGTCACAGTGATATGGTGTACAACAACTACCTTGAAATGTATGTACTGCCCCATATAGCCAGTAAACTACACACTGTCTCTTTAACACACACAGGTAAAGTGTAATCACATCAATGTAATACCAAACTTTTGCAAAATTAGGCCTGGAAAAAGTCCCATTAGGGTGGAAACATAAAGGCTTTTGTGGATCATTTAGATCTTCTAAAACAATTGCTTTTGTCCAGATCCATCCACCTCTACCATAGCTCTAATTCCACACTGATGTTCTGGGATTGAGATGCTTCATTTCCAGTGATTCAAGCCCCAAAAACAGCTCAGAAAGCTTTGAGTCTTTGACCTGATATATGCCAGTGAATTACTGCTTTGGCAGAGAAAGCATGCATGGACAGCGTCCATCTGGGCCAGAGAACCGGGACAGGGACATACCACATGCCTATAGGGGCATGCAGTGATTTGTTTGCAGCTTATAATGATCCTCCCTACAATGGAGACATGAGTTGTTATCACGGGTTTATGAGTCTTGTTTTAGTTCTTTTTGTTCAGAGACACAGTCACAGCATCAGCAACAGGGAAGCTATGTCCCTGCACCCACAGCTCTGTTTCCTCACTGCTGCTGCATTCAAATATTTTCACCCTATTTAGACGTGCTTAGAATTAACATATGTCAGCCTTTGTTGTTTTAATAGTTCATCTTACTTACTGGGACGTTTTTATTGCCATTCCAGTAACAACTCCAGTTAAACCTCTTTCATCCCTGATGTTTTATCTCCAAAAACACAGATAAAATGCATAAGAGAGAGAAGGACTCAAAAAGAGACACTTCTAAAAAAAAGCTATAAAAGCAAGATAGAACCAATTACATGTATATCTTTGCCTTTTCCTTATCTACTGGCCTAAGAAGGCAGCGAAGCATGATGGGAGGATGAAGAGAGAACCCTGAAGCAAAACAGTTCCCCCTAGTGGCCGGCTCCAGTACAACACTCAAGTCCTGCCCGCTACATGTGAACGAACAGGATATTTTCCTGATAAAAACAATAAAAATCTTTGGCTTTCATTGATCAGTGTTGTTTCTTCCTTGCTGCTGCATGTTGACATAGTTTTTAATATGTCTAGCTGTAATTAGTTAATGATGCCAAAGTAAAAACTAGGGATGCTTCAATCCAATCAGATGATCGGAAATCGGGCCCGATCACGTGATTTTCAAAAAATCGGGATCGGGTGAAAAAGATCGGATTTAACCTTATAAAACAACAAATATGACTTTTTTAATTCATCCTGAGATCTTAACAAGTTCCTCTACATCAATATTCTTTGTTTCTTGGAAGAAAACACCATTACATCCCACAATTTACAGACACCATAACATGCAGCTGTTAGCTAGTAGGCTAACGCAGAGCTAACCTGTCTCCACAGGAGAGCTAAAATATCTGTGTTTTGGTGGGATTTTAAAACCGGACAGCAAAGACAGTGTAACAGCCACTTGAAATGTGTGCATACTGGGCATTCAACATGCTGGAAAAGACAGCTGCATGATAAGCAAGAAAAAAATAACTTGGACGTGTTTTCCCTTTTTTCTTCTTATTTTATGCTTTGCTGAAGTATCGGATCAGGACTTGGTATCGGCAGATACTCAAAATCACGGACGTCAATCAACATCCGGACCTTGACTCCAAAAATACAATAAAGTTGGATAAATGTATGTATGGAAAAAATTATTAACCAAAAAGATGGCTTTTTTCCCCAAAATATCTTTAGTCAAAAGGACCATTTAGGTACATGATAAGAACGTTTGGGAAAAAGAATTGTTTGGGAAAATGACAAGCCTCCAATTTCAAACTTTTCTTGACATTAGCTTGTTTTGCTAACCTTTTACAAGGTATTTCACTGGGATATTTGAATAATAGACTACAGGGACAAATGGAGTGTGTTTCAGGTGAAGCCTCCAAACCTTCTCAATAACTTTTGACTCTAAGCTAAATGACAAAACCCCAAACTCTAAACTAAATCCCAACTGAAAAACAAAAGTTTCAACATTTACAGTATTTTACAAACTATCTGTGGTTTAATTATCCATATGGCCGCTCCTCTCCATATGCAGATTTAAAAATCAATGATCCACAGCACCCAGAGGGAGTAGAACCAAGGGTTTATGACTCACGGTCTCCATCTGCTTAATTACACCTAGATCTTTTTCAACATGAATAAATCCAATTCCTGAAATGACTAAATATGTAAATCTTATTACCACAGCAGAGCTCTGAAGAGTCTCCTACAGGTGGTGTTATAAGTGTGACCCAAGGACCTCCATCATGTGATAAAGTCTTTTATAATTCTGTGGTCGCTGCTCGAGTTGCTGTTAATCTGCCCTGGAGCTCCAGTATTACTGGCTTGGTATACGTTCTGTAGCACACTGACCTACTTATGAGGACTCGTGTTTGTGTCTTGTATCTTCCTGACACACATTCTGTAGAAAGGGCTGATATACCCGGGCTTCCTTAATAAGACAACTCTCTTTTTCTGGCAGCAGCTTGTGTAACATAAAAGATGAGTGAGATGTACAGGCAGCTACGAGTCAGAGAGTGCATTCATAGAAATTAGAGCTCAATTATAATGTCTTGCAAGAAAAGCCAACAGAAGTATTAAATCAGAACAAGGTTGTTTTATAAGCACACACACACACCTGCAGGCCAGTTCCTTCCACGAACTCCCGCAGATGCCCTCCTTATGATCTCGTCAGAGGAGATCTGTGTGGCCTCGATAAGCATAAGACGTCATAACACCGTCAAATACCACCAAATGGGGTCAAAGCATTTGTAGCTCCAGGTAATGGAGCATCAATACATCACAGCACACATACATGGGCTTAGATGGATATTTTACATAAAAAAATGATCTAAGCTAAAGATAATTCTGTGCATCTTTTCGTCCCATCACTACCATACATCATCATTTCTGTTATTTTAGCATGTCGTCAGCAGAACTGACTCCTTCAATTGGCATTATTAAGATGGACGTGGGTCTTGGATTGTCGGAGGAGGTCTGGCACAAGGTTCTATGGAACATTCATAAATCCTTGATTTGTGTACGACATAGTGTTTTTCAGTTCAAAGTGATGCACCGTTGGTCCAAACACAGATTATCCCAAATTAAGCCAGATCTGGACCCGACATGTGAGCGCTGCAGACGGTCACTCGCCACACTTCTTCACATGTTCTGGACGTTCCTGAAACTACAGAGATAACCGGGGTCTATTTTTGATGCATTCTCCAGGATTCGGGGGACCACAGTGTGCCCGGACCCTTTGACTGCTTTGTTTGGGGCGATTGCAGTAGATGTTGTTTTGGACACATGGCAATCAACCATGACTGCCGTTTGCTGTTTGCTCATATTGTCTAGGTGGAAGGACTCTCACTCGCCAACATATGGTCACTGGGTTGCAAAGAAGTCTCATCAGTGCACCCCAGGGCAGCTGTGGCTACACTGTAGCTCATCATGGATGGATGATTCACTGTAGTCTAAAGTACTTTGGAGTCCTCTGACTGAAAGGCGCTATACAAGTGCGGGTCATTTATCATTATCACATATGCTGTGCACTTGGAGAGGAACAGACGGTCTGAAGCTGACTGCACACTGGAAGCATCAGCGGCGCAGAACAGCAGCGGAACGTCGCTGCTTCAAATAGAATCCATTATAGTCTATGGGGGTGACACAAACCAGCCGCAATGCGGCAATTTTCAGAACCGTCCCAGAAGCGGCACGCCGCGCCACTCCAGATAGGATCGGGTTCTATTTTTGCCGCGTGCCACTTCTGGGATGCGTCAATTTCCGCAGCTAACATAGGGCTAGGCAGGAAATCACACTCTGTTTCAGTGTAAAATGGCCGGTAATTTTCAAAATAAAAGTCTATTACAGCGATGTGATTTCATATCTATGTAGATTACGTCTATTCGTGTGACCTCAATTTTTTTTTATAAACTTTTGTGATTGTTTCTATTATTTCTTTTATAAGATCGTATTTGTATTTTGATTTTGATGTCACTTAGAAACCTGTTTTATGTTTGTTATCTTTTTAAAGTTTGATCCAGTGTAGCAGGGTGGTTTGGTGGTAGTGGTGTGTTTGTTTATATTGTTTGTTCTGTTTTAAAATTATTGTCATAAACTAATAAACAGACCTTTTTCAATTGGCATTATTAAGAATATTATGTTAAATAAACCAAAATATTATTAAAGATTCAAAGCTGTATTATCATATGTGTTATAGGAAACGTGTTTCCCTTTACAATGATCAAAGCCCACAATGAATGTCAATGCATAATTTAGTTATAAAACAGATGAGATAAAAAGGAGCATGCAAAATGCAATAAAACAATCAAAACATATAAACTGTACAGAAGACAGTGCAACTATTTATGTGAATGACCAGAATGTTTCATTAATGAAATACCTGCATCTGACGAATAGAAAAAGAAACATCGAGGAAGTAGAAGCGGAGGACGACAACGGCAGCAACAAAGAAGAAAAAGAGGAAGGAGAAGAATAAGAAAGAGCTACAAGCTGCCAACCTAGTATACAAAAAGCATGTTCCATAGAAGCCTGTTAATCACCTGTTGATTCAAATCAGATTGGAGAAGAGAAACATCTAAAACCTGCAGGTGCGACCCTCGGGGACCATTAGACACCAGAGTTCTATGTTGCTGTTAAATTCAGGGAATTTTCCTCCTGGAAACAAGTTTTAAATCTATTGTCAGCTTGTCATATTTTCTTTTTCTTTAAATTTTGACACCATAACAGCTTCATCAAGCTCAAAAATTATCCTAATTTGTGTGAAATGTTGCTGAGTACCAGATTAGACACTGACGAGGACATTTCTCTCTGTGCGCTTGCAAGTAGGTCGACACAGAGACCTAATCTTTCACTACAGTGCTACAGTATATATTATATAGTTCAGACCACCAGCCATGTTCAGAGTTTGCATCCTCAGTGAAAGCCTCGAGATTGCATGTTTTGTGAATACTAGCTGTGATATGCAGTGGCCAATCAAACATTCCTGTCAGCTCATTGTAAAATAGCACGTTCCCCGTGGTTTCCAATTCACTGCCAAAATGAATCTCGTTCCTTCCAAAGCTCAAACTCAACTGGACTCATACATTAAAAAAAAAAAAAACACACATAAAGACAGATTTTCTTGCAGACTTGAGCTCTCAAGGAATTCTTTCAGCTTTTTGTCCCTGCTGCTCAGCGTTTCATTTTAGTGAGGTCAGACCAACTTTTCCAGCTGACTGAGCCATTAATAATGGATGTAAATTCTGCTCACACTAAGTCGTAAAGGTCTGAAAGTCACACGTGAAACTTTGCTTCTCTTTAGCTTTCTGGGCGAAGCCACGGGATCCACGGGCACGTGGGAGCTTTTGATTAGAGAGCAGCAGCCTTCCGTGTGTTTCCTTGCCAATGACGTTCACAATGACACTGGTCGTTCTCAGGAGCACTACCGAGTTGTTGGGAAATCATAAAGTCGTTCAGCAGCTTTTGTTGTGATCCTCTGAATGAAACACTTTAATTCTCCTCTGACAATGCAGGGTCAGAGGTATGGGCAGAAGATTGTAGCAGCTGGTTCACAGCAGAGACCAAAACAGAGGAATATAGAGAATGAATGAATGAAATTACAGCAGCTGCATTCATTTAAAGAGATTCATTATTAAATGCAAGCAATCAATAGATGCTGAGATTGTCAATACATCTTTGTTTAGAGCCCCTTTCACACCAAACAGATTGACTATCTGCAGCAAATTAGCCCTGACGTTGGTGTTTAGCTCTAGAGGGAATATGCCTAAACTACACTGATCTACAAACAGTGGAACATCCAACTCATTTTTAGGAAGGACAGTTTCTAGAAAAAACACAATGACCTACAATTAAAAAGGCAAATTATCAAACAGCTGCAGACCCTTTAATAATCTGTACCACCAACACACACATATAGGTCATAACCAGCTCTGAGACTGGAAGGTCATGGGTTCGAATCCACGGTCGGGTCATACCAAAGACTTTAAAAATGGGACCCAATGCCTTCTTGCTTGACACTCAGCATTAAGGGGTTTGATTGGGATAAACCATCAAATAGTTCCCGAGAACAGCCACTGCTGCAGCTCACAGCTCTCCCAGAGGATGGGTCAAATGCAGAGAACAACTTTCACCAGTGTGACGACTAATGGGACTTTATTTCTTTAATCATAAAGTGACTGTTTGATTAGCCAAGGAGCCAAGGCCCAGGTCAGAGGGACATTTTTGTCCAGTACAACTCTGCATGTTTGATTAAAAACAACGATCCAGTCCTTCAGTGCTGGATGGTGCTGAGAGCCTCTCTAACTAAAAGCCACTAAAAACTCTGTCACTGAAGAAAACCACAGGAGAGGCATGTCTATTTACTGACAGACATGGAGATATAATATAAAAAACAACTGGAAGATGATCCGAGCAGACAAACTGCTCAACTCTCAAATTAACAGGAGTTAAGCCAAAAGAAGTCCAGCATGTGGCCACATTCTTGTGTCAGGCCATTTACTGTCTTTGAAATTTGAAAGGGTCCAGGAGATTTACAGTCTTTCACCAGCGCCTGTCAGGGCAACAGACGTGAATGTTAAAATCCCCAATGATGAGAACCTGGTCATAGTTCAGCATGACTTCCCCCAGTAGATCTGCAAAATCCCTATTAAGAGCAGAGTTATTCTTAGGGGGAGATACACCATTGCCACCAGGATCAGAGGGCCAGAACCCAGTTCAAATAAACAAAGTTCAAAGCTAGAGGACTGGACTGCAAAAGAAAACTGTTTAATCTTTATAGGCTGACTTAAAAACTACATTCAGTCCCCCTCCACAGCCTGACAGCCTTGGGACATTAAAAAAAAATCACACCCAACAGGAATAAATTCCACCAGGGTGCTCATATCTCCCAGAGGGACCCAACTCTCTGTTATACATAAGAAGCCCAGTTCCTGGGAGGCAAAAAAATCCTTCAAGATAAAGGTTTTACTTACTTACTTACCACCAATCTGTGATTCAGCAGTCCAAACCAGATAGGAGCACGGGCCACCCAGAGATGGAAGGCAAAGGTGACGGTAAGCTGCATGCCATCTGGTGGTGGTCGGAGGCGCCAGTGTTCGGCAGCCCCAGGGCAGATATGGCTTTGTTGTAGCTCATTGCCACCAGTGTGTGGATGTGTGTGTGTTGGGTGAATGACTGGATGTGTTGTGAAGCACCTTGGGTGGTTGTAGAACCCTAGAAGGCACTTTACAAATACAAGCCATTTATCATTTGGCGCAGGTTGGCTAGGGTTATCCCTCTTGAATACATCCAGGCTGGCAGAGGAGGGCATGGTGGGCTATACCTCTGATCCAAGTTGCTGACATAGATCAACCTCGAGTCTGGACGCTCCAAATGAGTACCACGTCACCAGACAGAGGTTTCCCAATCCACACCGCACCACGAAATCTACCGGGGAGCGGAGCAATAAGACCTGCAGCGTCTACCGTGGTGTCTCCTCCCCCAAAGTGTATCCGATGACCAATGGAGACAAGCTGGTACTTCCATCGGTTTCTGCAGCTAAAAATCAGTCGCCTGTCGCAGGTCCAACAATGATCCTCAATCATAAGTTAGTAGTGAATCAGCATAATGTAGAAAACATGTTAAAAACATTAAAACTATGACTGAAACAAAAAGCCATGGATGACATGCCAGATACATCTGCACCATCTATGGTCGACCTATATCAGGGGGTTTGGAACTCTAGTCCTCGAGGGCAGCAATCCAGCATGTTTTTGTTGTTTCCCTGGTCCAACATACCTGATTTAATGGTTGAATCACCTGTTTAGCCTGTTATTCAAATCTGGTGTGTTTAAGCAGGGAAATAACCAAAACATACGGGATTGTGACCATTGAGGACCAGAGTTTGTGACCCCTGGTGAACATCAACAATACAAGTGCACAAAATTGCTCGGAGGGCCGCTAATGACCCCCCGGTTGGTCCCTTACAATAAATAATTTCGATGTAAAACTTTACTGTTTGGTGGGTTGTTCATGCAAGCAGCGTGTCTTCAGCTCGGATTATTAATGAGCATCAACATACATAAATACAAAAATCTACATATGACAAATTAGGAAAATAAAACTAAATTTACAGGTGAGAGTAGAAAATCTTGTGGGAATTACAATAAATCGCATCAGATTTAAAACATGCTTTTTAAAAATGAACCTCAGATGAATGAAATTCAGATTTAGACTGTAAAAAATTTAAAGCATCACTTATTTTCACTTTTATTTGAAACGGCTACAGAAAAATATCCAAGATTGAACTTTTAATCAGTACATCCAGACAAACTCCTACTAATCTAAAACTTCCATCATGTTTCCTGCTCCTGACCCTGAAGGTAAACACACTTCAAGCATTTTGTCGATAAAAGCAAGCTGGGAGATTTTAAAAATCACAGAGTGGTAATTGGTTTTACAGCTCAGGGTTGTTATTGATTTAATTCAGAGAGTAAAGGAAACCCAATTTCAAGTTCTGGCACTGAAACGGTTTTTGCTGCACTTTGTATTTTTGCGTTAGAACTAAAAAATTTGAATATTTCAAACACGTGCTTAAGTATTCATATTTTAAAACTTCTAAAAAGAAAATAAGACCTGTAGAAAGAAAATTTAGGTTTCAGGTGTAGATTTGTGTAATTTGTGTTCAACGGTCAACACTTCTAGATGTGTAATTTTTGTTTATGGAGTGTTTAACTTTTGCTGGCAGACGTGAGTGGCATAAATGGGTCACATTTGGCTCGCAGCGAGAAAACAAGAACAGACATGCTTGTATAATGAGAGATACGAGGACGTTTCCTTTATTTTGTCTCTCCCACGTTATTTTAACCCTGGTGGATGAAAACGCCAGGGAGGCAGAATGTCAGCAACATATGAAATACAGCAGAAATACGTAATCATATTTGTTTATTCATTCATAAAAAAGGTGGAAATATAGTTATTAAAACTCTGGAGGCAAACATATGGTTTCACAAAAAGAGCACGACGTTTTCACATGGGTTTTGTCACGTTAAAAAAATACATGAAAGCTGATTTATTCTCAGGAAGTTAAATATTTTTTTAAAGCTCTTTATCACTAAACAGCTGTTCCTGTTAGTCAAGTTACTGCAGTGATAATAAACATGTCTCCACTTTTCTGTCTCTTTATGTCAACTCTTAGATGTACAATCTGTGGTCCTAAAAATAAAATATATATATATATATATATATATATATATATATATATATATATATATATATATATATATATATAAAAACCTGTTCTATGTTTGCAAACATTGGTTTCTATGGAAATCTATAATTATCACACAAGTCATTTATATTATTGGGAATTTCAAAAACATGAAGACGAGGATTTGAGCCATTGGTTCTCAATTAGTGGGGTGCAAAAGGGCGCGAGACCTCCCTCACCCCAGAAATTCCCCGATGGAGGATACAAAACAGATGCCAGATACTACACAATCCATACTCCCACCCCTGCTCTGGGATAGCCTGACAACACCAACCCCACCACCCGGCTTGCACTTTCCATCACAGAAAAGAATCGAGAAACATTGTTGTGAGGGAACAAGAAACAACACAAACAAGATTAAAAGGACAACAGGTTGAATGTTTTCTGTCACTATTCCAGATGGAAGAGTTAAATTCATTGTTTGTTTGATATTTGGGAAAAAGTGTTTTTAATATCCAGTTCTGAAATGTGCTCTCGATGTGTGTGTGTGTGTTTTAAAGAGTGCATCACCTCAGAAGCTGATGGATATTGTGTTGACATTTCTTTGAATCTGCACGTCAGCACAGCAAGAACACCAAAAATGGGTCAGCATCTGCAGTCCCTCTCCCAGCTTCGTTACTGTGTGAAACGTGTGTGCTGCTGTGCTTGGCCTCAGCTAAAGTGCAAATGCACGGAACCAACAATTACCAGCAGAGCCATCATTATTAACCCCTTATCTCTTGAAACTCCTCCACCTACTTCATGGATTTGACTCTCCGCCCATCCACACACACCTTTTACCCTTGCAAGACCAACTTGAAAGGAGCTGTTCTGTTGTGGAGGTAGAAATTTCTCTATTAGCACAATTGTTGGGCTTATTAATATTCCAGGGGATTTGTGAATCTTTCTTTTAAAAAAAAGTTGTTTATTTTCATTCACATGGCTTTTATAGAAACATTTCTTTGAAATAATTTAATTTACAAACAAAAAATAGACATGACATTATTTAATGAACGACTTCTCAGGCTGTATTTATACTTGCCTCTGGTCTCGATGATGTGGATGAGGGGGATGCTGACACAGCAACACTGCCAACAATGGGAACCATTATATAAACAAAACCAAAAAAACACAACAGTTAACGTACCACAAAGAGGTTCCAGTGCAGTCTCAGTCTTCAAACCACTTCTGGTGTCTTTGATCCGTGAAATCTGGTGCTACCAGAGCACCATCTCTAGAATCACCCCAGCACCAGGTTTAGGTTAGTTCAAATATAGTATGCAATGCCTATTATTAATTCCAGGATCTTTCTTCAAAACAAAAGAAATAAAAAAATAAAATGAGGAAAAGTAAAAGTGCTGGACGGTTCTTTAATAACCCCCTAGCCAGCAGGGGGCAGAGTATGAGACCTGTGGGTTGACCCCTACCCCAAAAACCCAAAACGACAATCAGGTCCTTACTCCCGAAAAAGGCAGTAAAGAGAGTTCACTTAATTGTAGACATCTTTTTCTGAAAAGGCTCAAAACTCAGTCATCTGGGATTGGAGAGTTACAGTTCCCATGGTAGATGTAAACGGGTCCATCACAACGATAATACAACTGAAACACATCTCTGTAACCGTGGTCCCTCCACCAGGTGCACAGCTGCCGGTTCCAGCCACAGGCCAGGGGGTAGAACAGCTCAGGATGCTCCATGCCGATCATCGAGAAGAAGTCCTGGTCACCCAGGTGACCCTTGAAGCGATACTGGTCTGCTAGTTTGGCCACATTGTTGGGCTTCAGCAGCTGGTTGTAGAGAGACGACTCCCTCATGGCACTTAGGTCCAGCAACATCACACCACTGTTGAAGCCCGGAAGGCCTTCAGGAGGTGGCTCACCTACTCTGGTGTTGGGATTTTCCTTACGATACTGCCAGAAGGTGTGTCTACGAGGAAAAGTTGGCCATTAGTCTGAAGGCTTTATCTAACAACTCTGAAATTAACAGAATATTTGCAACAACCTGTGGGAAGCTCTACAGTAGCTCTGACGGTTTTGGTAAATGTGGTTCTGGACTGGCACCTCTATAATGATTTGTTTCTATTTACTTTAAGTCACACACGGGCAGCTAGAAAACGCAAAATGTTAGCTAGGATAATACATTTAAATATAAAAGAACAAAAATGCATCATTACTATCCAGCATCAGCACCATTTTGAACCTCGCCACTGCTGAAAATACTGCAACACAATTTACACTGGATTTATAGGTAACCATTAGAAAAACTGCAAGGTTGTTTGAATCATTTATATAATGTTATTTCCTTCTGTTTACAGCCTGTTATTCTCCGAAACTGTGATGGTTAATACTCCTGCAGATTCTATGGAGACCATCCTTTTCAGTTCGGTACTTGTAACATTTTTTCATTTTGTTGATGAAGTGGTTCAGTTGGAGAGAACAAAACGCTCTTGTCCACACAGTAAGTGCTAAAATGTTCCATTGCTATTAAACACTAGGATGAATGGGAATGTACCCTTGGCCCGGATGCCTCTGAATACATGGACACACATGCAGGCAAGCACACACACACACACACACCAGAGAATGAGACTATTTTTAGTCTTCAGCCTGCTAAAGGAAATCT
This sequence comes from Aphyosemion australe, assembly GCA_006937985.1. Taxonomy (NCBI): domain Eukaryota; kingdom Metazoa; phylum Chordata; class Actinopteri; order Cyprinodontiformes; family Nothobranchiidae; genus Aphyosemion; species Aphyosemion australe. The sequence goes on from SSNS01000091.1 coordinate 222,860, forward strand.
ACGGTAGATTAAATATTAACAAACAATCCTAAAACACACTGCTAGCTAGCACAGGGCTGAGTGAGATTCTTAGTGCATGTAATACATGTGAGAAATTTCTTGGGAATAAATATGTTTAGCGTTGTTTAGTGAATGTGTGTGTGTGTGTGTGTGGATTGCTCATTTCTAGTGGGAGCACCAGATTTTCTGAGTCAGGCTTTGATATCTGTGCTGACCTACATTCAGCAGCTGTAGCGTGTCCCTGTGGTTTTATAGCCTGTTCGCTTGGTGGCTGGGGACTTTAGGGGCCTCGTGGAGCATTTATCATTTTGAAGATGTCTCCGGGTCTACGTGCCCGGAGACACATCCTGAGTAAACGAACTCATCAAGGGAACATTTTCATGGACTTTTCCAGGATGTTGTTTTAATAACTAAAATGTACTGCACAGAGCAAACTGTAACTACATTACAATCATAGTGGTCATAATACACCGACTGGTCCAAAAAAAAAGTCGCCACCAAAAAAAAAAGGTGACACACTCTAATATTTTGTTGGACGCCTTTAGCTTTGATTACAGCACGCATTCACTGTAGCATTGTTTCGATAAGCTTCTGCAATGTCACCAGATTTATTTCCATCCAGTGTTGCATTAATGTTTCACCAAGATCTTGCATTGATGATGGTAGAGTCTGACTGCTGCACAAAGCCTTCTCCAGCACATCCCAAAGATTCTCAATGGGGTTCAGGTCTGGACTCTGTAGTGGCCAATCCATGTGAAAATGATGTCTCATGCTCCCTGAACCACTCTTTCACTATTTGAGCTTGATGAATCCTGGCATTGTCATCTTGGAATATGGCCGTGCCGTCAGGGAAGAACAAATCCATGGATGGAATAACCTGGTCATTCAGGATATTCAGGTAGTCAGCTGACCTCATTCTTGGAGCACATCTTGTTGCTGAACCTAGACCTGACCAACTGCAGCAACCCCAGATCATAGCACTGCCCCCACAGGCTTGTACAGTAGGCACTAGGCATGATGGGTGCATCACTTCATCTGCCTCTCTTCTTACCCTGATGCACCCATCACTCTGGAACAGGGTCCATCTGGACTCATCAGACCACATGCCCTTCTTCCATCGCTCCAGAGTCCAATCTATATGCTCCCTAGCAAATTGAAGCCTTTTTTTCCAGTTTGCCTCACTGATTAGTGGTTTTCTTACGGCTACACAGCTGTTCAGTCCCAATCCCTTGAGTTCCCTTCACATTGTTTGTGTGGAAATGCTCTTACTATTAAACATAGCCCTGAGTTCTACTGTTGTTTATCTTCTATTTGATTTCACCAAACGGTTAAGTGATCATGAGTACAGTTTAGTCATTCTTAGTTTTACTATCCTCGTGTTTTTTCAGAAACCCACTTGATCGTGAGCGTGCTAACCCGCTAGCTTTAGCATTAGCCAACTTGCCCGTAAGTGCGCGTTTGATCCCAAATTTTGGACCTTTTCTGCCTTTGTGTATTTGCTGGTTCCTCTATTTTCCTCCACAGCGCCTAGATTACCATGCAGTGCACCAGTAAAAAGCATCTTCCTTACACAAAAACATATGACTTTCATTTGTTCAATGAAGTTCTGGGGAAAAACGTAACTTGAAAAGACGTAGCAAGAGTGCTACGTCTAAAAATAGTTTATCGCACAGAGCGTTTTTTTTAATCGCACGTGCAACATATATGTTGCACTGTACAGCCCTGGATCGCCAATCACGATTATTCGGAATTTTTTCCTGGCTACATTTCTTCCTCAAGGACGATGCTAGGTCTCCACTATCCTTCCAGCTTTTAATAATTGGACAGTTCTTAACCCAATCTTAGTCGTTTTTGCAATCTCCTTAGATGTTTTCTCTGCTTGATGCATGCCAATGATGTGACCCTTCTCAAACAGACTAACATCTTTTCCACGACCACCAGATGTGTCTTTCCACATGGTTGTTTAGGAAATGAGAAGCAACTCATTGCACCGGTTGGGGTTAAATAACTTGTTGCCATGCAGTAATTATCCAATAGGAGACTCGTACCTGTTTGCTTAGTTAAATCCAGGTGGAGACTTATTTTGTTGGACAGGCAGCGTATATAATATACACTACTCTGGTTATTACATGTGACAGAGAGAGACTATTTAGCCTGGTGCTAGAGTAAAAGTGAAAGAAATAAAAAGATCTCAGCAGCATAAATGCATTTTCTGTACACTTAACACTGAGATTATGTCTTAAACAGCAGAAATGTCTGTTTGCCTCTAAAGATCACACAGAAAGTTTGTTTTTCCTTATTACTGCACACAATAAAATAATAAACATGCCTCAGATCTGCACAGATATGCTGTGTTTTTATTCTAAACAGCTCTCTGCTGCTTCCTGCTGCTAATATAAACAATTTTACTGGGAAACTTCAATAGTCTCTGACTCCAAGCCTTTTGCTTTAATATCCACAAAATGAATTAAACAATGTCTTCACTAGTACTCAAGTTTTACTGAAGAAGAGCAAGACATGGCCATAAACGGGGTGAAACAAGACTTAAGAATGAGAAAAAAGAGCTTTTTGTTCTGTCGTCGTGTTTTACAAGCAAGCAGAGGAAGTCGGCAGGAGAAAAGGGAGTTTATTTAACGATATGACACATCCTTGCTTTGGAGGAGTCATTTAAAAACAACAAGAATCGTGCATGCATTAACATTTTTATGTGATTATAAAAAATATGTTTGTTTTTTGTCTTTAAATAAACAATGTTCCAATAGGGTGATTTAACTTAGGGGGGAAAATATCTTAGCCAGGATTATTTTTGGTTAATACTGAAATCTCAATTATTTAACACGATGACTCACTGAGTCGGGAACATTACGTGTATTTCTCCTCGTCAGCTGAAAACACTGCAGACTCTGCTGTGAGGCACACTCAAATAAGAATACACACAAAAAACAAATCCCTCTGAGGGGCGCAGCAGACTGTACATTATGATCCATTCACTTCACCAGGGTTTTCCGTCCTTTTATAGTTACATTTTGAATGATTACATTCAGAAAAACATATATCGGTGTCTTGAAAGAACCAGGGCCCTCATTTATCAAACGTTCGTAGAAACAGTCCTATATTCCTTTAATTCACAATGTTCATTTGAACGGCTAAAATCCTGATGAAACATGCGGTGGCCACTTGTACGCATGTTCCACCGCAATTGACTGTTGCTAAATCACACCTGTACGTATCTATAGGTGCTCGTGTCCGTTCACAGTCAAGAAATGTCCTCGATTAACCACATTTAGTCACACCACATCTTAAGCTCATGAGGGAAATCCCTGTGTGCTTCCCGAAAATAGAAACAAAAAAATTTCAGTGAGCGAGATCGGGGGAACTGGTTGCCGAAAGAATTCCACCTGGCGGTCGGGACAGAGGAGAGGTTCTAGAGTATCGGACTTAAAGTTGAATAATTAACGCTACTTTTACCTGATTGCTCTGTCTAATGAGCAACATACAAACCACACTGCTATTAAAGCAGCGAAGAGCTGCTAGGAGAGCCTGGATAACGAGGAATAGAGAACATGTCTGCAAAAATTTAGCATTCCCCCCCCCCCCCAGGATTGTCTGCATACAGTATCGCTGGACGGTGCACCACAGTGCATGTGGGCTCATAAATGAAACTATCCCAGGAATGCTTTCTGACGTATATCCTGCACCACTGGTGTGCTTTTCCTACTTTCTGCCATTTTTAACTACGTTGACTTTTTAAAACATCACAAGATGAACATAAGTTCAGTCTAGAAGGGGCAGAAGTAAGCGCCACTCAGACATAGCCACATATATGGAATGTGACAAAACAATTATTATAGTCTTTGGAGCTAAAACTGAAATATTAATTTCATTAATTGCATAGATTAAGTGCAAAAGCATGGCTATCATCTTAATAAAACATTTGCTGATGATGTTTATTGAACCAGTAATTTAATGATATCCTAATTAGATATTTTTATCCTTTATCTGAAAAAACAGAAACACGTTAGGAACAGCTCACTTCATTAACTTCAACCGGTGTGTTGGATCTAGGAAACAATATAAAATGCTAACGACAGAGACAGCCCATAAGGGAATTATTGGGTTGATATGGGTTGTTTTCCAACTTCCAAACTTTTGTAGAATCAAATAAGATATCTGTCCAAAAACCAGCTTGGCTCCGACTTGATTCACACAACAGAGCAGTGATCCCGACAGACTGCAGTGTTTTCTGTTCCCTTGTCACAACACAAACCACAAATCTGACCCCCTAGAGTCGATTGGTGTTGTCGCTCCAACAGTTCACACCTCCATTCTCTCCCGTCTCCCGTTTCTGCTGCCAGTCTTTCAAGAGAAGCTCCTGCAACTTGTGAAAGAATGAAAGCCATTAGCAGGTGATGGGGACGTTCTGTGCCGCCATCTCATAAAAATGTGTCCTTCACTTAGTTCAGGGCAAGAACCTGCTTTCTGATGGCTGAGTAAAACTCTTTGTGTGTGTGTGTGTGTGTGTGCGCGTGTGCACTCAGGAGGTTAAATATAATGTGTCTGGTCCTTGGTGGTACAGAGTGGTCAGGCTCACTAAACAAAAAGGTAAGACGAGCAAGAATCAAGGGCTTTTATTCATAAAAGCACAAGGTTTAGATGCTAATCTAAAAGTAAAATTTTCAGAATTCAGTGGACTCACTGTTATGATGAAGGTTTTTGTAGCACGTATGGCTTCTGAAGCCAAAGGTAAACATAATCAACCAAAAATAGATTCATGTCTTTCATTTGCAAAACACAACTCAAACCTGCAAACGTGTCAATGAGCAAACGAGCTCGTAAAAGAGGAAGATTTAATATTCTCCAGCTGTTACGTGAAATAAATCCCACTATGGAGACTCATTACTCAAAGTATTAAAAGACTGATTTCCTTCTGGCTCATTAGATGACCAGAACTCCACAGCTTCGTGGTGAAATGGGTCTTATCGCCCAGGTTTTAAAAAATTACTAACCCAGCTGGAAGGAAGCAACGGGTGATGAAATAATAAACTTTTCAGTGGCAGGATGTGCTGTGAATGTGATGGGTGGGAGGATGCATTATTCTGCATAATGTTCTTTCCAATAACACCAAAGCAGAGTGGGAGTTGAGAGGCCCCTACTGCTAAACACAAGAAAACACTCCGGTGGTGACGATACACTCTGTACCTAGCTGAAAGTTGGTTTCAAAGACCTAAATATTTTGAAGTCTTCTGACTAAAAGGAGAAACGGCAGCTTGACTGAAAACAAGAAGAGCGTTTGTTCCTCCTGGACTAAATAAACAAAACTCAGCTTTCAAGTGCTGGGTAAATAATACATATGCAACATTTTGTGACTTTAGATCTGTGTGCAGACATCACAATGCATACATTCTTAATTTCTAGTTATTTTAGCATTCATATTTTCCAGAATCCGATGCCTTCGTAATCACACCAGATTTTAATTTCCTCTGAAACAAAAAAAAAAATCCGATCCCGTACCAAGACTTTGAATAAACTTCCCCATGCACGGTCCGGCTGATCCACAACAAGGGAAAACCGGTTCAGACAGCTTGTGGGCCAGTTTTCAACTGGTGAGGCTGTGCAAACTAATAGGTCCGATCTATTTGTGCTAAAAGTGTGTCCGGCCTCACAAGAACAACATTAGCAGGGTTTTCCCAAGCTTGGTAAGGATCCCAGTTAACACAGAAGGCTGAGGAGAGATAGAGATCTGGTTGGAGATGCGATACATCGGTCTATCCGTAATAAAAAATATTAGCAAATTATTATTTTTATCAATGAGAGATGTCAAGTGAGTCATTCACAAAATGTGCATTAGGAAGTTAAAACTAAAATGTAATTTCTTAAAAGATAACATTTCCTACCAAAGCAGGGACGGTACTGACAGAGTAGGGCTGGACGATATAGAAAAAAGGCATATCGATAAATAAAAAAATCATACTGATTGATATCAATAATTATTGATAATTATAAAGAAATGTAGAAAATATATTTTATTGATAAATGACCTGCACTTGTATAGGGTCTTTCAGAATCAGAGGACTCCAAAGGACTTTACACTACAGTGTATCGTTCATCCATTCAAACACACATTCACCCTGGGGCACATTGACAGGGGCGCCATCAGTCCCTCTGACCACCACCAGCAGGCAATGTGGGTTAAGTGTCTTGCCCAAGGACACAACAGCAGCATTTTCTGTCAAGAACCAGGATCGAACCCACAACCTTCCGATTACTGGACAACCTGCTCTACCTCCTGAGCTACTGCTGCCCCTTTAAATGCAGCCCTGGCCATTTTATGTCATTACTTCAAGATAAAACAAGTTGGTTTTGTTACCAGACTTGATTTTTAATCAATTCTCAGCAAATTTTTCAATTGACCGTTGTATATTTTTAGTTAGACTTGTAAAAAGGGGTAGGGCTTGGTGATGAAGTGTGCCTGGGTCTGTGTTTTTGATTGGTTGGGAGTAAGCATTGACTCTAGTATTAAGCTACCCAAGAAGCTAATAGAAAATAAAAGAAACTTTTGATTTACCCATTTTTTTCTATCGCGCCATATCAGTCAATATATATTGTTATTGAATTATTGTCCAGCCCTATGACAGAGTATGACATGAATAATGCAATGATAGCTAGCCAAGCCTGTCCTTATTTGCCTTTGTACTAAAATCACAGTCATTATGCTTCACCCACAGTCCAAAAGACCCCAGAGGAAACCACCTGCCTGTGTTTACACCAACAAGCAGCTGCTCTACAAATATCCCACCTGAGCCTGCCTCATGCAGTTTTACCTCTGCACACACAAACATGCACGCAGTGACGTCCTGTTTTGATGCAGAGTCTCAGTGGAAACGGTGAGGCGGCCTAAACGGACCGGGGGTGCTTGTTTTACCATCTTGGAGATGGATGGAAAAATCAGTAAGAGAACAAAAAGCTTCAGCGTTGCTTCCTCTTGAAAGTGGGCACAAAAACACACATCTGAAGTGTTTTATCGCTTCATTAATAACTCTGAAATGTTCAAACATCTACAAGGAAATAGCCTCAGATGATTATGTCACACTGTGACACAATGTGTTAAATAATATAAATCTTTATTAAGATCTATCAGAGACATCCCAGTGATTTTTATATGGGCTGTGTTGCACTAATTTACCTGTAAACTGGCTGCATCTCTCTGGCGATGCCTATTACTGCTCCTGGAGGGAATTTGTCAAACTCTTGGAAAAGGTTCCTGATGTTGGTCCTGTATTTAAGATCCAGATCTAGCTGCACAATGTGAGTCAAACCTGCAAGAAAAGCACAAAGGAAACGTGTGATTAAAATGCACCGAACCCTGCTCAAACTACCAAAACAGACAGATTAAAGAACATGTAACAAGCCATTATAGAGCAGTACAGTGTTGTCTGTAGATAAAAATCATAACAACTGTAACCAGGATATTCAGACTTTCATCTGTTCATTGTTTCTGCTTCCTATATTTTGCTGGTAGCTATGGCGATGACAGGCCAGGAAATAGACGGCACCATGGGCACAACATAACTAAAACTGAAGACTTACTGTCAGAAATGACAGCTTGCTGTTAGCAGGCAGAAACCTGACGGGCTGTAAAAGCGTAGCCGGTGCTGACAGACTAACGTGAGCTGCAGGCTTCCTTCAGATGAATGACACCTTCTAAAGATCATGACCCTTAAAACATACTCAGTTCACTATTTCTAATGGGTTATCTTGTTTGCAACCCAACATGAACTGAAACTGCACAGAGAACAATACTGTCAAACACCTGATGTGAACTGCAAAATGTGAAACATCCCAAACCAAAATGGCTCGCTTGATTTAATCACATATAACACTCGGTCTGAGCCCGCTTGAACCCGAGTTTGTTTTGGTTCTTTTGTGCTTATTTACAACACATCGTGGATAGGGCTGTAACAATATTGGCAATATCGCGATATCGTCGTAGTAAAATGACCACAATATCGTCGTGGTCTTGTCACGATATCGTATAGTACGTCTTGAGGTAAAAATAACACTTTTCAGTCTGCTCCACCGGAGCATAGCAAAGTAAACTATGTAGACCATGATTTGTTGCTTCCGCGTCATCGGCCAGTTCGCCAGTGGGAGTGCGTGCAGCCCACACAGCAAAGATAAACAAACATGGAGCATGGAGGCTACAGCGGTGAACGCAGCATGGAGGATACCAGTCAAAGTATTTTATGTTGTGAGTCTTATTATCGTGAGCCTCCCCACAATATCGCAATAAATATTGCATCGTGAGGTTCATATCGTGACAATATCGTATCGTGACATTTGGATATTGTGGACAAGAAAAACATTGATTTGTTTGGTCATTGCTTCATTCATATTTCTAATACATTTGCAGTGGTCTATAGTAGGAATGAATGCCTTGTAAGCCTGCTTCAGCACGGAGAATTCAGCCAGTGGACAAAGTAGCTGAAGACAACAGGAGCTGGAGTTTTATTTCCTGATATTTAGACATCTCGCCTTGAATTGGCCAACAGCAACGCAACTCTACCACTGACTCCATTTGCTTTGCAACGTTGATGTTTTATCGCCACAAAAAACACAAGCGTGTTATGGAGGTGCTAATGCTAACGGTTAGCTTCTACTAGTCGAGACATTCCCTGCTGTTTCCTGGACGTTAAACCAACAACAGCCTTCCCTGTCGTGAGTCAAGATGGGTGAGTCCATGAATGTTAAGTGACAGTGTGACGTAGATCTGTCAGGATTATCTAATCCTAGAGTTTCACCGTCTATTTTCCATCAGAAGCTAATGCAGGAGATAGGTGTAGGAGACTACTTTCAAAAATAAAAAGTAAAAAATTGTTTCTCAGCGAATGATCTCTATAAAGACATGCCAAGTTGCTAACGGATAACTATGGTGTTTAGGGACTACTTTGATTGCAGTAAATAAAGTTGTGATACTAATCAGCCTTACACTTCCCAAACATCCCCTTAAATTACCAGCTAGACAACTGGTGCACCAACAGGTCAATGACCTCAACATTTGACAACTGCTGACTTACTGCCATCCTCCCAGATATGGTATTGTATTCCAAATATGCATGCCCAACATAGCTCCCTGTTTTCCTTTTGTGGAGGTCCACTGCAGGTATTTGAGGTTAAAACAACTGAAAAGCAGCCATGCACCCTACACCGTCCCCCTTTGGTCAAACTACACAACTTACAAAAACTCACCGCAATGTCTCACGAAGACATTCAAAACAAGATAATTCCACATAACTACTGACTTATTATGGCTGGCTGAGAAAAATACACAAAGACAATAAAGAGCTTGTTTCTGATCAAATAGGAGACAGGAAAAAGGCGACTCAGCAGTGTAGCAGCGAACTGTTTTCTTGGTGCTCTATAAACAAGGAAGCCGCTTCTGACAATGGCATTATGTACTGTGGAAACAGGAGAGTAACCTCTACATGGTCAGTGCTGTTTGTTTGCACTGACAGGGTTTAACTTGTGGGAGTCTAACAGGAAGTGGGCCTTCAGTTGTTACAACACTGTGATGTGGTTGGGTTTGATGCTGGACCAGTGACTCAGCACAAAGTGATGGGAAGTCTGTAATCACAGCCCATTTTTAAGCAAGATTTGTTTAATGCAATCATAGCCCTTTCTAATTTTAACCCCTGCATCCTTCCTCTCTAGTGTTAAAAGGTTAGTGCACATTAAAAATGTGGGCAAAGGTGTGATCACTGCTTGGTGAAAACCAAAAAAATAAAATAAAATAATTAATTAGGATTTAACACATTAGTGGCTACCACTCATCTCTTATTAGCAGGGCAATTCACACATTAATGAAGCCACTTCTGCCAAAGGTGGAAAATTTAAAGTCATGTAGGAAGGCCACATGTCCCAGCGTCCTGACACCTCCAGAGAGAAAACAAAACCATCTAAGACCTTTCCACCAACAAAAACAGCGTTTCTTAGGAACCTTATCATTAATTATAGCAGCTTTCCATTGTGACGTTGGTGCCTTATCCCCAAGGACTGGTTAATAGAATTAGTCTCATATTTTTAGATGACTGGTTCTGTTAGGGACCATGTGTTTAACAGTGTTTGGATTTTAGTGCCCTGTTCAAATGTTTGACACTTTTTCCTTACCCCTCTTTCCTCTTGTGTCATTGATGTGCGGGTTTCCTCCTCCAGTCTCTCGTTTGAATCTAAAATGTTTAATATGGTTAAAACATAGATGTAAGGATAATTTAGGGCTTCTTCATGAATGACCAACCACTGGTGGCAGCATGAGATCTGTCCCTTCCTCATCGCAGCACTCATCCTCCCAGATCTCTTCATCGGGTAACATGTCAGGCGCTGAACTGTCAACGCTATTAAGACAGACAAAAGCAGGTGAATCCGCTCCAAAAATATCTATAATTATAGAGCTTTATGGCAAAGCTTTTGGAAGAGGACCCCCACAAGTCTGCAGATTGTCAAGAGAAGACTGGTTTATTTTTGCTCTTGAAAGGAGATCGTTCCATTTTTTTCTAACCTCCTCAACTGTATGCACTCAGCCGTCACACTCGTTATTGATGGCAGCCGTGATTACCTTCCAAACAGCGCTTTTTTTGTTCGTAAATTCTGTATAAATTAGCCTCCCTCCTCCATCCTTGCTGCGCTTGGGTCCAATGCGTTGTTAGGCAACGAGCACAGCAATGATTGTATCCTCGTGAACAAGCACGATACAACCAGGCGCAGCTGCAATTGGTCCTAGTCTGAGTTGGTGAACTCGGTTCTAACTGCAGTCATTACGTCTGACTTAGCTAAGTCAGGCGTAAGAGTTAAGACTGGCTTAAGTTAAGCCTAATTTATACTTGTCCGTCTGCGTCAGTACAGAGACACGCAGCGCCATTTTGCGTTGACGCAAGGGCACTCAGACGGGCTTGCGGGGGGTGACGGAGACATGCCCCCAAAAATAACTGTCCGTCGAGAGCCACGGAGAGCGCAAGCCTGTGATTGGTCAGGACGCCACTTCCTTGAAATACGTCACCAGCAGCACCGCCACTGCCGAATAAAGAGTGCTGAAGGTATTTTGCGGCAGACACGGAGCAGATTGAAGAACACCTCGCTGAAAAAGTTAATGTTAAAGCAAATCATTGCTATAGAATAATTTTTGGACAAGTGTGTCAAAACAGGTACAAAAGTTTTGTTTTCAAAGTTAGAAAAATGAAAGTCTAAAGGAACAAATATGGTTTTGTAGTTCAAACAGCAATGCTAAATATGTTCATTTATATTTGAGAACATTACCTCATGTCCAGTTGAAACTGGTATTGTTTCATGAGTATTCATATTGGTTTTCTCAATAAAAGGAAATTGACCTTTCGCCGAGCCCCGCCCCCCTTAGTTACTGTTGCCAACTCCGACAATAAGTGGATCAAATACTGCAGCTCCGCAGATTTCCGTGATGGAAAGAAGTAGACAGATGCGTGTCAGCGACATTTTTTGGAGCAATTTCTCCTCAATATCATCCAGATCGAGGCAAAAGGGTTACAGTATCCAGCTCCGGTGGCCTAGTGGTAGAGTGTCCGCTCCGGGACTGGGAGATCGGGGTTCGAATCCCGGTCGGGTCATACCAAAGACCTTGAGAAAATGGGACCCAATGCCTCCTCGCTTGACACTCAGCATTAAGAGGTTGGATTGGGGGGTTAAACCACCAAATAGTTCCCGAGCGCGGCCACAGCTGCAGCTCACCGTTCCCCACCACGGGGATGGGTCAAATGCGGAGATGTAATTTCACCAGTGTGTGATGATGACGAAGCGTAGCAGGGAACAAGGAGTTGGGAGTTTGGGAGAAGGTCTGGCGTCCGGGGACACGTGGATCCGAGGAACGGTGGCGGCGATGCGGTGTCCCTGTCAGCTGTCAGATGTCAGATGATCTGAGCTGCAGGCAGCTCTAACGGAGAAAAGCTCCCGGCGCTCTGCATCGCTTCAGTTTATCATCTCACCTGAATCTGTTTATAAAATGTAACTTTTTATACTCGTGTTTACTTTCATTTTTAGTTCCCGGCCGGAGCTCGGCATTAATTCATCACGTGATCATGACACCACCCGCTGTTGCGCCAAGGCTTAATGTGCGTTTATAAGACACACGGTTGAGGTAATATTACGCTGATTTGCCAGCACGGTGTGTCTTATCTAAAAGGGTCTTGGATAGTCTGGGAGGCGGACCTCCGCCCAGCCGCGGGAGGGGGGAGCACTCATGCTTGGCTGTTGCTGGTTGAGCTCGATGAGGAGGTTCTGAAGGGAAACGAAGGGGACACGACTACTATCGAGGCTAATGCTTAGTAGTATAAATTAGGCTTAGCTTCATCATTTTGTTTGGAGTTGTCGGATAGTAACGGTTGCTATGATGTGTGATTTGACAATAGCCGTTCTGGGGGCGGGGCTGGCGAAAGGCTAATTGAAACATTGACGTAATCTGCTTTTAGTTAAGATAAAATCGGTATCGGCAAGTCAGTTTTTTCTCAAGATCAGTGATCAGCCAAAAACTGCAAATCGGTGCACCCCTAGTATGAATGATAGGAGATATGGGATGCTAGTTACCAAAAATAATTTTTTATGAGGGGGGACCTTCATATATTGGTATCTGATAATCAAGAACTCTTGTGACATTTGATATATTGGTATTTTGGTATCTGATCCGTTTATATCAGTATTGGAAATTAAGAGTTAGACTAATTGGTATATCAGATATTGGTAAAAAAGTTAATATTGAACATCATTAAATAAAAAACAACACATCTTCACAAGTTAGAAGATGTTCCAACATTCATTATTCCCAATAATAGTTTAATTTTAATTTCTGCACATCAGATGTTGCTTTTATGTTGCCCTTAATCAGAAACAATGTCCCCCGTCTGATGAGCAGCTTTTACAGAAAAACACTCAAAGAAAGAAAAACAAAAAAACGATGTGGAGAAAATAAAGCGTAGGGTTTGTACACAACACACCCTCCTATTCCTAGGACCCACAGCACATTACGCCCTTTGTAGATAAAAGCATTCTTTAAATAGAAATGTGTGACCACCTGGACACACACGGTGAACCGGTGAAACGTGGACAATCAATAATCGTTTTAGGGACAAAACGTGATGCACCAGACCCACAACGTCAGTCTCATTGTTTGTCACAACACAGCACCGAATTCTACTAAATGAAACGGTTAAAGGCCAGAGAAAACAATTCTGAGCTCCACCACAAACAAGTTCTGAGAACAAAAAATGACCAACACGCTTTCCCCACAGTAACACGGTTTCAAACACACACTTTCTATGAGGAAACAAACACAACCGTAGTCTTCATGCTTGTTTAATCAGGTTTTGCCTCAACTGCATCTAAGATCAAAAAGATCTGACGGGTTACGTCGCAGTTCCCTCTGAGTTACAATGCGATGGCGACACTTCAGGCTTCACATTTGTGTCTGTTTGCTATTGATCAAAACCTCAAAGCCTAATGGTTTAGCTCATCTTTGCAGAGACGCCCCGTGCTGCACATCCACTGAAGTTAGCAGCAACAGTGCACAACAGAGGAGAGATCACAGCCAGAACCAACACAGGGGGCACTAATGTGGGCAGCAGTGGCAGAACATCCTTCCTTCCTCACACTCCAGGACCTTTACGAAACGCCACGTGTCTCTTAGCCTTTTCCAGCTGCGTGCCACCTAAGAGATCAGCTGAATTTAAACCCGTCTGCCAGAGAATTAATACTAGACGCAGGAGGATTTCATTTTATTTTTAACATTAAATATAAACGTTTGTTTTTCTGGGATTAAAGCCAGAATCTTACTGAGCTCTGATTGCTGGTGGACAGCTGGAATCACAACAACTGTGATAAATTGCACACATTTTTACTTGGAATCACAAACATGTGGTGACTGACACTTGTGCAACTAGTGTGAACTATAATTTCATACATGGAGCATAAGATATAACATCTGATGACTAGGGCTGGATACTTTTAGATTTTTTTCAATACAAGTACTTTAAATGTACAATAATTAAAAGGAGTCATCACCTGAAATTTTCACTTTTCCACTTAAAAAAATGTCTATAATGGCTTCCTAATGATTTTTCACTGGCTGAGAAGTCGATATTTAACATTGACACGTTTGTTTACTCTTGCCTTCTTCAACCAGCTCACATGCACCCCACGAGCACGCGCATTCCAAAACGAGAGCTTGAGCTCTGGCCTATATGTCATCACAAAGTAGGGACGCTCCGATCCGATCACATGATCGGAAATCGGGCCAGATCACACAATTTTCAAAAGATCAGAATCGGGTGAAAAAGATCGGATTTAACCTTATAAAACAACAAATATCACTTTTTAAATTCATCCTGAAATAGAGATTTTCAAACGAAACAATGGCTTAGTTTTAATCTCAACAAGCTCCTCTACATCAGTGTTCTTTGTTTCTTGAAGGAAACACCATTACGTGGTGCCGCGGATCACTCAAAGCTGCATAATGAGAATGTAAACAATTTGAAATATGAGCAACTCCACTACTTTTAATATATTCATAATATCAATAAATATTTTACCAATGTACTTCCTAAACAAGGAGCAAAAAACTGTGATCGGAACATCCCTATCACAAAGGCCAGATATACCCAAATATGAGGCCAGCAGCGAACAAACCAGCACAACAAAGCTCATTTCATAACGTGAAACACATAAATTATGTCTTACCATTGCTGATCCGTGTTACGGGGGAAAAAAAAAGGTCCACTCGGTTTGTGTATTCGATCTTCACAACAGCATGATGAGCCAATGCCAGGCTGTTTAGCTTGCTTTGTCCCATCTAGACTGTTTACAGATCTCCAATGCCGCGTCCCATCATTTTCCGGTTTACGGCGCTTCGCTGAAATAAAAACTCAACAACAGGCGAGGAAGCCATTACGCACGAGGCGAGGCTCGGGCTCGTACTGTTGGATCCCGTGGGTCACAGTCAGGTCGGGTTCAGTTATAACTTTTGTTATTTTGGAGCAAGATGCTGAAGCTGTTTCCTGCTTCCTTCCACCAATCAACGCGCCCCTCAGTCCTGCGCGCGTCCGACAGCCGAAATATCGCGTGTGATCTCGCGAGAAAATATGCCCTTTACAAAAAAGGATCAGAAAAGCACATTTTTATTTATTTTTCCAATACAATTTACTTTAATGGCCTAAAAGACTATAATAGGACGTAGATATCCACGGTATTATAGGTGATGACTCCTTTAAGAATTTTACAGTGAAGAAAACCAAAAACAGTCTAATGTCTCAATCACGTTGGAAGGAAGGTTACATTGAAACAGATTACCTAAGGTTGTGAGTTTTTCTCCTTTTAAAAAGAAAACGAGACACGTAGTCTTTGTTTACGATCTGTCCCACCACTGAGTTGCCAAGTTTGTGCCGGCATCTGTAGTTCGACAATGGCTGCCAAAAGGCCCAAGAGCTGTTGAAAGAACCGAAGCCAGTGAAAGGAGCGGCTCAGAAGTTATTTCTTGTACCCCTAAGAAGCCATGACACCCTTTTGTTCAACTTCTTCAGGTAAAGAAGGCTTTTGGCTAATGTTGAGCTAACAATACTAAATGTGAAAAAGAAACAAAATAAAGAACTCTAAAAAAATCTCCAGCTACTTTTTCAATTACCAACAACTCAATATTACAGCGAAATATATTTACTTATCAACTCACTGTGTATGACTCGTCTTCACTTGTCATCTAGAATCTTGTGGTGCTGATCTGAAACTGGCAATTACCATGGAGCGGGAGGGGGGCGGGGTAACAGAGTGGAGTTGTTTGTTTTGATACATGGACTGCAGTAACCAAATTTGACCACATGATGTCATTTTTACTTCGTGCACCTTTAAAGCGGCTGTTTGAAATATTTCTTTTATCCGATGGCACCATCTAGTGGCTGACAAGCATATCACACCAAGAGTCGGTCAAGTCGGTTTTTTAAGATGGCGACTGCATGTTTCTTGTTTATGAATGTGCTTCTGTAGCCAACAAACAGAGCTAAAACACCTTGTTTTACAATTATTCTCATGTCGTGTTGTGTTTTCATATATTTATATTTTAAAGACTTACTTGCCCGTGAAAAGTTCATCAAGTCTGCATCAGCTGAGGTACTTCCTTAAATTTGAAGCACGTAAGCGGTAGTCTAACGCTATTGGTTAGTTCTGATCGGTGCTCAGTTTCCTACTGCACAGAGTTTAATGGGGCAGGGGGCGGGCTTAGCAAAAAAAAGGCTTATTGCTTACATTATATCACACTACATGATAAGACAATCACTTTTACGAATTTCTGAAAAATCATACATAATTCCTGAAAGAGGAAAACTGGATAGTCGCTTTAACGATACCTGGTTTTGGGTACCTGAAGGATACCCTTTTCAGCACCTATATATTTTCAAATTTTAAGAGAAAAAAAAAAGTACTTAAATGTTTTTTGTTGTTGTTTATTAAAGACCCACTCCGATCATCTTTTTAGCAGTTTAAATAGTTCTCAGTGGTCTTTAAACTATGATTATGCCGTTCTTAGCCAAAATCACAAAACCTGTGCCGTTTTCTAGTACTTCGTTTCTACATAGTGGAAGTAGCTCATTAAAAATTCACCTCTGGGTTGTGGGCGGAGCCGTTGCCGATAGTCAGTTTTAGGCTGCATTTTTTCGTTTGCTACTGATTCACCGCGATTTGAATGCAGAAATACTCAGAAATGTATTTTTGAGCTTAAATGTCTTTAGATATGTCCTGTAGCAAAAGATAAATGCCTCAAGAACATGTTAAAAACAGAAAAAACACAATTTTCATTGAAGTGAATCTTTAAGCAAAAAACAGCATACTTTCAGTCCAAACAGTAAACTATAGTTTAACAAACATTTTTCTTTTTAGAGCAAGAACAAGACACTAATTTAAATATTTGCATAAAAAATAACAAGGCAGTATTTACACTTACTGCAAAACAAAAGTAAACAGTATGAGAATAAAGTGCAAACTATGAATGAATGAAATCTTTATTTGAACATTAAAATAATATAAGGTAGAAATATCTATTATCTATCCTTATGCGCAAGCACCATGTTTCGTCACCCCGCCCTACTGAGAGCAAATGGCAACATTTGCTAATTTTCTTGTTGCAACGCAACATGCCTTCATTTTGCAATTCGGATGCAAACTAGAGTGGACTCACATTTCTTGAACTTTCTGATGCATGAAAACTAAATTAAGAAGGGTTTAAGATGGGATGTAGTCACCTGCAACAACTATTGGACTATTCTGAGAAAATATTCTCTGAACATGTTTCCAGCGACACGACAGCAAGGCCCTACAAATCCTGCAAGGAAATCAAGAACTCTTGTGACATTTGGAAAACTCCCTCGCAGATGGTGTTTGCAAATCGTTGCAAGTACATTCTTGGCAGGCTTATTAAAGACCATCCAAACCAGTTTACCAACAGTTTTATAGAAAATGCTGCAGGTTCTTACCTTCAGGCATGATGAGATGCATGGCTACAGACAGGAAGAAGATGGAGTCGCTGTAGTAAGCTCCAGAGCCGGCGCTGAAATGCTTCTGCATGGCCTCCACGATAGGGAACAGCTTGTGAGTGAGTTCCACCACATCGTGAAAGGAGATCTGAAGGGGAAAAGAACAAACGTGTGTCTTTACGGGACCTGACTGTGTTTGTGTATTTGCTGCAGCTTTCCCTCAGAAGAAGTATGGTGGTTCAAGTCCTGCCATCAGAAACAAGTGTATAAACTCAGAATCAGATCTCTTCATTAGAGCTGAAGGACACGCTGCCCAAGACGCCGGGACGTTTGTGTGAAGGACGGGCGACAGTAATGAGCTTCTGGTCAGTGTGACTCTGCAGGCTGTTCGTTCCAAATGCCAAATGCTTCCCTGAATTTGTTGATGATGGGTGATGGGGCTGAACGTCTTATGTAAGCACAGCTTTATCCTTCCTAAAGATAAATGGTAAAAAAGGAACTTAATGCAGGAGGAGACGGTGTTCTGGTGTCAGACTCATTACTTGTTTCACCGCCATGTTGAAAATCATTGTTCTGGATTGCTCCAATGGGACTGATAAGTGCAGCCTGCTGTTCCGATGCGGGGGTGGGGGGTGCACATAATCTATTTTTAGGTGCATCCCAATGAGGACATAAATTAGTCTGAATTGACTTAAACATGTTCATTTCATTAATGGTAATTATTAACTCAAGGTTAATAATGTGGAACGCAAAAGTGTGGAAGTGCACCCCAACGGACCGTTTATGGGGAGCACATAAAGACAAGACACTTCCTGTGTGCAATAAGTATGAGTCATGGCTGGAGAAATGGTGACGGAAACAGTGAAAAGTGAACATTTTAAACACAACAGAGATGGCTGAGTGAGAGCAAAATGTGTTCTTCCTCCACGGGCGTTTCTCCGCAGCTTTAGTTTGGTGAACTGAGTTGTAATAATCCTCAAATACACACGTCAGTCTGTCCGAGATTATATCGAAGGTTAAAGGTTTAGTAGAAAGATGGACTTTAGCACAATTCTACCATTTAGAACTAAACCCTGCCACAAAAATCAGATCTAACACCTCATTACTATTATAGTTAATTCTGCTTTTGTTTTTGTTGTTTTAAGAAAGTGACTTACTGGTCTGGAAACAGGGTTTTAAAAGTGTGTAAGATTATTCTTCTGGTCTGTGGGCTTGTTGGTGGTGATGCATGAGGGTGGGGGGGCATATATTTAATTCTAAATATAAGCGGGGGGTTTCCAAAACAAAAAAAATACACAAAAGTTAAATTCTTTCTTGTGGGTGCAAGATGAAAGGGTTCAGTTTCATTTTGAGATTTGTGCACAGGAGCTTGTTAATTAAAATGCATATATATAGATGGATATCTTTCAATAATTTCACTAATGCAGTAGCAGAAACTGGACACAAACTTTGTCTGCAGCAGAGCTTTTGAATAATAAAAACAAAGGTCCATCTATGAATGAGAGTTCCTTCTGTGTTTTTCAGCTCATAACTTTTGCAAATTTGAATTTTCAAACTACTTTAGGTAAAAAGGAAACGTGTAGGTGTGAGCAGGACAGCTGCTGCAGAAATGTTGTCGTTTGCACCCACAAGAGGCTCTTCTTGACCAGCAGCCATCTGCAGGGTTTCCAGCTAACTGTTTAGAATAAAGTGGCTTCAAACCTCAGCGGAGGTGATGATGAAAAAGTATTGTCTACTTACAACCTGCAACAGAGTGGAAAACGCTAGTCAAGTCATGCCTCAAGTTATAAATCAAATCATAATTAATTTGGTTCTTCTGTTATAAAATAATCAGAATATTTATGCTGCATTTTTGTTGTTTATTTGCCTGAAACGTTATAAGAGTGATTTGCTTATTATTTTCTAATCTAAATTATTGACTATTAACTGAAACATTTACGTTTAATTATTCTTAATAATAATAAATAATATTCCTAATAGAACATCAACTAAATCTCTCAAAATTGAAAGCTAAGTCAGCCTTTGTCTTATCTTCTGCTATAGCTGTCTCAGTATTTCACCAAAACATCTAACTAGCGAGGTTATCCTTCACTATGCTGCCCCTAAAGAGTCATCCAACCTGCAGATTTAAACCTGCCCAGCTGAGGCAAACAGGAACGGGATCAGAGGAAACAAGAAGTGTTTGATATTCCTGGAGGTTCTGCCTCTCGGGGGAAGAAATATCTGAGCAGCTTTTTGACTGTAAGTTGTGAGAAGTGCAAAAGAAGAGAAACAGGGCAGGACATTTTACAAAAGAACATAATCCTCCTTTTTAGGCAGTGAAGAGAGTTACAGCATGAGCTATAGTGGAGTCATTTTAGCAGGGCAACACTGCCCTCATGTGTTTCAGACTGAAACTGCACGCTTAAATGTGCCATTACCTCGTATTTAAATGTTGCATCTTGGAGAAACTCCTGCAGCATCCTCTGGCCCAGTTCCTGGCTGGCCTGGTCACTCACAAAATGAAGCACCAACACTTCTCCCTCCAAAAAGCGTCCGTGCTTCACCAGGGACAACATGGCCACTCTGAACTTATCCTGCAGGCTCCTGCTTCTGTCCACCTTTGTGAACATCATCAGAGCGTGATAGTGATGGCTGCTTGGTTTTACATCCCCCCTCCTGGTCCCAAAAACGTCACGCTCCTGTTCCACGTCTCGCTCTTCCCCTCCTTGCTCCTCAGGCTCAGTCAGGTGTGAGATCCTGGTGTCCACGGTGAGATCAGCGTCATTCCTGTTGCTGCTGGCCTGGGTCTGCTTTATCCTCTTTGTGGTGCTGGAGAAGCTGTGCCTCTCGGAGCCGAAGTAGTAAAAAGCTACAACTGCAAGCGTGGCAGCCAGGAGAAGCACAAACTGATAGGATCTGAATGTACTGACCCGACCCATGATTCTGGCCAACAGCCTTAGGAAGCCCATGTCAGCCCGTGGGTGTCACGTGAAGCGGGACGGCATCCTGCACGGGTCAGTGGTCATAAAAATACAGCATCTTCCTGTCAGACAGAAAAATAGATAGATTTTATTAACAGATACATTAATATTCAATAAAATACATAAAAATTGAATATTTAAAAGAAAAAAGTTAAAAGGGAAAATAAAAATTCAGCTGATTAGTAAACACTCTACATGAGATTATCATGTTTGTTTTTGCTGGTTTATATATTTTGGAATTTGTGTACAGATGTAATAAAATTTTATTCTGGTGAGACAACATGACATGATGTAAAAATGACACAGGTCACAATATTCTGATATTAATTTATGCTTTTGTGAAAAGAAAAACAGGTTAGATCCGCATTTTCCTGTAAATCTGACCATTTTTCTGAGAAAATGTGTTTTTAAAATAAAGCAAAAGTAGATATTTTGTATCATGCACAAAGATTTCATTCAACTTTGCAGCTAAAAACATCATGTAGCTGATCCGCAGCTTGGTCGACACGGATTAAGCTTCCTGAAACCCTTTGGTTTGATGCCACGGCCTGGGCAGGGCTCTAGTAATTAGGCAAATATGACATCGATGTAAAACATAAGATATTATGTTTTATATTAGAACCAAACACAGCATCAACCTGTTGATACCTCTGATTGAGGTGATGCTAACAGTTAGCCAGCAAGCGAAACCTGGAGCATACTTGCGCCTGATGTTGTTCCACCGTGTTTGTTAAGCACAGAAAAAACGAAACACAAAAGCATTTATGATTAAATTACTTTCCTGTCCGTGCATACCTCTGTTGCCCCAAAAGATGCACGGTGTTTTCATACTGCAGCACTTTTCTATTCTAGGTGAGTAGCACACGCTTTATAAGCACAAGCCGCCAGCTAGCAGCCTAGCTGCGACGTCCAGACCAGAGCTTTATGACATAACCACGCCCACATCACAGACATCATAGACACGACGTGGAGCTGGCGTAGCGGTGGTCCGCCATCTTGGAGGGGTCTTCATTCACATAGATATATATATTGTTAGATGCCTTAACTGGGAGTCCTATCGCCGAGCCCCGCCCCCCTTAGTTACTGTTACCAAGTCCGACAATAAGTGGATCAAATACTGCAGCTCCGCAGATTTCCGTGATGGAAAGAAGTAGACAGATGCGTGTCAGCGACATTTTTTGGAGCAATTCCTCCTCAATATCATCCAGATCGAGGCAAAAGGGTTACAGTATGCAGTGGAGGGATATATTAGTGTCGGCTCCGCTGAGCGAAGCGTAGCAGGAAACAAGTAGTTTGGAGTTTGGGAGAAGGTCCAGGATCTGGGGTCGCATGGATCCGAGGAGCGGTGGCGGCGATGCGGTGTCCTTGTGAGCTGTCAGATGATCTGAGAGAAAAGCTCCCGACGCTCTGCATCGCTTCAGTTTATCATCTCAGCTGAGTCTGTTTATAAAATGTAACTTTTTATGCCCGTGTTTACTTTCATTTTCAATATAGTTCCCGGCCGGAGCTCGGCATTAATTCATCACGTGATCATGACACCACCCACTGTTGCGCCAATAGGCTTAATGTGCGTTTATAAGACACACGGTTGAGGTAATATTACGCTGATTTGCCGGCACGGTGTGTCTTATCTAAAAGGATCTTGGATAGTCTGGGAGGCGGACCTCTGCCCAGCCGCGGGAGGGGGGAGCACTCATGCTTGGCTGTTGCTGGTTGAGCTCGATGAGGAGGTTCTGAAGGGGAAACGAAGGGGACACGACTACTATCGAGGCTAATGCTTAGTAGTATAAATTAGGCTTAGCTTCATCATTTTGTTTGGAGTTGTCGGATAGTAACGGTTGCTATGATGTGTGATTGGACAATAGCCATTCTGGGGGCAGGGCCGGCGAAAGGCTAATTGACGAACAGCGCGTGTAAGGCATCTAGTGATATATATGATATCCATGGGCCCTTTCGGACTGTAGGAACCTTTTGTAGTTCCTATAACCTTTTTCATTTCTATAACCATTTCTGACCCAGGGGGATTCTCGCTTGGGTGCAGAGGCAGCAACTGCATGACCCCCATCTGATGCATTTGGTGACGTGGACGCTACGTCATGTGAAACCCAGCAATTGGATCCATAGACATGTATGATTGGATCCATAATGTCTATGATTGGATCTGCCGTAGTGGCCAGCCGCCATCTTAGATGGGTCTCCATTCGCCCCCAGTGCATTCATTTCTACTGAGGAAGGTGCTTACCCAACTAAAAAGCACATTTTATCAAGCTTTTTCACAAAATTAGACACATGGTATGGTATGATAATTAAAATATGAATATAATAAAACAAAATAAATGAAAACATAAAATACCATCAGGTAGGCTAGAAAAGTCAATAGCAATCCCACGTGATCTGTTTTCAATAATACGCCGGTTGTTGTAACCGTAGGCTGCACAAAACGGGCATAGTTGCCCACCCATTGACTTTGGAGAGTAAGGAGACCCATCCAATATGGCGACGACACTGTTACGCTCTCCAGCGCCCAATGGGGCATCTATGCTGTCTATGCTCCGGAGTTCATCAACCGGAACTAGCGGGTTTGCCCTCGTGCACAGCATAGATATACATGACATCTATGGTGCACAGGGTCCATTGACTTTCACTTTGTATGAACGAGGAAGGAAATTGCCTCTTTTAAAAACATTTTAGTTGTATTATGCCCACGTCGCCACAAGAGGGCGACAACTGTCCGAGAACATCTTCCTTTCACAAGATGTAATTTTTTTTGTCCCATGTCGTGCACCATACAAATGCTTATTAGCTGATCACCTGACCAGTCAGCTGATTTACTGCAGATATAACTTAACTTCCCTCTTGAAATGCTGAAGTTTTTGTTTTTTTTCCCACAAAATGTTGTCAGTTTGGTGGATTCTGTCGGTTCTGGCGGTTGTGAGCGGGTCCAGCGTGTGTCCGTGTGTGAGACCGGAGCTGTGTCAGCAGATCCGGAAAGAGAGAGAATTTGAGGTAAAACGTCTGGAAACACAAACTTCCTTCTGTCAGCACAGAACTAGATATTGACTTTATGCCAACTCAAACAAAGTTGTGGGTGTACTTTCAATACCTATGTTTACATAACCCCCCTCTCCCACCAAAACTGAATCAAAATGTGAATTTTTATTAGCAATTTAAGTTAAATCAGTATTTTTTCACTCATCTATTTTCTTTAACTGGTTTAAAACTTCCCATCCTGTTTTAATCATTTTTGATCATGATTGTGTGTTTTTTAGGTGTTTGTATTTGATGTGGGTGGAAAAACATGGAAATCCTACAACTGGGACATGGTGACGACTGTGGCCGCCTTTGGAAAATATGACTCTGAGCTCATGTGTTTTGCTCACTCTAAAGGTGCACGAGTTGTCCTCAAAGGTAACATTTTGTTTGACAGGTTGATTATAAAGGTCATGAATGAACAAAAATAACTGATTCTGTTCACTGATCTGTTGTCTACCTGCTAACAGGTGATGTTCACCTCCCCTACATCGTGGACCAAGCCAACAGAACTGCGTGGATAACAGAGCAGGTCACTTTGGCCAAGAGTCAATTTATGGATGGGATTAACATCGATATTGAACAAGCGGTGGATGAAGGCTCTCCGGAGTACTTTGCTCTGACAGCAATGGTCAAAGAGACAACAGAGGCGTTCCACAGGGAAATCCCGGGTTCTCAGGTCAAATAAAAGTTTTGGAGAAGATTCAGTCCAGATAGTTGGTTTATTTCCAACTCTTATATTCACTTTTTATGTCTCCTATTCAGGTTTCATTTGATGTTGCCTGGTCACCAAGATGCATTGACAAGCGCTGCTATGATTACGTCTCCATCGCAGAATCCTGTGACCTACTGTTCGTGATGTCCTACGACGAGCAGAGCCAGATCACCGGTGACTGCATTGCGATGGCGAATGCTCCTCTCAATCAAACTCTGAAGGGTTCGTCGTCCTGATCCACATTTATGAATGACAACCACACAGCTTGTGAATATAAGACTTACCTAGACAGACATGTTTGTTTTCTGTCCTTTTAGCTTATGATGAATATTTGGATCTAAAGATTCATTATAAGAAGCTGGTGATGGGAGTGCCGTGGTATGGCTACGACTACCCGTGTGTCAACCTTTCCCAGGTATGATCATATTCGAAAACAGCACATTTTTTCTTTTAGAAGTCCGTATTGCAGTTAAAATGAAGTGTTGCACTCTGAACCCATGGGTCAGTCAACCAGCACTTCAACTGGGGGGTGTTTTGTGACACAACACCAACAAATGATAAAGGCTGACTGAAACTTTTAAACCACTTCTGTCGTCATCCCATGTTAATGTTTTATCAGTCAGCCTTTTTGAAACTCCTTTACTTCTCCTGCATACTCGACACAAAGTCCAGTGTGAAACTGATCAATTTTCCTTTGCTGCCACTTTGAGGATGACCACATGGTGGCAGACTTGTGATGTTGTTTTTTCAACATTTTTAATCAAAAGTCATTATATCATAATTATTATATCATCATAATTGACAAAGATCCCTGTAGCAAGCTTCACAAAAGTCTGACTCAGTCTTTTCTGCAGCAAAGCCACAGATTGGTGGTGCTGCGTTCACTGACAAATGGAAAACTAGGCGTTTATAGTATTGTAATATTCTGGCATTTAGTTGGATTTTCTTGCTGATTATACTACAGAACAAACACAGAAATCAGTATCACTGGCTTATTTTTATCTGGAATTATGTGAACTATATATGTCAACAAAAAGCATAAAGCAGGAAGATAACTAATTTAAAATTCTCAGTAACAGTGAATGCAGCATGACTAATTTTATCTGAGTTTTATTTTATCAGATGAGTTGCAAAAACTCTCCCCTGAAATCAAAATGAAAATGTACATATTTGTGTTCATACTTTTGCAGTTTTTTGTTCTACTTCTTTAAAATATGAAATATTAAAGATATTAGGGTTTTTTCTTTTCATTTATTAGCAATATTTTTGCAACATAATAAATTCCTTGCTTTTAATTAGTTAAATCTCACTGCACCATCATGCTGTTTTCTTTCACACTAGGAGGGAATTTGCTACATACCTAAGGTCCCTTTCCGTGGCGCTCCATGCAGCGACGCAGCAGGAACTCAGAAAAGCTACAAGTGGATCATGAAGCAGCTGAAAAGCTCGTCGTCAGGCAGGATGTGGGACGATGAGCAGCAGGCACCTTACTTCTATTACAAGGTGAACAATCTTATTTTTCTAAGGATCGAACTGAGTTAAATGATCCGCACACTTTAATGAGTTTAAACTAAACAAAGTTTAGATCAATTATTCATTAAGCTGTTTTAACTGTTTATTTAAACCATATTAAAACATTCCTGATAACTGCTTCCTTATTAAGGGACAGAAAGTCTTTTATTTGGCTGTTTGTTTGCGTGTCTTTCAGGACCAGAGTGGGACTCATCAGGTTTGGTATGACGACCCACAGAGCCTTTGTACCAAAGCCAACTCTGTGATGAGTAAAGGCTTGAGGGGCATCGGCATGTGGAACGGAAACATCTTGGACTACAGCGATGACCCAGTCACCCAGAATCAGACCGCTCAGATGTGGAACGCCCTGTTAGGATGCTAACTGGGAAATTTCAAACCAGCTGCTAATTAATGGCTTGTGTTATTATTTCGCTCCTCAGGGATGCAAACCTGCACTGAATCCGTAAAGGTGTTGAACACCCATTTAATCAATGCATTTGAAGTGGTCTCTAGTAGAATCTATAATGCCTTGTAAGTCGTACTCTGGGGAACAGCTCAGATGCGCCTGAATCAGGAAGTAGAAGTCATCTGGAGGAGAAAGTAGCTTCAGACGGCAGGTTTTGGACTCTTATTTCCTGATATTTGGACACCTCTCCTCTGATTGGCTAACAGCTGCGCGACTCTACCACTGATTCTGTTTGCTTTGCAACGTTAATGTTTTATCTCCACAAATAACACAAGCCTGAAGGAGTTCTGTTTTGGTGTTGCTAATGCTAACAGTTAGCTTCTACTAGCCGAGATGTTCTCTGCTGATTCCAGGACGCTAAACCAACAACAGCCTTCCCCGTTGTGCATCAAGATGGGTGAGTCCATGAACGTTAAGTGACAGTGTGACATAGATCTGTCAGGCTTTTCAAATTCTAGAGTTTCATCGTCTATTTTCTATCAGAAGCTAATGCAGCAGATCGGTGTAGGAGACTAGTTTCATGTTCAGCCTGCATGAAACACTCTGATTATAATCAGACATAATAATTAAAAAATGTTATTTTAGTGTTCCACACCTTGAAATGTTGACTTTGTTGCTCTTGTTTATCTTAATCCAATAAAAAACTGACATTTTCTTGTGAAGACTTTAGTTTTATGTCTTTTATTAATTGAGGACAGACTGAACGGTTCAGTTTTACTTTATCACAGATAAAAATGTACTCTAATTTTCTAGTTGGTCTCAATGACT
The DNA here is from genome assembly GCA_006937985.1 of Aphyosemion australe. Lineage (NCBI taxonomy): Eukaryota > Metazoa > Chordata > Actinopteri > Cyprinodontiformes > Nothobranchiidae > Aphyosemion > Aphyosemion australe. Next base: position 249,839 of record SSNS01000091.1, read on the forward strand.
CCATATAAATAATGGTGTTGCACTTTAATGAGTTGATGTTATAGAGCTACAAGGAAAATAATCACACCCTTCACAGAACGCGTCACACATACGCAACACTGTTTGATCCCAGAAGAGAGGTCGACGATGAAACTTGCATCTTTTCCCGTGCCGTGTTTCCCATCAGTCCAGGATGAGATGATTGACTCTTTTTCTGGGCGAGCTCGGCCTTCAGCGCTCTCAGCTCTGTAGCTGCCTGCTTCCTCAACTACATGTGATGATAAAACAGGTTTCTTTTTACAAGCTAACTTCAGAATTGATGTCAAAGCTAAAAAAATTACCTTCATCTCTGTTATCAGCTTCATTTCTCCATCTTCTACTTTCCTCTTCAGGTTGTCAACCTCATAGTTCTCCTTCATGATCTGAATGATGAGCTCGTTCTGAAAATATTCACTTTAGATGAATTTATTGACGTATCTTACTGATAATGAGCAAATTCTTGCTCATCAGAAAGTTGTACTTTAAAGGAACTGCACTTACATGCATAGTACTGTTTATTTGAATGCATCTGCTCTCAGTATGTGTATTATGTAGTAGATGCATTCAAAACTAATGGAAAACATGACTGATGGAACCTTTTCCGATGTCCTCCCTTGTCTCCGTGGTTTTCCTCGGCTCTCCCTGATTTGCAGCTGGTGCAGGGCTTTGTTGTAAAACGTCTCCAGTTCCAGTTTCAGCTGTCTCAGCTTGTCCTCCAGTGGTGCTGTGGTCTTCTTGGTTTCAAAGTATTTCTTCTTCCAGCTGTCACGTGCTTCATGTGAACAGGAAAGACAAAAAAACAGAACTTTATTTCTTTAGAATCAGACAAAGATCCTCTAAGGTTTATGTCCACCTTGGTTCCTGCGATGTCTGTTCTGAGACAGTAAGTCCTTCCCTCTCCTCAGGAGCTGCTGTCTTGTCCACTCCAGTTCCTTCCTCTCCTCTTTCACCAGTTTGAGTGTCTCGATTAGCTCCTCTCCTCTCAGAAACAAAACATTTGTTGTATTAAACAAAAGGAGCACTAAAACCTGAGGATGTGAGCAGAGCTTACTGTTTGTGAGGACTGGTTTTAATAAATCTAACCCTGGAGGTGACGTGTAGCGAGCAGGTCGTGACAACACTAGTGTTGGACATTGTGACACCTTTAAAAAAACAACAGAAAAATATCTGATTTGTCTGCAATAATACTGATGGACAGGATTTTCTGCAGGAATGCTTCACGCACCCCAGCTGTGGGTTTGTTCCTCGAGGAGGTCGGGGCGTGCACATCTTTGGATTTTCTAACCATAGAAAACACAAAAATAAATAAATAGCTGACGTGTTCTTCTGCAGAGATGATATGGGACACAGTACCTGTCTGTGAGGGACATGCCTGGATCTTGGCCCTCGAGAGACTCGGCTGAAAGTCCGTCTCTGTGTTTTGTCTTTGAGCAGGTTTCCTCTCTGTGAGGTAACCACCTCACCTGAGCTGCAGCAGCTTCACATCTGTCTAAAGCTGTAGAACAACAACGCTGTGAGGGTTTGGTAAAGAATTTAATGTGCTGCAACTTTAACGACTCGTAGAGGAAATGTGAAATGCACCTTTAATTTTACCTTTTTTCATTGAAACAAGCTGCAGTGCTCTGTGATTCTGAGGCTTCACTGTGTGATCCTCTTGTTCTGGTCTCCTCATGGAGCACAGAGCTTCCTCCTCATCCTCTCCCTCTGAGGAGCTGCAGCTCCGATCATCTTCCTCCTCCTCTTCATCCTCCTCTTCCAGCTCAGAGGGAGGAGGTAGCTGCTGGGAACACGGGGGAATGTGGGGAAATTTAACAAGCTTTTTTGTCCCAGTTGGCAGGCCACACGACTTGGGAGGCTGGTAACAGATCTGCTGCTCCGGGGAGCTGCTGCTGGTATCCGTGGTGACGTCTGCCTCCACAGCGGGCAGCAGGTAAAGCTCTGGCTGAGCCGCCTGCAGACAGGTGATAAATACTTCTTACAGATTAAATGATTAAACAAACGTAGGAAACATCAGTTCTACGTACATAAGGAGGTGCAAATGTTTTCACTTTCAGGTCTTTCTCTTGACTGCTTTTCACCTGTAAAAGAGGACTTTTAATGTTCACACCCATAAACTTTAGTGTTATAGTGCACAGTCTGCATTGTGGTGCACAATCGGCTCTACAAAAGGGCACTTAACTGCCTGCTGCACTCACCACAGCCAGACTTCGACCCACACATCTCAGAAAAGAGAATTTATTGACGTCCTTCTCACCGCCAAGGAGAGCAGCCAGCTCAGCCCGCAGAGTTTTCAAGGTGGTATCAGCATAGACCCTGCAGTTATGGGAGGGAAAGGAGAAATGATCATTTTTACACCAGTCAGTGTGTTTGCAGGGCTGAAAATATTGCAACAAGTGCAAGTGTGTTATTGTTTTTAATTAAGTTGGTCTGATTTGAGCCCTGGTGATTTTATTATTATTTTAATGCATCAGAAACCTGAATCTGTAATAGTTGTGAGTTTTTAACAAACTTTCAAAACTCTGATTGTATTTATAAAATATGAAATCTACAAGAACTGTGAGAAAAGAGTGCTCACCATCATCTTTACTCCTGCTTTACACAGGCACTCAGAGTTTTTAAAACTTTGACATAATTATGCTTTAAGCATTCATATCTGAAGCTTTGCTGTTTTAACACTAAAAAGAAACGGGTCAGCAAAGTATTTCATAATTGCACCTCAACAATACGTGGATTATTATCATAAATCTGATATTTAATGTAGATCTATCACCCTCATGATTTTTAACACACTTTCAACGGTTTCACCTGATAAAGCCGGCGGATATGAAGCTCTCTGTGGCTTTGGCTGGGATTTTATTGAGTTTCACATTCCACTGGTCACATGGCACAAACAGCACATGAAGCTCCACAAACTACACAAAAAAACAAACAAAAAAGAAACTGAAAATACTTGTGACCATTTCTACACACCTCAGATTCTTAAAGAGATTTTGCAATCATGAAAAACCTAAACATACCTTACAACTGGCGGGTCTCATTTCTTCTGTGTCTCGGTGACTCACAACTCCATTATTAATCCAGTTTAGCACAAAGAAGGCAGTGAAAAACTAAAATATATATATATATTCTAGATATTTGTAAAGATCCTTGTGAAAACGTCCAAGAAACACCCTGTTGTGCTTAAGCACACTCACCCAGTGGAGCTTCTTTTATGAGAATACCACACTTGGTTGCTCTGGTGCTGAAGACACAGGCTTGTAGAAGCAAACTCCCAAAAGCCTCAGATGAATTGATTTCCAGAAGAGTGAATATATTATTAACAAATGTATATTTTCTTACAATTCTGTCAAGCCAATTCAGGAAAATAAATTAAATTTTTAATTTGTAATTTTAGGTTAATTGAGTTTGTGAAACATTATTGTACTTACAGCAACCTGTGAGGTATTTTAAACTTTGCACTTTTGTTTTATTTAAAGGGGGTAATGACACATTTTTACCACTGGGAGGTACAATTTCAAGTAAAGTGATGCTGCTTTCAAGAGCAACGGGAGAACATATAAACACACAAGTTCATAGAGAAACTGAATTTTCAGTTTATAATAGCGATATGAAATAAATTTGCACCATGAAAACAAACATAACTTTCAAAATTAAAAATTAGATGCAAGATATTATGGTCATTAATTAGGGTTTAACGTTAATATTTTAATGACAAAATGTAAAAAGTAACCCAAAGCATGCGCAATGTAGTTACTTTTAGCCAGATAGAAACAAAACTGTTGCATGTCTTGTTACATTTGTAGTGAAATCAAATATATGTGTATTTTGCGTACGTCAATCGGGAAAAGCAATTAAGTTTACAGATTTCTAACTTTGAATTATCACTTGAACGCAGCACCAGCTGACACCCTTTTAAAGAAAACCGGAAGAAGAAAAAGTTAGTAAGCTAGCTAGTAACGTCTACCAGCAACCAGTGTTTTTATGTTACCAATTTTACATTTACCTCTAGAAAATTAAAGCCATTCCATCTGTAAACAATGCCGGGAGCAGCCAACATCGTCGCGATGAAGAAAATCGTCCAACAGTTGCGTCTTGAAGCTGGCATAAACAGAGTTAAGGTATCAGCTGAAACACGTCGCTACTGTTTAGGGCGGGTGTCTCGTTGTTCGGTCATTTGTAAAAAATAAAAGAAAAAACTTCTCTTTGCGTTTCGGTAACATTACTTGTCTCGGTAAACCTTTGGTGTATTGAGTAATTCAGTAGAAACGATCTCGTGAGTGAGTGTTTTGTTTTCCGTAGGTCTCACAGGCCGCAGCGGACCTCCAGCAGTTCTGCATCCAGAACGCCCAGCAGGACCCTTTGCTCACCGGCATGTCGTCCAGCAACAACCCGTTCAGACCGCAGAAAGTCTGCTCCTTCCTATAGCACCGACAGGCCGCTGTAAGCACCACCAACACCCGCCAAATTCAGTAAATAACGAGCCTGTGGTTCATTCAACCCCTCAGCTTTGTTCTGAATAAACAGATTCAGTTAGAGCTGGTTAGAAAAGCCACATTATAAATATACTTTGTTTTGTGTAACTTAGATCAACGTCCCAGTAATTTATTCTTAGTTTAATTAGATTTTAGACCAGTTTAGAAGTATGTCAAATTTATTAGATTAAGAATAAACTCTAGGTTTTAGAGAGACAATGTTTTATCCACTAAAGTGGCTTATTAAAAGGAGTTTACTTGTATTAGAATGTATTTTTGTTAGAGTAAATCATTAAATGTAGTCTTAAACACTTGACCCTTTCTTTTCCAGATTTGTGATGATGTGGTGCTGCACGGACTGGAGTAGTCTCAGGAGTGTTTGGGAAATCTGGGCCAGAGAACAACTAACTTAAGCTTTTTATTAAAAGTACATTTCACCTTTTTGTAAAATGTGCAGAATAACTTCCTGTGAGAAAAGTTCATGTTTTAGCCTTCTTGCATAGAACTAAGTTGCCTGAACTCACACGTGCCTTCTGACATGTACATTTTTCATGACTGATCAAAAATAAACGTTTTGTCATTTTAGACTTGTAGCTCCACGTTGTCCTTTCCTTAGAACGGTCACAAAATGAGTTTTGCCGCACTTAAACGCTACCTTGTTATGTAGCTTCTTGTGTTTTTTTTTTCATCAGAAACCAAATTTGTGAAAATCTGGAATTTTTGAGAGCAGCAACATCCTGAACATGATGTGGTTACCGACCCACGCTCTGGAACAAATTGTTTCTTTGACTCATTCCTCTTTCAGAGCCTGAAGTCATTTCCTGACATGAACTCACTCATTCAGTGTCAAAGATCATCTAAGAATAATGTTTTATTAGACGTTTTACTTCATTAGAAACACACAAGTCCTGACTGGTTATTACAGAACTCTGACATTGTTTATTAGTGATGATTGGATCCCAAAATATTTAAATTAACCATCTTTTTTTTTACATTAAAGCAATTTTCCAGTTATAATTCAGCTTCTTATCTAATATTTACATTACTGTGGCTCATGCTGATTAGTCAGTTTTTTAATTGAGTTTAATTGGAAGGGACTAATTGTCATATGTCCTATTCTAGTTAACTATCTTAAGTGTCTGAGCTGTTTTTATCTTCTGTTGCAGTCGCCACCTTCCCTCATCAGGTTATAAACATTTCTCTACTTCTGTTTTAAACATCAGGATTTGTCAGGACAAGCTCTGGTGGGTTAGCTTTTTATTTACCCGTTGTCATGGGGATCTTGGTATTGAGCTTCAGGTGAAAAAAAATCTAAATATCCACATTTTCACTTTTACATAACATAGATGTTAGAATCCGTTTAGTGAATTTTACCTTGACTTTCTATAAACTATGACAGCATCTTCTCCAGGAGCCGTTACCTCAGCCCTACTGAGAGTTATGTTGAGATACAAGCGCCGTGAACCTAAATGTTCCACAGAAAATAAATTTTCAGCAACACCAAATTATTATTACATTAAAAAATAAAAGGGGGAGAGGTGAACGTTTCAGCTTGTCAGGTTTTCCTCAGAATCTGAGATACTCTAAATATTTTGTACAAGTCCACAATTAACTTGAATATGAAATATTGTCTGATCATGAAGAACGTTGCGAACTCAGAGCTGGAACTTCCGTCTGCAGGCATCCATTTCATGGCGCTGAAAACAAATATTTTAATAATTTGTTTAAGTTGTGCCACATTTTTATTCTTCAAAGCACCAATGAAGAGTATATTTACGGAAGATAGTAGCATGAGGTTTACAAACAGACTCACCTTCAGCACCCATTCATACTCTCCATACTTGGAGTCAAAGGTGCCCTTTTGAAGAGACCGAAGTTTGAGAGTGAAACGCGGCCCCAACTCCTGAATGCCAACTTTCTTCTCATTCTTAAAGATGTACCTGTTAAAAATCATTTATTAATGTCATTAAAATAACGTAAAATTCTTTTTCCTCCATGTATGCAAGTGTATTTTATAATAAACATCTACATCTTAGACCCACATGGGGCAAGAACACAACAATAAACCGAGTTAAAGTCACAGAGGCAAAAAAGAAGAAAAAATGCAGATAAAAATCCGATCTTGTAAATTTTACAACTAAACACAAAGGAAAACAGGACAATAGCTGACAAATTCTGTAACATTCTGTGAAATAACGCATTATGTTAGCTTCATATGGAGGAATATGTTTAGAGCGTATGAATGAGTATAGGAATCCCAGTTAAGGAGTTCACCTGTGGAATCTGAAAAAGATGAAGTCTCTCTGGTTGTGAAAAGTGGCGACTTGTCGACCCACAAACTGAGGGCTCTGTGGGAAGAGAGCAGCAAACAGCCGGCAGATGGTGTGTCCCAGGCGTGTGGAGAAATTATTGAGGATGACCTCTGGAAAGTGTTCAGTAGGAGCTTTACCCCGTCTCTGGAGACAAAACGGGACAGCGGTGTTAGCGTTACAGTGCTGCAAAAACACTGCTGTTTAACTTTGTGAGGCAATAAAATGGAACTTTTATTTTAACAGTAAAGATTAGATGTTGTTAAAGCAACACTAAAGAGTTTTTAACACTTTAAGCTATTGCTTTCCAACTGGATTCAGTGATTCTTGAGCTACAATAAAGACATGTCCCTTCACGCACACTTCGCTCAGCTGAGCGTGATATCCTGGTGGTTCCTCGTGCTAGGTATAGATCACGAGATCGTGCGTTCGCTGTTTTGGCACCTACTCTTTGGAATAGACTGCCTTTGAATATTAGACAGGCGGCGCCATCACTGCAGGTTTTTAAGTCGTCCTTGAAGACACATTACTATGTTCAAGCCTTTTCAGCACTGGGATCTGTAACATTGCACTACATTTTTTTAGAGTACCTTTTTGAGGTTTTTATTTTATTTATTGTTACTGTTTTATTGTATGTTTTTATTGGATGCTGTTTTTTATTAAATGCTTGTGTTCAGCACCTTGGGCTTCTGCTGAGGTAGCAGAAGGTGCTTTATAAATGAAATGAGATAAACATGAGTAACTTCCATTTGTAACTTCACACTGGACATCACTCTGCTGCCATCTGCTGACCAGAAACCGCACTTAACAGTTTTGTGGTTCATGTAGGAACACTAGTGTGAAGTCTCTACCTGCTATACGGCAACAGCTGTTTACTGTGCCAGTAGCTCATAAAAGCTAGCAGTTAGCCAACCATCAATAAAAAGCACAAGAAAAAGATAAATTTTGCTTTGTTGGGCATCACGGTGGAGCCTGGAAGTCAAAGTAGGAGAGTAATGTCTTTGGAGGTGAATCAAAGCGCTAAAACCAGAGTGAACATCGGCACGGCCTACACTCGTCTAAGCGAGCTAAAGGAGGCTATGAAATCATGGACTGATGGTGACCTGGCTTTGTTGCTACTGGGCTTGTAAGTAATGATATTTTTACCAACAGTTTGGATCATTTAATATCGTGGCTTATTTAGTATCAGATGGTTCGTGTTAGCGTTAGCTCGTTGTTAGCACTAGCTACAGCAGGCGGCAGCAAGGTTGTTTACTACAGTTGTAATTTCTCTTTCAGCCAGTAGGGGGAGAAGTGGGAAACTTATTAAGTTTTGCTTTAAGCTGGAGGATTGCCATTTATCAACAATGACACAAAAATGACCAAACCAACGGTCATCAATCTCAGTGGGGCGGTGTAGCATGAACACTCAGTTTTAAGTGGAAAAATGTCACTTACAGTGGAATGTAACTTGCCTTTAACTCTTTCTGTAGTCGAACATTGCTGACTTTGAAGTGTGCAGTTGGCCCATCAGGGAGATGACAGAGAACCAAACCATCTTAAAGTGACCCATTAAGGATTCTAACATTTAAAAAGTATTAAAATTACTTATCTTAGGTGAATAAATACAACTTATTCAATGTGATCCTTCTCAAGAAAAGGTGAGAAAAAAATTCCAATAAAAAGCGTTTGATGAAGCAGTGTTTAGCATCTCTCTAAATGTCAGGATACTGGGTGTTTGGCGATCCTCGTTAATGACGATCAGGTAGGTGAAGTCCCTGGAAATGCACTGAGGAATGATCCTCTTCAGGGCCAAACCTCTTCTGTAGTAAACATGGGCGTTTGGGATTACTGTAGCCAGCTGCTCACAAAACTTCACCATTCTCTGCAGGACACAACAGACAAAAAGATTTATGAACAGGTTTTGAATATGATGAGTTAAAGAGAAGCCTAACTCAATATTTTTAATGTCAATAACAGAAACTAAATGTCAAACAGCCTAAAAAATCACTTAGGTTATCTAAGAGTAAAAAATGTATTTTAAATTGAGGAATTACTAAACAATGTAGCATCAGCACAGGAATTTCATATTAAATGAAGGCTGGAAACTTATGTAAACACCCATATGTGTATAAAAATCAATCAATCATATGTATTTAAATTACAAAACTGCCTGAGTTGGAATTTGAAAATGTAAAAATATTTCCTAATTTACAGATAGCTGATATTCCTGGCACAAAATAAAAAATCTAATAAAACGATTGTTTTTGGCCGCTCACCCCTCTGGGTCTGTCTGATGTTGTGATGAGCACTTTGGGATTTGTCAGCCCATTGAAATAAGCAGAAAACTCATCAGTTCCTTCATCAAATGCAACCTGGACACAAAACACAATCAAATTCCCAAAAAATGAACAAGAAGGATATCAGATCAAACTATTTCAGCGAGTTAAAAAGAGTCTGCACCTCTTCATCTTCTGGATCAACTGTTGTCTCATCAAACACTCTCTGGTTTTCTATTGTTTTGGGGACCTCCTTCGGTGGAGCCTGTTGGGGACAGAATGAGAGGCGCCATAAAATGTTTGAGAAAAAAAAAACAGACTGAACATTTGTTAGAGGAGAGAAAATTACTCACTTTGTCACCCAAAGCTTCTCTTTCTTTCCTCCTCTTCTTCTTTAGTTGCATTTTTTGCTAAGTGGACACAGAAATAAAACACAGATAAAACAGAAGTAAAGAAAAAGGTCTATAACATAATTTGAAGGTATTTAATCATTAACTATAAATCTGAGCTAAATATATCTAAACTTACATAAGGATCGTGAGGATGGAAGTTATTGGTCAAAACTAGCTTAAGGATAAGAACAGACAGCTGAGTGAACATTTTTATTAAATGACAATTGACATTACACACTTTACCTTTCTTTTCTCCTGCTTTAGCTTCATGAACATTAAATGTCTTCTCTGTTTGTTCTTGATTTCAGACACACTAAATGTTGGTGGAAACGCCGTGTCTGCCTCGGTTTTCTTCGCCACTCCGCTGCTCTCTCCCTCTCCCTCCTTCTTTACGTCCTCCATATTACTTTTCTTGTTCTTCTTTTTCTTACTTTTGCGGCCCTGGTCCACAGGAACCTCTGTAAAATCCATGTTTTGGTATCTGGTGTGTGTTTTGAGGCTGCTTTCTCACGTGTGGAGAAGACTATCCGCTCGTGTGTGTCTACTTCCGGGGTTGGGAGGCAAAAGCATCGGTGAACAAAGTGAGCGCCCCCTTATGGAAAGGAGGAAAATAACACCTTAAATTTCTAAAACTGAGAAAATGGACTTTAACAGGGTTCCTGTTAGGTTTCTTGAGGATTTATCAGTCAGTCAGCTCTCCCAACTGTTACTACGTATATATACTAATTTTACCATTAATAACTAAAAGGAAAACAATGAATTTCCCCACTGTGGGATTAATAAAGTCTATTCTATTCTAGAATGCTGATTTAACTTTAAGACAAATATGTTATTGCACAATCTTAAGGAAAGTTGTTACTTTTTAAAATTGTTAAATAGAACTTGTAGCCTATTTAAATGTACCATGCACAAGATATTATAGATTTTGCCTATATTAACCTATTGTAAGAAACCACTTGTCTGTAAATGCAAATTTGTTTTAATCAAACAAAATAAGAGACATTGAAGATAGTAAACAACCTTTGTCAATAAACTAAATCACATGTTGAAGATTTTTACAGAAAATAAAATGTATTTTATTCACTTTTCTATGAATTTTGTTTTATTTTGCACAATTAATGTTTTAGAGTTTAACAATTTAAATATAATAGGTTAAAACAACAACAATGAACAATAAATACATGTCAAGTGTTTTCAGTCCTGTTCAAATGTCTGTGACTTTTAGTGAATCTTCGACCTTCACAGTTCTCTCTGATGAGCAGTAGAGCGAGACTGTTTACATTTTTCAAACTTTGAGATTAAGGCTCTGAAAGCCTTCCCCACTGCAGAGTCATCAGTGCATATAGCTCCTCCAGCTCTGGTCACCTGACTCTCCTCCCTGTTCATGTCAGCGACGCAGGTCCAGCTGCCGTCTGAACTCACACACCACTTTGAGTGATCCTGTGTGTCGCTGAAGGCGCCCCCTCTCTGGAATCTCACTTCCTTTATGTTATAGACATGATGAGGGAGGCTGCAGCTGGAGGGAAGCGGGGAACGCATTTTCCCCCAGCCCTTCACATATAAATCCTGTGATATGTGGTCCGCTATAAGGCCCGAGTAAAGATCTACAATGGGAAAGAGAAATAAATAAATACTGTAAACCCATGTAATTTAGGGTTTTAAGTTTCAAACACAGAAGCAAACTGCAGACTTTTTTGTTTGACATTCATTTTGAGTTTTTTTCTTCGTGCATAAATAAATGATCAGAATTGATTAACAAAAGCTAAAATGCATAATAAGACATGTTGGTTGTTACAAAAAAATAATAACTGAAAAATCTGAATCTAAAATTAAAAAAGTTCAAACACTGATTTACTTATGTTTTATCTGAAAGTGTTCAAAGACAGTAAAATAAACAAAAACAAGCCAGTTCTTTGTTGACAAACTGAAAAGAAAGAGCATTTCCACCAAAATAATAAACAAAGAACTTTTTCAATGAATAAATCAGAATAGCAGCATTTATTATATCATGCCCTTGCTACACATTTCTCAAACACTTCTCGATTTCTAGCCAGCCAGCATACATAGGTGGGCCCCATATGGATATATATGGGCAAACCAAATGGTTTCCAACAGGGTTTGTCCACATCTTGTTTCCCCATTATATATATATATATATATATATATATATATATATATATATATATATATATATATATATATATATATATATACACTGCTCACAAAAATTAAAGGAACACTTTAAAGAAACACATTAGATACATCAGATCTCAATATGAAGTTGGATATCTATACAAATAACGACAGGGCAATGTCTTAGGAACAAAAGGATGCCAAGTCTTTTAATGGAAATAAAAGTGTTCAGCCTACAGAGGGCTCAATTGTGTAGACGCCCTAAAACCAGAGTGAAATGAAGATGTGGCAGGCTAGTCCATTATTTCACAAACTTAATTTCTGCAACTCAAAATGCTTTTCAGTATCTTGTGTGGCCCCCACAGATGTTCTATTGAGTCAGGGGATTGTGAAGGCCATTCAATTGTTTCAATTCCTTCATCCTCCAGGTACTGCCTGCATACTCTTGCCACATGAGGCCAGGCATTGTTGTGCATTAGGAGAAAACCAGGACCTACTGCATCAGCGTAGGGTCTGACAAAGGGTTCAAGGATTTCATCTGGATACCTTATGGCAGTCAGAGCACCATTTCCTAGGCAGTAGAGGTCTGTGCGTCCCTCCATGGATATGCCTCCCCAGACCATCACTGACCCACCACCAAACCTGTCATGTTGAACGACGTTGCAGGCAGCATAACATTCTCCTTGTCTTCTCCAGACTCTTTCACGTCTATCACAGGTGCTCAGGGTGAACCTGCTCTCGTCTGTAAAAAGTACAGGGCGCCAGTGGCGGACTTGCCAATTCTGGTGTTCTTGAGCAAATGCCAGTCGAGCTCTACGGTGCTGGGCAGTGAGCACAGGGCCCACTACAGGACGTCGGGCCCTCAGGCCATCTTCATGAAGTCTGTTCCTGATTGTTTGGGTAGAGACATTCACACCAGTGGCCCTCTGGAGGTCATTCTGTAGGGCACGAGCAGTGCTCAGCCTGTTCCGCCTTGCACAAAGGAGCAGGTATCGGTCCTGCTGATGGGTTGTGGACCTTCTACGGCCCTGTCCAGCTCTCCGAGAATAACCGCCAGTCTCCTGAAATCTCCTCCATGTTCTGGAGATTGTGCTGGGAGACACATTAAACCTTCTTGCTGCAGCACGTGTGGATGTGCCATCCTGGAGAAGTTGGACAACCTGTGCAACTTCTGTAGGGTTAAGGAATCGCCTCATGCTGCCAGTAGAGATAATTACTCAAGCCAAAACTAGCACGAGTGGAAAACCAGCCAAAAAAGATCAAGAGGGAGAAACTTGAAATGACCTCCACATGTTAAACCAGTCCTGTTTTGAGGGTTTTGTAATTGTTGCCACTTTAGTGCTCCTGTCGTTAAGTCCATGAACACCAATACAGCTGAAAGTGATTAACAATGCCCTCAGCTGCTTAATCAACCAGAAAATTATCAGACAGGTTTCATTGATTTCATGCCAGGCCCAATAAAAAAAGTGTTCCTTTCATTTTTGTGAGCAGTGTATATATATAAATTACATATTCACTAAAGACATTAAAGTTTCCCTTACTAAATAGAATATCTAGTAAGACATCACAATTTAGCTATAGAAACACTACTTGGTATATATGTTGTTTGTGTGTGTGTGTGTGTGTGTGTGTGTGTGTGTGTGTGTGTGTGTGTGTGTGTGTGTGTGTGTGTGTGTGTGTGTGTGTGTGTGTGTGTGTGTGTGTGTGTGTGTGTGTGTGTGTGTATTTTTCTTTATATCCTTAAGTGGACAAATTTGAACTTTGAACCTGTAGTGTGTGGACATTTCCACATTGTGGGGACATTTAGCTGGTCCACACAATGACAAAATACCCTAAAACGTAGTTTTAGAGGCATGGTGTTAATTAACTTTTGGTTTAGGTTAGGGTTAGGGTATGGGTTAGGCATAGTGGAGTCACATAAAGTGGAGTCATACAAATACACGTGTGTGCGTGTGCCTGCTCTGTCTTCTCATTCCCCAGTGAGTCGTGGTGGATGGCTGCTCATACTGAGCCAGGATCCTCTGGAGGTTTCTTCCTGTTAAAAGGGAGTTTTCCTCTCCACTGTCGCTACATGCTTGCTTAGTATGAGGATTGTTGTAAAGATACTGATGCTAGTCAGTGACTCGATGCAATCTGCTGGGTTTCTTATATAAGAAACGTTTTACTGATTGGCTTAATGAACTGAACTGTGTATTGGAATGTTTACTTTGTGAAGCGCCTTGAGACGACCCTTGTTGTGATTTGGCGCTATATAAATAAACTGAATTGAAAAACAACAAGCAAAAAACAGTTTGTGAATTTGCTCTATTTTTGAACTGCAAACACTCACCCTCTTTGAAGCGTCCGTATTTTGCAAAGCTGGTGAAAGTTCGGCCCATCGTGGAGGTCAGCATCTCCACACTAGACCAGGGCTCTCTCCTCGGGAGGCAGCTTCTCTGTGCCACACACCGCAGCTCCTCAGGAAACGTTTTGGGGAGTTCAGAGTCAAACGAATAAGCATGGATGTACTTGAGCTGCAGTCCTGCGAATTTCAAACGACATATTTCAAACACAAACTTTTCAGAAAAAGTTACCTTTGCTGCTATAAATGGTGTTTACATACCTATTATTCTGAACTGGTTGTAGGGGAAAGAGACACAAATAAAGGTTTGAGCGTTTGTGTTTCCGGTTTGGGGCCAGAAGATTTTTCTGCGATATTCTGGGAACTTGGGTGTACTGTGTGAGAGCCAGAGTCCGGTTTGTCGATCCAACATCACGACTCCTTCAGACAGTAAAAGAGGAGTTCATGTAACAAGTATAATCAGGTTAGAGGATGCACGTGCTGCACCCACCTTTACTGTGTCCAAACGATGAAGGAGCATTATATTTATCTGGAGGCTGGTCGTTGTAGAGAATGTAACCAAAACCTTCAGTCTTTCACAAAAAAGGACATTAATTTATCATTTTTATACACTTTAAAGCTGCAACATTGTCTCCTTTTACCTTTTTGTCATAAAAGTCAAGAAGAGGTTTTAACGTGTTCCCCAGAGAGCCGGTGCTACTGCTGATCTCCTTGGTGCTGAGTGTCCACCCCTCTGTGCTCTCATCCATGTACATATATGACAAACCAACTTTATACGTACTGGGCAGCTTGTATAAAATATACCTGATGGCGTGGACAGAAATTCATTTTATAATTGAAAACTGAGAGAAGGTGAAAACTGATTTAGATGTAACACAAATACTCTACGAACCAGTCAACCTCCTCTCCATCATCATTCCTGCATTTCACATCTGAATAACACACCTGAAACAAGGTGCTGACCCCCAAGAAGAGTCCAAATAAAGTGATCTGAGACAACCAAAGCAAAGGTTAATGTAGAAGACAGTAGATGAGTCTCATTCGTGACTTCAGAGTTAACGACACCTTTAGTGGACAATCTGCTTTTATTTAAAAACATTATTTGTGGTAGAATGAGTAGAAAGTTAGTTAGGGGATTCAGTTTGAATAAATATTAACTGGGATGCTAAAAAACCTCACTGACCTAAACCAAAGTTGGACTGTCATCATGTGCAGGGGCACCCTCAGAAATGTTTCATAGTGGGGGCAGTGCACATTAGGGTGGCACACCATGGTGGTCCTTGTGGTATTATGAGTGTTTATCCTTTATCTGTGCATTGCATTGCTCCTTCATGCTTTTTTCATTAAAAATTATATGCAGCTAACACATTTATCGCAAATTTGAGACTCAAAGACATTTCAGAAAAATAAACATTTACGTTATTTCAATTATTTTTATTTCAACATTTATTTTTTTAGCGCGTTAGAACTATTTAATTTACCTGCTGTTGTCTCAACAAAAGCATCAAATTTATATTTATTCTTTTTGAAAACGGTGAGCATCAGCTACATATAGGGTGACCAGATCCCAACTCGCCAAATGTGGGACAGAGACTACTCAATGTGGGACAACGTAAAATTCCAATTTAACAAGATAAAGTTAAAAAGTAAAAAAAACAAAACTTATTTTCTGCCTTTTAGCTCCAACATCGCTGGTAAATACACATAGTTATTATAATTATTATCATCATATATTTCATGTACTATATATTCTATTTGAATTCATCTTGAACAAGCAAAAGTTTTCAGACTATTTCACAGCTCCTCTCATTACCACAGCTTAACTCAGGCTCTTTGGACCTTCTAGTGGTTCTGATTAGCTTTAGCTAAAAGGATTTTAAACCATCAACTCATTTTAATAATATAGAAAGGCCCACAGTAAAAAACAATATGCAGGTTTTAGCAGCTTTTCAGAGTTTTCATTGAATATTTTCCACAACAGAATGACAGTAAAAGTACCAGTAACAATTTTAGATCTATTTAAGTTTGTTTTTAATACATTTTCCAATAAAATCAACAAATATTCATACTTTTTTGCTATTTTTTTCTTAATTCAGAAACAAAGTGGTGTTGTTTTTTTCCAAAAATGACAACACATCTTTTCTAGTAAATATTTAGGGGAGAGAGAAAAAACATCACTGACTTAAATCTGAAGAAATTCAGATCTAATCTAACAGGGTTCCTTAGAATGACTTTTTTCCTCAAATTTCAGAGAAAAATAATGAAGGCTTACATTTAATTCTCTCTTTAATGTGCTTTAAAAGAGTTTAGCTTGTATGTATTTGAAATAAAAACAACTCCAGCACCTTGCGTGTGTTAGAAAGTCGTTTGGGACCTGTCTACTTACTGGGAACCTGCTTCAGTTCAGACCAACATATTTTTTTGTGACTCTTGGATTCTCTGCTCTGTTTCATATCAGACTCCGCGCCGTGACACAAAAAAAGACTCTGAGAAACAGCACAAAGACCCTGACAGAGTCTCAATGAACACTTTCAACACACGCGTTTATTCTAACAGCATTTTCGCCACGGTGTTCACCTTTCCTCCGTTCTCGCTGACGCTTCTGTTTTGGTCAAAGACTGTATATATAAGAGGGTCTTGGTGGTTCGGGTGCGCGCGCAGCGCGCACCAAGCGCTCCAGACCGGCGGTAAAGTCCCGCCTCCTGGTTCGACTGACAGCAACAGGCGGCTTTCTCCACAGCGTTTATGCAAGATTGAAATTCGGAACGGGAGACTGTCAATGCGGGACATTGTCTCAATTTGCGGGACGTGTGAAAAATGATGAAAATGCGGGACTGTCCCGCACAAAGCGGGACATCTGGTCACCCTAGCTACATATATTATTTTAAATATGAATGATATCTTTACTTATTAATCATCTACTTATTTATTGGTTTTTATATTTATGTCTTGATTAAAGGAGATGAATCTGTGGTTTGTGTTTATGGGTGAGGTGACGTCTTCCATGGGAGGTCCAGTGGAGTGGGCAGCAATTTTCCTGGGGGTGAGGGGGGGTTTGTCCTCCCCAGGCTAACCCTTGGGGGCGCCATTACTCATGTAACTTAATTATAAATGTTTGGTGACATTATTATTATTTTCAGATGTTTTTGATGATGGTAATTTTACTAATCAAATATAAAATGTACAGATCTATTATGGCACCATGTCATTTTAAAGTCAGACCTGTCGCCGACCCCGTTTATTGGTCTATAATGTGATCATTTTTTAAATCTATTTTTTAGATGTCTACATCTATGATGCTTTTAATTGCATAAATACCAACATTTTCATGTTTTGTTTTAGCGTAGTGAGAGGTCTGCAGGCGTTCTGGCTGTCTGTGCAGCCACTTCCTGGTAAAAACGAGCGGTTAACACTTCCATGTTCAAGAGCAACTCAAACCAACAGCTGAGGTGTAAATTAAAAGATGCACAGGTTTACGATCTTATTATATCAAAACATATTTGAATTTCATGAATCAACTCGGCTTTTATATGCTCAAAGTAACTCATAGTGAAACTATTTAAAATCCTTATTTAGGAAGGCAGCTAGTTTAGTTTATAACATAGTTTACACCACTAATCAATATTCCTGAGTTCCACTTAGTCTTTACTTCAATGTATCCTGATTTGACATTTTAAACAAGTAAATATTTTACTTACACGTCCTGCCATCTTCACTTCCCTTCAGGCTAAAGTACAAACCTGTTTTATAAAGCTGCTCCGTCACATTTCAGCGCTGAAGAGCTCACACCCACATCATCAGCTGCTTCCTTGTTGCTCAACGCTGATTTGTTCATCTCTCTCTGGTTTTTCTGTAGTAGACGTCTGACAGTCCTGCTGCAAAACTGGTTCCAGTTCATAATCAGATAAGAATGTTTATGAGTGAGCGCGTATTCGTTGTGAAACTAAAGACGGGTTTGACTATGTCTGCACCCAGCTGACTTTTGGGTTCCACCTTGAAGAAAAAAGCCCTGAAATCACTTTAAAAGTTGCTGTTTTCACCTGGAGAAACGTTTGTTGTGGCGTTTCTACTGGATCATTATCCACCGACATCTACCTGCCTTTTTGCTGTAAATCCTTCCACAACTGTCTGATGCTCTTCTTGTTCTTCTGGCTAAAGTTTTGCATGAGAACAAAGTCTGAGAAAGCTTGTTGTTTCAGTTAGACATGATGAAAATGAGTCATGCTCATTGCCCAGCAGAGAAGATCAGTTAGTCAGTTCAAATTTGCTTTAGAAATAAAAATGTCTTCAGTGTCATTTGGTGTAAGTCAGGGGTCACCAACCTTTGCAACACAGAGACACACAGGACCAACACTCATGCACACACACACACCAATTTAAAGAGACCAGTCAACCCGACAGTCATATTTTTGGACTGCGGGAGGAAGCTGGAGTACGTGGAGAAAACCCACGCATGCACAGTGAGAACAGGCAAACTCTATGCAGAAAGATCTCAGGCCAGGATTCAAACCCCGGACCTCCTTGCTGCAAGGCAACAGCACAAACCACTGCACCACTGAAAATTGTAGTTTTTAAATCTAAATTAATGCATTTGTGATTAAAAAAGATGGCAGCAGAATGTTTTTTTATTCTATTTTAGTCTCTTGTGCTATATGGAGAAAAGGCCTTATGCGGTTCCTGTGGGCCCCTGAGTTGGTGACCCCTGGTCTAAGTAAATGTTCAGAAATTTTTAAATAATCCAGAAAAACAAACAAAGAAATGCTTGGATCAATATTCTGCAGTTTTAATAAGTAGCTGTGAGTAAGAAACATCATCTTGTGAGATTTTTGTAGCAGAATTTGGTTTGTTGTAACAAAATGGACAAGAACTGTTCATCTGCTCACCACTTTGACCACTAGATGTCACTGTTCGCCCTTAAACATTCATATTTTCACATTTTCACCAAGATATATTAAAATAATCCCGAACTATTCAACTGGCACAGACAGGATGTCGACTCGGCACCTTTAGTATTTATAGAATTGATCTGCAGCTTTGTGATCCTGCTGCTGCTTTCACTTTCTAATCAGATCAGTCTCTGCTTTTCAACTTTCTTCACGGATCAGAACAGGAAGTTCTCAAATTAGATCTGTAATTTAGAGTAGAATCAACCTTTATTATCCCATGAATGAGGAATTGAAGTTGGGTTTTTTAGTTGGGTGAAATTCTCCCAAAACTAAATTTGATTTTCTGGAACCAACTTCACAGAATCAAAGATGTGTGTGCGACTATTTGTGTTTATATTCAAAAGAACAAACAAAAATAAAAATAGAGTTTATTGGTACCTAAAACAGACACGATAATGTAGATTACCAAGTAGCAGAAACCCTGTTGCTGCTTAACAGGATTAATTCATTCTCATAAATTCAGACCGAGTCATCCTGAGATCCTGTCTTGTGTTCAGCAGCCGATGTACCAGTCCACCACCTGTCTGAAGGCTTTGTAGATCACAGGGTTGTAGGTGCAGATCAACCCCCCTCCACGCCACAGCTGGGCCTTCTCCCTGTTCAGATCCCCCAAACAGGTCACCTGGTCCTCTTGAACACGCGACACGCACCACTTCGAGTGGTCGTAGTGAGACTGGAACCGGATCGACGTGAGAAGCTGAATCCTCTTGATGTTCATGGCGTGTTTTGGCAGTGAGCAGTTGGACGGCAGCGCATGGCCTTGATTCTGCCAAGACTCTACCAGAAGGTCAGCGTCCAGGGCCTGAGCCGCCCAGCCTGTGTAGATATCTGAAGGACAGAGATGAGAGGTTAGTTTGGTTCTGTTTAAAATAAATACTGAGTCTTTAGTCACCCCTCTTTTTGCCACAGTGACTTTTAAAATGGTCTTATTATTAAATGTCTTGCAAAGTTTTCTTTGGGACATGGAAATTATTATTATTATTATTATTTTATTTCATATTCAGTTAATTTCTTAGAGGAAAAATGGGTAATACATTATAATAGGGTCCATTATTAAGCATTAATAAACAAAAAGTTCCTCTATTAACATTTTCAATATTGTTAACTATTAAGTGTCCTTAAAGTTAGGACAAAGAACCAATGGGGGTGTCTGCTTAGTAATGCATTACATAATATGGTTAAGCAGTTGTTAATACTTATTTAATAGTTAATTAATGCTTAATAATGCACTAAGGGACCCTTATTGTAAAGTGTTAAAGAAATAATGATTGGTCTAAAGCTTCAAAACTGCACTAAAAAACAGCCTAGTTCATACATTTCTGAATATTTTACTAATATTACTCATCTAGTATTTGCTTATTTATACACGGAGGTGGAAATGATGCTTTTCACAAAAAAGAAAGAATTTAAAAGCAGCACAAACAAGTTTCTACAACCCAGGTTGTAAAACAGGACATGAAAAAACATCGTACCATCTACGTATTTCTCTGATTTGACAAAGCTGACAAATTTCTCCCCACTGGCAGAAAAAAGCTGCTCCACCCTCCTGTTGGAGGTCAGAGGTGGTTTGGAGCCCTCACACAGCTGGATGAGCTGCGGCAGGTCGGCCGAGAACACGGCGGGTACAGAACAGTTATAGATGCGAGGGTAAAGGTAGACCAGCTGCTTCACTGCAAAAAAGCAGACAAAGAACACATTTACATAACACGAACAGGTGACCATTTTTAGAGGAATGCGTCCTTATAAGGTCATAAATGTTGAAGTTACTGATGACATCAAATTTGACCAGGTGACAAGGTTAATGTTTTCTTGTTTTCAGCAGACTTTGTGTCACAAAGAGCTCCACTCACCTATATGGAGGAACTGGGCATACTGGTATGTCACACACAGAGCAGTCTGGCCATAGACTTTACCGGAGGAGGGGTACAGGTAGCCCTTCTCAGGGAACGAAGGGAAGCGGGGAATGCTGTGTGACAGCCAGAAACCTTGTGAGTGGTCAAAGAGCACGACTCCTGCAGGAAACACATTCAAATTACTACTATGTGCAAGACGACACATACACGTGCAAACGTGCACGCAAAGGCAAAAGCATTTTCATCAAAGTTGCGTCAGAGCGGTTGGAAAAGTAGAGTCAACAGAAGTTATCAGGCTGATGCTCTTTGACCGTTTCCTCTCATATCTGCTCTTCATTGCAAAATCAGAGGGCTTCAATACTGGACTATTGGTCTGGAAAATATCTGCCGATAATGTTCATGGACTCGAATGGGCTAGAAATTTCCTCTGATGTACAGGCAAGAATATTCAGAAGGTTGTACTGTAATATCAGTTGTTGGTGGTAAATACAGAAAACTAATTAGTTTGACTTCAACTGTAGAATGAAAATCTGCTCCATCAACACACTGGAACAAAATAAAGATAATTTGGTTCATTCTCACGTTTATACAATAAGATTTTGTTTGAATATAAAAGTGATTTTCACCTTTGGTGTGTCCATATCCTTGGGTGTATTTCAGGAGCGGTGGTCCATCGTTGTAGAGGGCGTAGACTGAGCTGTTAGACTAAGAGAAGTTTGTTTCAGACTTTCAACTTCATGATTTTAGTTTTTATCAATGCCTGCTGCTGAAAGGCAATAGTGTTTTGCTTAAATGTGTGTGTGTGTGTGTTCATTTGTCAGTTAGCAAAATAGCCTAAGAACCACTGGACGTATTAGATATACATCTGATTAACTTTCAGAGTCTTCCTAAATCGAGAAAGCCACCACAGCCTGTATCTATATAGCACCATCTAGAGTTCTACAACCCCCCACGGCATTTTACAAAACAACACCCATTCAACCATGAACACACAGCTGCCCTGGGTTGCACTGACGGAAGCGAGGCTGCTGTACACCGGTGCCACCGCTCCCTCTGATCAGCACAGTGGCACTCCCAAGGGGTGGACGAGGGGGCCAGGGCCACCCGTACAAAATTACTGGCCACCCCAGGGAAGACGCCCCTCTTTTAATAAATCATCTTCATGTTGTGGTTGGCACTATTTGCACTATGATTTATTACTGTGTGCTTTTCAGCAAAAATCTGAGTAGATCTGACTAGCTTTTCTAATCCCAGCCTGTTTTCTATCTAAACAGCTAATGCAGAAAACAGGTGTAGAAGACTACTTTCACGTTCAGCATGATGATATGACCGATCATATTTCCAAAATATGAATGAAAAAACATTGTTTTTTTTCAGGGAAGTTGGTCTTGCCCAAGGACTCGATGACTGCGACAGACTGAGTTGGGCACAAACCTGCAACCCCTCCAGTTACGGTGCAGGCGTCTTCCACTGTTGCCCAACAATTACAAGTATTGTATTAACCTTAAAAAACAAATAATGCTTGTAAATTGGTTGATCTTTCAGTTATTGAGTGGAAATTTCATGTAGTAGCATCAGAGAGTCATCCTCAACACCAACTCTAAGCACTGACTGGTTGTACAAAACTCTTGTGATACGGCATGGAATTACACAAACATGCTATTTTCAAGATTTCCCTAAAATGGATATTTACCATTATTTCTCACCACTAGATGATCTTAGTGTAAAACTGTGGCAATCAAAGGCAATTCATAACTAATCACATTTAGTTGAATAAACTGAAGGATGTTTTTTATCTTAATGACTAACGGTGGTCAGAAAGTGAAACAGTAAGGAAACATTATCAGGACATGTAAAATAAAGCATTTAGTGAATTAGCTGGTTTGAGGTTCTTTTTAAAAGTCATGGGTCTATTTACAGTCTCATTGAGTAATAGACAGCTGGTGGTTGGTAGTGATATAATATTTACCCATACAAACGCAAATAATTAATATTTTTGATGTTAAAATGCTCTATATTTTGTTTTTTATCTACCCAGATGGCTCAATGCCCATGAGCTAAAAAAGCGGCAGGATTATTAAATTCTGACTCCAGCTCAAGCCAATCTAGTGCAGGAAACCAAGTGCTGACTCTGTAAACTGGCAGCAGCATCAGCTCAGTCACAACCATGACGATCTCACAGGCAGATTATAATAGACAGGTCTCACCATGTATGCCTTTCCCTTGTACAGCTGGTTCAGAGTGTTTCCTAGAGCTCCTTGGCTCATATTAACCATGAATTTACTCGTCTGCCAGCTTCCCACTGATGAGTCCAGGTACAGGTACTCCACTCCACTGCCAACCTTACCAATCCTATTCTTGGGCAGTTTGTAGATGATAAACCTGAAAAAAGGCAGAATAATAGATTAAAAAACATATTTAACAAAAACTACAGCAGTCTTATATTTGATGCTGGCGCCAACTCACCAATCAACAGCTTCACCAGCTTCATTTCTGCAGGAAATCTCAGTTGTGCATGCGGTGACACACAGCATCACAACAGTAGCGTGGAAGCACAGAGAGGCCATGCTGAGAGACGAGTGAAGCTGAGGGACGGCAGCTGTGATTGATACAGGACTCAATCTGAAGTCTATTTAGAGATTGTGTGTTTTCCAACAGATGTACAGCTGATGACATGCAGAACAGGAAGTCACAGGATGTGGTCACATGACAGGGGGTAATGAAACCATGGTGTAAGTGAATAAGTTCATTTATTTAACAGAGTCTGACCACATCTATCATTATTTTAAATTTTTGTTTCTTATATTTTATGGAATACATTTATGATTTTTAAAGGATTGCACCCATTTACACCTGGCAGCTCTTAGATGAATCTACAGCTGTGTCTTTTCTTATTAGTAAAAAAAATCTGCTGATCACTGAACTGGAAACATTAGTTGAAAAAACCCCTTTAAGTGTAAGAAAGTTATGTAAAATATTTGGTTTCAGATATGTGACAAAAGAAGTAATGACTGTATTTAGAACCGAAAATGTATTTACAGGTGAAATTGGAAAAACAAGAATATCATGCAAAAGTTCATTTATTTCAGTTAAATCAAAGGGGGCCAAACCAAGTACTGAGTACATATGCATGAATATATGTTTTCATTGGTCCAACATTTCTCTATTTAAAATCCTTGTTTTACTGATTTCATGTAATATTCTAATTGTCTGAGATTTTGAATGTGGGGTTTTCATAAGTTGTAAGCCTTTATCATCATGATCATGAGAAACTGAAAAAAAATCCTGCACAAATGCAATAAACCAATTTCCTTTTCACACTAGAAATTGTGTAAAATTGCATTAACATTAAAGTTATACAATCCGTTTTGGTGGCCTAAGGATCAGGTCTCTGCTTTTTGCAGATGATGTGGTCCTGTTGGCTTCGTCAGAACAGGATCTCCAGTTTTCGCTGGAGCAGTTCACAGCCGGGTGTGAAGCAGCTGGGATGAGAATTAGCTCCTCTAAATCCGAGACCATGGTCTTGAGTCGGAAAAGGGTAGAATGCCTTCTCCAGGTCAGGGACGAGGTCCTACCCCAAGCGGAGGAGTTTAAGTATCTCGGGGTCTTGTTCACGAGTGAGGGAAGGGTGGAGCGTGAGATCGACAGGCGGATTGGTGCTGCGTCTGCAGTGATGGGGGTGTTGTACCGGTCTGTCGCGGTGAAGAGAGAGCTGAGCCGAAAGACGAAGCTCTCAATTTATCGGTCGATCTACGTTCCTACCCTCACCTATGGTCACGAGCTTTGGGTAGTGACCGAAAGAACGAGATCGCGGATACAAGCGGCCGAAATGAGTTTTCTTCTCAGGGTGTCTGGGCTCTCCCTTAGAGATAGGGTGAGGAGCTCGGTCATCCGGGAGGGGCTCGGAGTAGACCTGCTGCTCCTCCACATCGAGAGGAGCCAGTTGAGGTGGCTCGGGCATCTGGTTAGGATGCCTCCTGGACGCCTCCCTGGTGAGGTTTTCTGGGCACGTCCAACTGGGAGGAGACCCAAAGGAAGACCCAGGACACGCTGGAGGGACTATGTTTCTCGGCTTGCCAGGGAACGCCTTGGGATTTCCCCGGTGGAGCTGGCCCAAGTGGCTGGGGAGAAGGAAGTCTGGGTCTCCCTCCTTAAGCTGCCCCCGCGACCCGACTCCGGATAAGCGGGAGAAAATGGATGAATGGTTATACAATCTGCAAACATATATTAAATAAGATTTTCCAGCTTAAAGTTCAGCCTGCTGTTGATCCAGGTCAGCCTGGATTATAAATTTGTTTCAGATATCTTAAAAACACGTATACTCATAGTTTAACTTCAGACAACACTTCTCGGTCCCATAACAAAGAAAACAACTTCTTTCTTTTTTATTGTGTAGTGGTGATTCCTTGTTTGTCTGACTAAATTTCTATTCATTTATAAACTCCTCAAGCCGCTGCTGCATCACAGTGATATTTTATACGCAAACTGTTACAACCCGGCTCGAGGGACCGCAACATAAAGAGGAGGTCTGTACACATTGTGTGAGTCAGTGGCTGTGTCCAAATCCAGGGGTTGCATGCTTATGAGAACCCGTCCTCATTGATCTCAGGAGAACGTTTTCTTCCGTGACCGCTTAGACCGGATGTTAACAGCTGTGAATGTGGACACTCTAGCCTTAAATTAAAGTCCCGCCCCTACTCCTGTCACCTAGCAACTGCTTAAAGAAAATCTATTACAAAATATTGATCCACGATGATTATTCACAGTTAAGTGTATAATTTATTTTATGATTTACAGTATGATTTACCAATTTTATGAACTGTAATTAAGAACAAGAATACAAAAACACATTACAGGCCTAATGAGAAAGGGAAACGCCTAAAAACACAACCACTTCAGGCTTTTACTTTTTGTACAGTTAGATTTGAATAAACTAGTCGTCCTGCTGCTCTACTGCTGCGTCTCCCGTTTCTACAGAAATCAATCCTACAGTGCATCACGGGATTTATGGAGGTGAGGAGACCACGGAGACTACACCGCACCCGTTCTCAAAATCGAGGAAAAGAAGAACGCATTTCAAGACCGCATTCCGAGCATTCTTGGAATTTGGACGGTCTTCGACGCGACGCTGTGACGTCACTGGTCTTAAAATCCGAACTCATGAGCACGCAACCCCTGGATTTGGACACAGCCAAAGAGTAGTTGCACAAGGCAGGTTTTTATGCTGCACCCACAGGTGCAACCACTTAGTGCAATTCCAGACTTCACACAGCCAGGCCAGTGACGAGGCAGAGGGGTGTAGTCAGGGACACTGCGAGTAGCCAATCAGCCGGTTGCACCTGCACAGTAACATTTTTTTGCCAGTTGGATGGGTGCTTTGTCTCTTATTGGCAGGGGCTGTAACATATACGAAAGAAGTCAAAAGTCCAAAAAACTTGAATGTTGCATTTTTTAGGATTTATTTATCTAGCTAGACAAGCAGTAAAACAAAGATCCATTTTTTGGTTTGTTTCCTTGCTGCTTCTCCTGCTCTGGTAAAAAGAACAAAAACAAAAAAATAGGCCTACCCCAGTGCATGCTGGTCCAATACCAGTCCCTGTATTTAGAAGCTGGCTGTGTCCAAATCATGAGGTCGGATTTTAAGACCAGTGATGTCACAATGTCGCAACAAAGACCGTCCAAATTCCAAGAATGCGGTCTTGAAATGCGTTCTTCTTTTCCCCAATTTTGAGAACGGGTGCGGTGTAGTCTCCGTGGTCTCCTCACCTCCATAAATCCCGTGATGCACTGTAGGATTGATTTCTGTACCGGCAACAATGGCAGAAGAAACGGGAGATGCAGCAGGAACGCAGC
The DNA here is from genome assembly GCA_006937985.1 of Aphyosemion australe. Classification (NCBI taxonomy): domain Eukaryota; kingdom Metazoa; phylum Chordata; class Actinopteri; order Cyprinodontiformes; family Nothobranchiidae; genus Aphyosemion; species Aphyosemion australe. The sequence continues at coordinate 276,414 of SSNS01000091.1, forward strand.
AGTACAACTTTAAATGCCAGCTCATTAAAATCTGACTGAACAAAAAGTAAAAGCCTGAAGTGATTGTGTTTTTAGGCGTTTCCTGTTGTCATTAGGCCTGTAATGTGTTTTTGTATTGTTCTTAATTACAGTTCATAAAATTGGTCAATCATAAAATAACCAAGGAAAAAGTTTAAAACATGTGCGAGCTCCATTTCTGCAGCTTCTTCTTAGTGCGGTAGCAGTTGCTAGGTGACAGGAGGACATCTGCCGAAGTACGGGCGGGACTATTATTTAAGGCTAGAATGTCCACATTCACAGCCGTTAACATCCGGTCTAACCGGTCACGGAAGAACGCGTTCTCCAGAGATCAATGAGGACGGGTACTCATGAGCATGCAACCCCTGGATTTGGACACAGCCATAGAGAAAAGGCCCACAGTTCTTCCTGGCTGACTCCCAAAGGCAAAACAAACAAACTAAACAATTGCTACCCAATAACATAAAGTAACCCATGAACACAATTTTAGGTAAAGAAAATTAAAGAATAAAAAGCTCCGGTAGATTGTTTATTGCATTTTGGATGTTTCCTTTTATGCCTCATGTATTTTTAAACCTGATTATATTTGGCATCCATGGGCAGTGTAGTAAGAATTTCCTTCTGCACAAAAAGGAGGCTTACATTAATATGGAATGATAATTTCCCCTCAACCTTTAAAATGTGGATGACGGACCCGTTTTATCATGTTTAAAAATCCTTAAAGTGTGGAGACATTAACATGTTAACAAAAAGAGACAAAAGTGATTTCTAACTCAGAATGTTTACATCTTTATGGACTACATGGTGAGGCCCTTCCAGCTCATCTTTTATGTATTGTGTGTGTGAGTGTGTGAACTCTTTCACAATGCTGAAATTGAAATTTTGCATTTCTGATATGATAAATCACAGTAAAAACAGATGAAAATATGTTATCTGGGTGATTTATACAGACACAGATAAATCAGTGCTAATCTAGAGATTTTCAGTGCACGTTTGTGTGTGATTCTGCATATCTGAGAGAGCGATTGCATCCATGCAAAATGGGCTGAACTTCAACTATACTGTCCAATAGTGAGGTGCAGAGGTGCACCTCCCTCTGTACAAAATACTCCTCTAGCTTCAAGAGTCGTTTCTTTGCTGGAAGCAGAGGGACAGCCTGAGTCAAATTAAGGGGAAGAAGAACCATGGCAACAGCTGCTCATCAGGTAACCCACTCAGGTTCATAAAGAGGAAGAATTTAGTCATTTTACCTTCTGCAAACATTTCTAAGAGAATCATTTTAGTGTTAGAGTATCAATGAGTCAGCACTAGAGCTGACGTCCTATTAGAGGTCAGTGACCTCAAGGTCACAAAATAACCTGCAAACATCAAACCCTACAATTCTAAAATGAGTCGAAATATTTCTCAATAAGGAGTTTATTCAGTATCAGTAATAATCAGATTTTCTCATTCAGACTTTAATAGATTGCAGAAACAATCTGAGTGCAAAAAAAACACAAACAAATAAAAAACTGATCAAATAAACACAAACTGATTTGATTAAGACATTATTTAGCTGGAATGTTGATGTTGATTGTGGTGCTTTTGCTCAGAACGTGGAGTTCGTGAGGACAGGCTATGGAAAGAACGCCGTGAGGGTCTTGTTCATCAGGAGGTACGGGGGCCACCACTACATCGTGGAGCTGAAAGCTAACGTGGAGATCACCCTCAATTCCCGCAAGGACTATTTGTCCGGAGACAACTCGGACATCATCCCCACTGACACCATCAAGAACACCGTCCACGCTCTGGCCAAAATCAAAGGCGTGAGTCAAACAGACCTTTTTCAGTAAAGACAGGTGAAACTGGAAAAATCTGAATATGGTGCAAAAGTTCATTTATTTCAGTTATTCAACCTAAAAGGTGAAACAGACTCATTTCATGCAAAACCAGATATTTCAAACCTTTATTTGTAATTACTGGCTTACAGCTGATGAAAACCCACATTCAAAACCTCAGACAATTAGAATATTGTGAAAAGGTTCAATATTCTAGACTCAAAGTGTCACACTCTAATCAGCTAATGAATCTAGAACACCTGCAGAGGGTTCCTGAGGCTTTAGATGGTCTCTCAGTCTAAGATGTATTACTGAAATAAATGGATATTTTTCAAGTTTTACCTGTATGGGCAGCAGTTTCATCTAAGAATGTGCTTTTCTTTTAGAGGACAGCTTTTAAAATAATCAATTTCTTTGTTTGATGAGGAACAATAAAGTGGTATTTATTGTCATAACCACACAAACGTTTTTTCAAACTTTCAGTAGAAATAAGTAAAAAGCCTTTTCCTCCACTTGACTGACATTTATTATAGTTAAATAGTCTTTTAAGAGTTTTCAGGTTCTCCATTTGAAGATATTACTGCCCAGATGGTTTTACTTACAGCTCATTACGCTTCTATCAACTTTTCAGGTGAAAACCATCGAACAGTTTTCCCTGGACATCTGTCGCCATTTCCTCACCTCTTTCAACCATGTGCTGAAGGCCAAGGTCTACATAGAGGAAGCTCCATGGAGGAGGTTGGAGAAGGTAAAACACATAAACCAGTGATTAGTCCAGGACAAAGTGCAGGTTTTTACATCTGCGATGGCTACTGCAGTACAAGTACACGTTACTACTGAAATATCGCAATACTGTCTCTTTCAGAACGGGGTGCAGCATGTTCATGCATTTATCTACAGTCCAGAAGCTTGTCGTTTCTGTGATGTTGAACAGGACCTTCATGGTAATCACAAACCCACACACACAAACACACACACACACACATGCAAGCACAAGCAGAGTATTTAATCACCAGCAGGAGGAAATTTATTAGTGTGTTGGCTTTATTTTTCGGTAGAAAATGTTAAATAAACTCACCTGCGTCTATAAAAATGATCACATTAAGCTTAAGGAACACAATGCCTTTGATCTGGGCTAATATCTGATCCACTAACCCCTCCCACAGGTGCCCCAGTGCTGCACAGCGGGGTGAAGGACATGAAGGTTTTAAAAACCACCCAGTCTGGGTTTGAGAACTTTTTCCGAGACCGCTTCACAACACTGCAAGACGCCAAGGACAGGTGTTTCTGCACCACCGTCTATTCTAGGTGGCGCTACAACAAGGTTCATGATGTTGACTTTGACGCTGCATGGTAATTATCTAAGACTTGTGAGGGAAAATAGGTAATGAAAGGGAAGGGGTTTTTTGTTCTGATGCAACAGTTTTATCACTAATGCAGGAAGTGTGTGAAGGAGACAATAATCGAGAAGTTTGCTGGCCCTTATGATCGTGGAGAGTACTCGCCATCTGTGCAGAAGACTCTTTATGGAACACAAGTTCTGGTTCTGGAGAGAATTCCTGAGGTAAACCAACCAGTTTGTGAACCTCACACGGGTTAAATATGATTAATGGTTACATAACCTGTTTTAACACCATCATTTAAATGTGAAATGCAGTCTCACACATATTATCTGGAAATGAAAGCCTGATTTGTGCAGAGATTCAATCTTATCAATAGTGTGTGGGGCTTTAATACGAGTAGTTAAAGAACAAGTTCACTAAAAACTGCTTTTTACTCGTTATTTTTGAAATGTGATCAAAGTTTTACATGAAGACTAAATGTGAAAATTGTCTTCTACCCCTATTTCCTGCATGAGATGCCCATAGAAAAGAGAAGAGGAAACGCTCAGATTAGAAAAGCCAGTCAGATCTACGTCATACAGAAAATTAAAATTCATGGACTCACTCAGCCACCTCGAGGAAAGCTGTTGTTGATTTAGTATCCAGGAGAGAGCAGAGCGCGTCTCGGCTACTAGAAGCTAACCGTTAGCATTAGCAACTCCTCAACATGGCACAACTCTTTCAGGCTTTTGTTATTTGTGGAGATAAAACATAAACATTGCAGAGCAAACAAAGTCAGTGGTAGAGTCACTTTGCCAATCAGAGACGAGATGTTCAAATATCAGGAAATAAAACTCTAAACCCTGCCATCTCCTCTGGTTACTTCTAGTTCCTGAAACAGGAGCAACCGAGCTTTTTTTCCCCACAGAGATCATCTCACAAGGCATTCATTCATACAAGAGACCACTGCAAATTTATTGAAAAAACGAGTGAACTTGGTCTTTAAAGGTGTGGATCACTTGTTTAATCAATACATTTGCAGTGGTCTCTAGTAGGAATGAATGCCTTGTCATACTCTGGGGAAAAAAAGCTCCGGTGCACCAGTTCCAGGAATTAGCCTTTCGCCGAGCCCCGCCCCCCTTAGTTACTGTTGCCAACTCTGACAATAAGTGGATCAAATACTGCAGCTCCGCAGATTTCCGTGATGGAAAGAAGGAGACAGATGCGTGTCAGCGACATTTTTTGGAGCAATTTCTCCTCAATATCATCCAGATCGAGGCAAAATGGGTTACAGGATGCAGTGGAGGGATATATTAGTGTCGGCTCGGCTGAGCGAAGCATAGCAGGGAACAAGGAGTTTGGAGTTTGGGAGAAGGTCCGGCGTCCGGGGACGCGTGGATCCAAGGAGCGGTGGGCGGCGATGCGGTGTCCCTGTGAGCTGTCAGATGATCTGAGCTGCAGGCAGCTCTAACGGAGAAAAGCTCCCAGCACTCTGCATCGCTCAGTTGATCATCTCAGCTGAGTCTGTTAATAAAATGTAACTTTTTATGCCCGTGTTTACTTTCATTTTTAGTTCCCGGCCGGAGCTCGGCATTAATTCATCACGTGATCATGACACCACCCGCTGTTGCGCCAATAGGCTTAATGTGCATTTATAAGACACACGGTTGAGGAAATATTACGCTGATTTGCCGGCACGGTGTGTCAAAGGGTCTTCTTGGATAGTCTGGGAGGCGGACCTCCGTCCAGCCGCGGGCGGGGGGAGCACTCATGCTTGCTGGCTTGCTGGTTGAGCTCGATGAGGAGGTTCTGAAGGGAAACTAAGGGGACACGACTACTATCGAGGCCAATGCTTAGTAGTAAATTAGGCTTAGCTTCATCATTTTGTTTGGAGCTGTCAGATAGTAACGGTTGCTATGATGTGTGATTGGACAATAGCCGTTCTGGGGGCGGGGCCGGCGAAAGGCTAATTAGAAGTGAGCCACATCACAGCAGGTTTTGGAGTCTTATTTCCTGATATTTGGACATCTCTCCTCTGATTGGATAACAGCAAAGCGACTCTACCACTGACTTGCAACGTTGATGTTTTATCTCCACAAATAACACAAGCCTGGAGGAGCTTCTGCTGTGCGGTGGAGTGCTAATGGTTATCGTCTACTAGCTAATGCAGGAGATAGATAGGTGGAGGAGACTATTTTCATGTTCAGCCTGCATGAAAAACTCAGAGTGACCGATTATAATCAGAAATAAGATTTAAAAAATGTTTTTTCAGTGAACCACATCTTTAATATTTGTTGGTATGAAACAAATAACTAATGTTAAGCTGCTAACATCCTGTTTTAGGTAGAGGAGATAGAGATAGTCATGCCCAACCAGCATTACTTCACCATAGACATGACAAAAATGGGTCTTGCCAACAAGGATGAGGTATTTTCTTCTATTTCATTAATATTTTCACTTAATTTGTCATTAATTATTAACACGTCTTCTTTTGCTGTTTAAAAACCAGGTGCTTCTTCCCCTTGACAATCCCTCTGGAAACATCACAGGGACAGTGTGTCGGAAACAGCGAGCCCGACTTTGAAAGCGACACCACATGAAAGCGTTAACCTGAGCCCTTTAATTAAAAAGATAATTTGATATATGCTTAATTAAATTCCCAAAACTATGATTGTCCTCGAAAATTTGCCAAACATGATTGATGCCGACTTTGTGAATGTGTGAAGCCCTGAAGGAAAGCCTAATATAATTAAAGCACACTTTATTGGACCACTTTTAGGGTTAATTACAGTACAATAATCATCGTAGTTGCTTGATTTGATTTCTTTCTAGTCCTGCAGACACCTGTAGATTTTTTTTTAATGGTCTGAAAATATAAAATGAAATGAAACTGCTGTCAATAAAGTCAAACTGACATTCTTTGGTGAGAAAAGAGCACCGTTTATCACAAATCTGATCAGAAATCCAGACTCCAGTGTTATGTTACTCACGTATACGTCTGTCATGAACACTTCAGCACAACTGTCTGTGCGACAAAGTTGAAAGCACCACAGGTAGGTACATGATTAGAATATCTACACAATAGATTTTATATCAAGAGCCTAAAATCTAATGAACGCAGAAACAAAGAGACTTTTTGATTTGGCTCCTTGTGTCTGGGAAACAAATGGCTTCATTGTTACATGCTCAGGAATTTTCATGGACTCAGATGCGCAGATTAGAACCAATAAAAAGAATGGACACACATCACCTCCGTGTATCAAAGGTATGACAGAACAAAAAGCATTTTCAACTATAGATAATCTTATATACAAATACTTTGTTCTTTTAAAAAACATCTTAGGTTAACTGACTTTGCACACAAACAATCACCCAAAACTCACACCTGCAGAGTACTCGCTTCAAAGTACCTTGTTTTTAAATAAAACACACACAAAATAAAATACACATCTCAAGCAGCAGAAGTAAGAATGGCTGAACGAGTAAACAGCTGCGTGGACGCCATGTGCACACCGTTATTTGGAGTTCATGCTTATAAAAACATACAGCATTCAAATCTGGTTTAAGGTGCCGCTGTGGGCAGTGAAGTCTTTGTGAAGCCGCAGCTAACCTGGAGTCTCCTGACACGGATGATTGTCGCTGAGGTTTGGTGGTGGGACGACCTGCGCTGCTAGGAGGCGTTGCTTTTCAGGTGCTGAGTTTGCAGCGGCTTCACGTGGTACTCGTAGATCTTCAGCGCTGGACCGAGTTTTATGGACAGCCCCGTCAGGACGTCGTTACGCGTCATCAGGAGCAGAGACTTGCCATCGATTTCCTGCCGAGTGGAGAGAAATTTTAAAATGTGATTTGTTTGAGATCCGATGTTGTTGGCGTGATGAGACTGTAAGTATAAAAATAATTACCTGATCCTGAAAAGCTGTAGCTTGCTCTTCGAACCCTGTTGCTTTGAAATAATTAACAACATCAGCAACTCCCCAGTTGGACGGATCTGGCAGCTGACCATTCTCCACTGGGCTGTGGGATGAAAGGTAATGCAATTATCTCAATGTAGAGACACACTAACTGTAACAGCAGCTGGGACAGATTATTTCTACTCTTTAGTTAAAGGTGCATTAAGTTAGAATGACATCCTGTGGTCAAACTTGGGTACTGCAGTCAATGTATCAAAACAAGGGATCAATGTCAGAAGATTCTAGAAGATGAGCGAAGGCGAGTCATACACAGTTAGTAGATAAATACATTTCCCTGTAATATCGAGTTGTTGGTAATTGAAAAAGTAGCTTGGGACTTTTTTCAGAGCCGACAATTTTTTTTTACTAATTCACCGTTAGCATTGTTAGCTCAACGTTAGCCAGTAACCTTCTCTACCTGATTTTAGAGTAAAACAAAAAGATGATGTGGCTTCTTAAGCCTGGACCTTTTTCAGCCATTCTAGACAAATCTCTCATGTCTGTGGCCGTACAGTGTGACTGGCTCAGTGACAGCTTATTGAGCACCCTCACAAGCAAAATCAGCCTCCAACAGTCTTCAAGCACTGCTTGAAAACCTATGACTCCCGTCTGCAATCAACCAATGAAAATACACCCAGGGAGTGACGAGAACAACTAATGATGAGAGTACAACACGAGAGTAGAATTAGCAACATTAGCAACAGTGGAAGCTACACGCAGGAACATGCGGACCACTCCTTTTTGGAGTTCGGAGTCTAATAAAAAGTGTGAAAGGCAGAAATTTTTTCTTTTTTCAGAATTGTTGTTATGGTTAGCTGTCAGATTTTAGTGACGTATGCTTCTCAGGGGGTGCGCTTGTGACATTAGCATGTCCTGCCAGAGCGAGACAATGTGCAGTTTGGCTAACTAAAATCTTGGGCCATACAGTGTGCCACCTCTGTGGAGTCCTCACAGTGTGACATGAGCAGTTCTGTGCGACAGCAGAAAAACACACAGTGGTCTGGGCTTTAGGGTTACAAGGAATAACTTCTGGGTCGCTCCTTTTATTGGCTATCATTCTTTCCGTAACACAGCTACTCGATGCCGGCTGGTGTCGAATTACAAATCTTGGCCCAGCAGTGTTTGTGGTGTAGACTTGGCAACCCAGTGGGCTCACATCTTACTGGCTCTGGAACCAGGAAGCACAGAGGCGGGACAGATTGTAAACAATGACTCCATCCCTTTTTAAAAAGGAGAAAGCCTGACCTCCACCCAACCGGCTGAGAGGGAAATCTCTTTCAAAGTAACTTCCTTTCCAACATGATTGAGACATTAGACTTTTTTGTGATTATTTCACTGTAAAATTCTTACTTATTGCACCTTTTAATAAAAATAGAAAACAAAAAAACCCTCCTATACTAATTTTGGATACCTTTTGGTGTCGACTGAGCCATTTGTCTTGTCCTCCATACTGGCTGTTGAAAGCAATCATAAGGATAGTAAATAATTATTATTTTAAATCAGTCAAATTACACTTATAAGAAGTTAAAATGGTCATTTCATACAGAAAATGTTTTTTTTCTTAAATAATATGCTCTTGAGGATGTTGTTTACATTTTGTGTTATAAGTTGTGCTTTCATCTGACAGCTAGTAAAAGGTTAATAAGTTTGATGAAATTATGAAAAAATGACTTACATGTTGTATCGTTGCAGTAATTTTTCATCAGACGTGTTCTGTGGGAGCTCAGTGTGCTGTTGGCAGATCAAACACGATCATCGTCTGTCTTCCGCAGTCTGACAGTCACTGCAAGCCTCAGCTGGAACCAGAAGCATGACACGTTAAAGTGGTAAATAAATAACTTCTAAATTAAATCATTACTGTGACAGTAACACGAGCCAGGCAGCAGGAAAACGTGTGATCGAATCAAAAATGACTACCTGGGGGAAAAAAACTCCTGTTTAGCTAAATTGAATGAATAATAAAAAAAACCGTACATACAAAAATGCGACACGTCATTTATCAGCGGGTCTAAAAACACCAGTAAATATAACACAATTAAACAGAAGCGTTACTTTCAGAGAGAACAGGTACTGAGTCGCTTCCTCTTCGTAAATAGTATTAACGTTAAGCAGGGTCGTTAGCTTCGTTTGCTAAGACCAAATTTAACACTTACCTTATTTCAGATGATTCTGCCTCGAAAACACGTCCTCGTCCGAGCTGCGCGCATCAATCCACTAATAAAAACTTTTATTACCATCGAGTTATTTTACAAATTAATAAACAGCGATACTTATTTGATAAAATCAAATTATAATCAAGTAAGACAACTAGCTTCTTCGCGTTCGCTTCCTTCGCCCACAACATCAGAGAATCATGGGAAATGTAGTGTTCGGCCGGTTTAGCGCCGGCGTTTGTAGTCGCGCGACATAAATGATTCACGCGCTGGAACAAAAACAACCACGTCGTTTATTTTAATAAAAAGAATTTATTATAATGACATAGTCTTTGTTACATAAAATTTGCTACAGCAAAGTATATTTCCCTTGCGAACACAAGTAAATATGATTGAGGGGAAAATTGTGTCAGCTCTCTAAATGATGTGCAAAAGTTTCACAAACTGAATACAGACACATTTCAGATTATTGATCCCATACTGGCACGTGTGACTATAGCTACAAGAACTCTGACTGATGTTCCTCAGTCTGGAGTGTGAGGTGGCTCAGGAGGAAAAGGTGCCGTCGTTTACATCAATTCCAACAAACACATGAGGAGGGGTAGAACAGGTGATATGGAAGAAGAGCTGTGGATTTAAACACACAGGCAGGTAGACACACACATCCTTGATCAGGTGCACTTTCCAAAAAATGGTTTTAAACCAAAAGTATTGCAAAATTCTGAGGATTCACCCTTTAAACAGTGAAAATATTTAAGGATCTAAGTTGGATCTGTAAGAAAAAGCATCATTTTGGTAGGCATTAGAAGTGTCAATGTGCATCAACAATAAACACCTTTATTCTAAAATGGCAAAAGAAAAAAAAGAAAGGCATACAAATAAATAATTGGACATTTTCTTTCAAAACTCCTTTGAAAATAAAATCTTTTCAAGTCTTTTTAAACACACTTAAACATGTCATTAGACATCTCTGAACATAAATAAAACCAGTTGTGCCTTTGAAAGGAAATTAGCTACTTATGTGCTCAGACTGAAACAAATGTACCAATTCAGACAAAAGATTTCACCAATGGTTGTCCAAGACTGTCAAACTTCATTAAATTCCCTTTTTTGCAACAATCTAAGAGTCACATAAAATTTCTGTAAAGTTTTGAGACTCCAGACTGACTTTAATGATTGTTATAATCTAATTTCTCCTCAGCCCTGAGGGTCCAACCTGCAAAAATAAATACATTTTGACTTCTTTGAAACTGACAGGCAAAGAGGAACTTGTCTCTGAAGCAATAACGTTAGTTGAAAAGCAGAACGTCTGTAAAGAAAAAGAAGCCATCACTAAAACACAATGCCCAGTGTAATCTGACATATAGATGTTGTCCTGAAGAGCAAGATACATTTTAGCAGCAAGGACAGAGAAAAATCTTAAATGATGCCGAGCATGGAGGAAACCCTCAAAAGTTTCCTCTAATGAAAGGAAATATGCAAATACACTATAAAAAAAATAAAAACAGCTTCTAATAAAGAAATATCTGATTTGAATCTTATTTTTTTGAAGAAGAATATGACTTTAGTCCATTGGTTGTTCTCAACAAAGCAGAATTAGTCAATCTTGATCAACTTTTTTAAAAAAATAAGGCAAAAACAAGAATTTATAACAGCAGGAAGCAGATGGATTACGCTGTGTTGTGGAATTCTAACAGCAAAATGACTTGGCTTTAATTCGATTGGGATCTCACACTCTTCCACTGTTCTGGAGCCACTTGCCGTGGAACGAAGGTAACAGATAAACAAAATGGTGGAAACACTGTAGATTGTGGTGATACTGCTGTACAAGCAAAAACGTGCAAAATGAAAAACAAAACCAACGTGACAGATACACAATCCTTGTTGAGAAGCAAAAACCAACCCAAAAGGACCAAGTTTGTCCATGTGAGCACCACTTCTTCGTACCCATGTTTAAAAGAAATAAACAACCTTTCACCTTTCACATCAATGCACTCGTGTTTGCATTTTTAAACAATCCGTCATGCGAACAAATGTCAAACCTCACAAAACAGATTTGTAACTGAAATATATGTAAATTTCATTGATTAAATACCACATGAACTGACTGAGGTAAAAAGTAAATGCCCTGCGACCAGATATGGAAGAAAAGAACAATGCTACAGTTGATTAGCTAACACAGCACTGAATGGTGTTTGCCTCCTATTATCACCATTATTGTTTTCTTTTCTAATGGTTTGCAAACTGAATGCTGGAGAGCTAAAACCGAGAAGCTCAGAACTCACCCGTTTCCCTTCCTTTGCTAAAAAATAGATTTTAAGTTTGGTCATGCTTTAAAAAAAACGTCTCATAGATATGATCATCCACAATTTCAACACCAGCATGATAAATATTAGCTGCAGTCTCGATTGGTGAATACTCAACTAAAGCTTCAAAGACAGTGGGGGAATGTAACAGACACCGAATAAAAAAATAGGAAGACAATAAATCCAATAAAAAAATACCCTTCATTCAAACCACGTGACAAACACCAGCTAACACCATCATGCTTTGTGCCTCTTGCAAGTAGGAATAAAACTTGTTATGCATGTTGCAGGAAAAAAAACGTAAAGAGGGAAAGATGCGTAAATGCAAACACTACAAAAAATAAAAGCTACTGGAAAATAAGGATAACGTGGCCTAGTACTTTGTGTTGCAGCACGAGGGGTGTCTTCATAATTTGTCTGTGTGGAGACTGGTGCTAACAGCACCCATGGGGCATGGCGAAAACAACCTCATTCAACTGTGGAGAATGGAGGAACGAGGCAACTATCTGGAGCATGTGATGGCCTCGGTTCCACCTTAACGCTCAGCGGAGTGCAAATATCCCGAAACAACTGAGCCCTGATGGGACTCGTGCCCATTCACTAAAAGTCAGCAAACTCTTTTGCACATTTTTCCGTCTGTGAGACACGAATGTCCTCCTCTTCGTAGTCGTCAAAGTTGCTCGTGTCTCCTGGTCCTCTGCACTTTGGCAAGAAGGGGGCTTCGATCTGAGAAAGCAGATTTAGATGTTGGATCACAACATGCCTCTGCACTATGAAACATGTCAGGACACACCCACGCTCTGGAAATAAAATCAAGATTTACCTTTCGCTCATAGATGGCAATCCAGTCTGTTGTGGAGAACCACTTGTGGTTCTTGATGTCGTTCACGCCGTTCTTCAGGTTGCCAAATCTCTTTGTCAGGTCCACCTGCAGCAGGTTCCTCAGCAGGTCCTTCAGGTCAGAGCTGAAGTGGGACGGGAATCGTACCTACAAAAAAAGAAAAGGAAATAAAAAGTAAATAAACGAATTTTTCTACTGCTGTTGTACATAAGGGGAGATACAGCAGTCACTTGGGACAACATTACTTCTGATTATGTTTTATATAGTCTAAAGTTGATCTTTGCATACTTTGCCGGACACGATCTTTTCATAGATCTGGATGGGCTGATCAGCAAAAAATGGAGGGTAACCAGCAGCCATCTCATAGATGAGAACTCCAAGTGCCCACCAGTCCACAGCTTTATTGTAGCCCTGGAAAAAAGACAAAAGCTTTTAACTTTAGAATGTAAAACAACATCATGTGAGAGCAGGTAACACAACTCATCCAGATAAATAAACATTTTTAACAGTTTATAGGTAGTTTATAATCCACAGGGTATTTGAACCCTCTGGTTTGCTGTTATTCTGCTGTGACTGACAGGCTGATGTTTAAACACCTCAACCATCATTTGGTCTTTTTCCAAGTGATGATGCACCAGGTCTCTGCACAGCAGTCAGCTTCAATTCTTGCTTGTGTTAAAGGCTTCTGACCTACAGTCTTTTGTCCGAGTCGATAGAAACACACACGCAGCCAGAGTGAAGTCAGTCAACTGATTAACTGCTTTAAGGCAACCCACCACAGAATGCATTTGTCTGCTCTCTCAAACTATTGGCTGCTTTCTATTTTTATGCACCGTCAAGCCAACAAACTTGTGGATTTGTGCTTTAAATTTCTGTCAACCAATGACTCTAGTCAAATTTGAATGCATCACGTTTTACTGAAATTATTTTCTCAAACTCTTGAAGTAGTCCATATTGTTGCTTTGCACATCAGTGATCACTGCTCAGTAATTTGTGTCATAAACATGCATCTGAACTGCTTCTTCCTCACAAGGAGCTTGGTTTTTCGTCTGTGGGAAGAAACCAGAGAACCCAGGGAAAACCCACGCACACATGGGGAGAACAGACTAACTCCAAGCAGAAAGGCTGCGCAGGTGGGATTCAAACCAGTAACCTTCTTGCTGTGAGTGCAACCAACTGCACCACTGTGACATAAACAGTCAAAACAAATACATCCAACCAGGACTCAATAGTTCACAGGATAACAGTAAAACAACTTGGAAAACACACCTTAAATTAGCCTTAAAAACTTAAATGTGGTCAGTTCCATTTCTCTCTAAGAACATGTTAGTTTGTTAAGCTGCATAACATTAAGCTATGACTCATAAAAAGGGTACTTAAAGGTGCATGATATAAGAATGACATCCTGTGGTCAAATTTGGGTACTGCAGTCCTTATCAAAACAAACGAGAGTCTGCTTTGAGCAACTGTTGCCAGTTAGGGATCAGCGCCAGAAGATTCTAAGTGACGAGTGAAAATGAGTCATACACAGTACTTTGAGAAGTAGATAAATACATTTCACTGTCATATCGAGTTGTTGGTAATTTAAAAAGTAGCTAGAGATTTCTTTAGAGCTGACAATGTTTTTCTAAGTCACTGTTAGCATTGTTAGCTCAATGTTAGCCAGTAATTTTCTTCACCCGACATTAGAGTAAATCAAAAAGATGCCGTGGCTTCTTAGGAGTACAATAAATAACTTCTGGGTCGCTCCTGTTACTGGTTAACATTATTTCCATACATGCTGCTCTTTGAAGGCTGGTGTCAAATTACAAATGCCAACGCAGCAGCGTTAGCGACCTAGACTTGGCAGCCCAGTGAGTTTAAATATGATTGGCTCTGGAACCAGGAAGTATGTAAACAATGACTACATCCCTCTTTGGCTTTTATAAAAGGAGAAAAACTAACACCCTCCCAAGCCAGCTAAGGAAATCTGTTTCAATGCAACCTTCCTCCCAGCATGATTGAGACATAAGACTGTTTTGTGATTATTTCACTGCAAAATTCTTTCTTATTGTCCCTTTAAGGCATTGTGTCCACATACCCATTTTAACCCATACCTTCAGCACCTATGTTAGAAGAGGCCTGTCTCATAAACGCATCATGATGTTTGTGCGGCTCACCTTGCTGAGGATGATCTCTGGAGCCAGATACTCAGGAGTACCACATAAGGTCCAGGTCCTGCCTTTTACTCGTTTGGCAAAGCCAAAATCTGTGACCTGGAGTGAAACAACAAAAATGTCAAATATTGTCCCTCTGTGTTCTCTCTGACACACTTACTACTACAGCTGTTGTGTACAAATTAGGTCTTATTTAATTTATTAACTAACAGTTTACAGGCAGGGTTTGTACATCGCTGAAACCTCTAATTAGTTTTTTGTGAAAAACCTCAGTATAAACTGGTTACCTGGATATATCCATGTTGATCTATGAGCAGGTTTTCAGGCTTCAGGTCTCTGTAGATGAGGTCTAAAGAGTGAAGGTACTCAAAAGTGAGCACTATCTGAGCTGCATAAAATCTTGCATGGTGTTCACTAAGAGGGGACCAAACAAATGTAGACGTGAGTGCGTGTTAATAAACACGAGGCCCCGTAGACCGAACGGAATAAAGGAAAACACCAATCCTACCTGAACCTTCCTGTGCGTCTGAGGTGTGAGAACATTTCACCTCCAGGAACATATTCCATCACCATGTAGAGGTTTGAATTGTCCTGCAAGCAAAGGAAGGAGCCCTGTTTAGGTTTCAGGTAGGAGAACGTGATCTATTGTTTTACTCTAAGTTTTAGGACTTTATTCATAACTAAGATGTGCCAAATTAAATTGTCATTTAGTTTTTAAAGAATATCAGAAACTCCTGATTACCAAAACTGCAGACTGAGTCGTTACTTAAACACCAACCAAAGCACATATGTGGTTAAAGCAAGTGAACCAATTAGAGCTTTAGAAGAAAAAGTCAAGAAAATTAAGACCAATGACAGGAAGTTATGACTTTAGTGATATGTACTGGGCTAGCATTATCTGATTATGTTACATTAAAAATACCTCACAGCAAAACTAAGTTGTTGCAACACCAAAGATAACAGCGTTTATTTAGGAGGAAAACTTTGTTAGCAATGCCCCTTTTCGAGCATCATGATGCGAGAGTGGACCTGAAATGACAGAAGCACTCACTGGGACAAGCACCCCTGCTATGAAAAGCCTCCCCATCATAGAAGGTGAATTAGAAAAGGACATGGTGTCAAATGTCACAGCACTTTGGTGCCCACGGATGTGCCTGTCTTTTATCCAACTCTGAATGGCAAAAATCATCTTAACTGTCTGACTAATCAATCGTTCTACTTCTAAAATAAAACTTTGGATGTGTGGCACTTTGACACAAGGTGTCTTAGATTCATCTCTACCTTGAACGCGTATTCCAGTCTTACGAGGAAGGGGAAGGAGACGGCCTGTAAAATTCTTTTTTCGTTAAGCGTGTGTTCTATCTGCTTTAACTTCACCACCTAAAACACAACAGAGGAGAAACAAATGGTATGAGAAATATAATTACAAAGATCTTCATACACATTAAAGAGCGAGTAACACCTAAATCAACTTTTTTCGATGTGGAGGAGCAGCAGATCTACTCCGAGCCCCTCCTGGATGACCGAGCTTCTCACCCTATCTCTAAGGGAGAGCTCAGACACCCTGCAGAGAAAACTCATTTCAGCCGCTTGTATCCGCAATCTCATTCTTTCGGTCACTACCCAAAGCTCGTGACCATTGATGAGGGTTGGAAAGTAGATCGACCGGTAAATCGAGAACTTCGCCTTCCAGCTCAGCTCTCTCTTCACCACGACAGACCGGTACAACGCCTGCATCACTGCAGACGCAGCACCAATCTGCCTATCGAGCTCCTGCTTCGTCTTTCCCTCACTTGTGAACAAGACTCTGAGATACTTAGCAAAAGTAGTTGCTGAATTGCCTCAAAATCTATCACAGTACAGGGTAAGACCATCACTTTTACAGATTTCTAAGGAAAAAAAATCATACATAATTCCTGAAAGGGGGGAAACTCTGGATTGCTGCTTTAATTATGCCGTTGTATACAGGTGCTTTTGCACATCATACTAATAATTTTTTCATATTTCTGAAATGTTTTTGTCGTATAAGAATTTAGTTAGCTGTAAATTCAAAGCATTTTCTTTAATCATCATGAACACTAACATTTTGTAATGCTAAACTTGCAGTAACAGAAGATCTAGTAGCTCATTTACTCCTCTTCCATGGTAAACGACACAGAGACACCAGGAATTGAGACCGAGTGAAAAAAATCCTACAAGGGTCAGAGAAAGTTTTGTAGCCATTTGGATGAAGTGAAACTGAAAGTTGGTTTAATCCTCAGATCCGTTGCCATGTTTAGGAGAACAGAGCTGCTCTACATGAGCAGCACATTGAGGACATGCAAGCCCGTCTCTGCCGCTTTCACATCAGTATTTAAAGATCGAAACTCTCATGTGAAGGCCCTTTGGGGTTTTCACTGATAATATGCTAGCAGCGCATGAGAGGAAGCACTCCATTTCCTTTCATCAGATACACAGCATGTGCATTTACTTGAAACATTTTGCAGACTTTTCACTTTCACAAACGAGCCTCATTTACAACTCTGCTTCAGATGGAGTTTATTTAAGACGGAGAACTCACTTTTTGTTTGTCCAAGATCTTCATGGCATAGAACTGGTTTCTTCCTTTGTGTCTCACAAGCATTACTCGTCCGAACGAGCCAGTGCCCAGAGTCTTGTACCTTTCAAACTCATCCAGGGTCGTTGTGCACTGAGGAAACAACACAATTGGAAAGGAGGCAAATGCATGAATCTTTGGGTTTCATAAACTTTTAAAAATTATTGCTATTATTATTTTGGTCCCTTGCTGGTGAAGGTTCTCAGTCATCCAGGTCATGGTAATCCAACAGGGTTTGAATCAAGGCAACTGGACTTCTTTGGTTTCTTGAAGATGTTTAGCTTCTCATCAGATGAGCTTTGACAATATTCCAGTTAGAACTGACAAAGCTCCTCGGATGAGAAGCAAAATGTCTTCAAGAAATCAAAGAAGTCCAGTTGCCTTCATTCGAACCCCTTTGGATATTTGGTCCCTTCTTTATATTAAAATTAAAACATATTACCATACTCAATCAGCGAGCGTTATCTAAGCTATTCTGGACTAAAGGAAGAAGCCGTTGTGTCAAAACTTGTACCTATTTTTTAAATGTGTGAACATACGTGAGTAACGCAACAGTTCAAACACAAATCGAAGTGCAAATAAAGGCCTACTTACTTGTGGCGGACACTCCCATTTTCTTAAAAAATCTTCTTTGGCTTTAGCTAAGAACTCTTTCACTATAAAAAGAAAAGAGTTGCACTTTTAAAACTCACCGCAAGTCAAGAAACTAAAACAAAAAAGGCAGGTCACACATTCACGGGAATAAATGCATTCTAAGGTCAGGCACGTGTCAAGTGTTGGGGAGTGAGAACGGCACTTGGAACAGCACAAAAAACTGGTTCAATATCAAAGTCAAAAAAACGACACGCCTAAGCAGGAAAATCCAAATTCATAAAGTGATGCAAAGAGCTCTGTGAACTTTAGAAAACTGGCCAAATTCCAGAAAAGCTATTGTGCATCTCTTTCAGGAGTGGCTGAAATAAAAGGAGAGGCGCTAACGGTGGGCAGAGAGGACGACAAAATGCACAACATACATGTAACTGAGAACACGGAGGCAGGCAGTGGGAAGACGGTGCACTGGTAAAGTCACAGCAGACGTGAGACGTCCAAAGTCAAAGAGTCACTGGTGGTCGTCTAAAGCCTCGCTGATGTTTGGTAATCTGTTACTTATTTATTTACATTGATTGGTGTGTTGTGTTGGTTCACGGGGCTGATTAACCTGATCATTTCCAGATTACGTCAATGTTTCAATTATTTTTTATTAAGAAAACCAATATGAATACTCATGAAACAATACCAGTTTCAACTGGACATGAGGTAATGTTCTCTAATATAAATGAACATATTTAGCATTGCTGTTTGAACTACAAAATCATATTTGTTCCTTTAGACTTTATTTTTTCTAATTTTGCAAACAAAACCTTTGTACCTGTTTTGACACACTTGTCCAAAAACATTATTCTATAGCAATGATTTGCTTTAACATTAACTAGGGGTGCACCCATTGCAGTTTTTGGCCGATCACCAATCTTGAGAAAAACCTGAGATTGAGGCCGATAGAGCCGATCTATCGGTGCACCCCAACAGGCAACACAATCATGTTAAAACTAATCTTTAAATGCTTTGTGAAGCTAAAGAAGTGCCTTGTAGAAAATGTGTTTATTTAAGTTAAAAGGTCAGAAGAATGGTTAGAGGCCGTTCTCTGTGAGAAAGACTGTGGGTGAATAATTATGTTTCATGAGTTCTTCCTTTTGTTATTTGATGAACTGATCCAAAAGAGATCCTAACGAATGTCCGAGGTTTAAACGAATTGTCAAAAGGTGCATTTTACATTTGAACTGTTTCACGACTGTTTGGATTTTTTGGAAATGGCACGAGACTTCAAATCGTTTTAAAAGCATAACAAACGTTCTCTCTGTGACTTGGGACGTCTCGTGGAAAAATGAGCGTACCAAAAGTCTCTACAGTTCACCCAGGGGTAGCAGGAACATTCACCCACATGGATGGAAATGATGAAGAAGAAAAAGAGAGGAAGAGAAATTTATAAAGAGCTAAAAACCATAACATTTTAGAATCACACAAAAAGCAGAAACACTAAAGACAATGTGAGACAACCTTACCACAGGACAAATGTTAATTCACCATGACTGAAAAAAGATCAACTTTTGCTTTTCTATTGCATCTAAAAACTGCAATTTACAGCAAGTGTTAAGGGTCTTTACATAATGCTGCAACAATTGGATTTTTGAGTTGTTTACAATTGAAAAACGGATTTTTTTCTTCTTTAAGTCGTTACTCTTCAGAATCGACTTCTCGTTTTCTCACAAACCGACTGAAAAGACACAGGAAAAAAAACACATTTCATACCAGCAAAACGGTGCACGAAAATGGATCGGACACATCTGTTAAAATGCTGTAAGACTAAGAGAATTTTAAGCAACTGAAGCTCCACAAATGACCAGCAAGATGGTCCAACAAGACTTCACCAAAGTCTTGGCCAGATCCAGAATGTGACATGTGAACGTTGTTGGTTACAAAAGCATTTGAGAAGCCGGTGAGTAAAATAAACTCCAGAACAGAGAAGGTTGGAGACTACTACCTTTATAGTTTTGACAGACATACCTTTTGTTTGATGTAACGAGTTTTTCCTTTAAGACAAGTTACAACTCATCCGGCTCGGCGCTAAAGAGAGCTATAAATACAGATAGGAGCAAAAAAAAACACTACACTTACTCAACTTATCCCACATGACGGTGAATTCGGAGATATGAGGCACCTCAGTCTCCAGCCCTTTGTGCTCTTGTCCACTCTTTAGATATTTGTGAATTAAGCGGCTGGCAAAGGACTGATCCTTTCCCTGGGCCATTTTTTAAGGCAAATATCTTGATGTGTGTGAGAGAATACTCCCAGCAAAGCAACCGTTTACAGCCCCTAAACAGTAATGATGCTAACTTCCTGTCTGCAGTCAAATGCTCCGTGGTTGGTTAACCACAAACTTTAAGCTTCCTGTTAGTGTACTCGGCTTCAGTGTCAGCGGCCAAATGCATGTCCAGTTTCTCGGCGTGTGGTTGTCTGAAGTGACTTTGCTTTGTCTTGCGTGCAAGTTGTGTTGTTTAGATGGAGAAATGCAAAATAAGCAGAACACAGCAAGTTAAAAGCGCTGTGCAATAAGACTGCTGATAAAAAAGAAAGTGTTCCGCCCACAGACTAAGTTAACAAGTCACCTGCAGCTTATTGTGCTCTCTGGTGGATGTGCTCCACAGTGCAGTTTTGATGTTTTCCTGAAACCTAAAACCAAGCTAATTTGATACATTTTTGCTGCACAGCTTTCAAATTTGAGGCATAGTTTTAAATGGGGTTTAAACTTAACCAGTTTATGGCACTAAAAATATCAGGTTCAACGTTTTAAACATGAAGAAATCTTCACAACATGCTGGTGAAGTTTCTCAATGATGCAGGGCTTGGGAATTCTTGTAGGTTCAAACAAAAGCAGCCGGACCTCATTTTCTGAAAATGTTTCACGTTTTGTCCAAGAGGCTAACCTTAGTTCAAACTTTTAGTTCTCCTCTGATGTGAGCTATCTCATCCATCCATTCATTCATTTTCCTCTGCTTATCTAAAGTCAGATCACAGAGGCAGCAGTCTAAGCAGAGAGGCCCAGACTTCCCTCTTCCAGCCACTTGGGCCAGCTCCTCCAGGGAAATCCCAAGACATTCCCAGGCCAGCTGAGAAACATAGTCCCTCTATCGTGTCCTGGGTCTTCCTTTAGGTCTCCACCTGGTTGGACGTGCATCCAGGAGGCATCCTAACCAGATGCCCGAGCCACCTCAACTGGCTCCTCTCGATGTCGAGGAGCAGCAGATCTATTCTGAGCCCCTCCTGGATGACCAAGTTTCTCACCCTATCTCTAAGGGAGAGCCCAGACACCCTTCAGAGAAAACTCATTTCGGCTGCTTGTATCCGCGATCTTGTTCTTTCGGTCACTACCCAAAGCTCGTGACCATAGGTGAGGGTAGGAACGTAGATCAGCCGGTAAATCGAGAGCTTCGCCTTCCAGCTCAGCTCTCTCTTCACCACAGACCAGTACAACGCCCGCATCACTGCAGACGCAGCACCAATCCACCTATTGATCTCTCGCTCCATCTTTCCCTCATTCTTGAACAAGACCCCGAGATACTTGAACTCCTCCACTTGGGGCAGGACCTCATCTCTGACCTGGAGAAGGCATTCTACCCTTTTCAGACTCAAGCCCGTGGTCTCGGATTTGGACAAGCTGATTCCCATCCCGGCTGCGAACTGCTCCAGTAAAAGCTGGAGATCACGGTCTGATGATTCTAATCTAATCTCCATACAGTTTCACCCCAACTTTTAAGCGTGCAACAAAAATATAATGCACTTGGACATGGACAACAAAAACCCCAACAACCCTCAAGAGGGAGAGGATTGATTTGTGAGTTAGTTTGCATCAATAGAAAACTCACCACAACTTAAAAACTTAGAGGCTCATTGAGAAGTGCTCTTCAGTAAATAAAGTAATCCTCTTTCCTTAGTTTGAACCCGCTAGGATTACCGGGTGAGAATTTGTTGACATGCTTTGTGGTTTTCAGGAGTTATCGTATCCTCAACCTCACCCTGCAGCAAGTACAGGTGGTGACTTGAGTCACACAAGTCCATGAGGCTGTGTGAAACTACC
This sequence comes from Aphyosemion australe, assembly GCA_006937985.1. Taxonomy (NCBI): domain Eukaryota; kingdom Metazoa; phylum Chordata; class Actinopteri; order Cyprinodontiformes; family Nothobranchiidae; genus Aphyosemion; species Aphyosemion australe. The sequence goes on from SSNS01000091.1 coordinate 298,245, forward strand.
ACCAATCAGAAAGCAGGTCAACATCAGCCCCCTCCAGAGAGGCCACTAGGTGTATGGCACACTTTAGTGGATTAGATTGGCCACTCACAACAACAACAGCAGCAGCAGCAGCAGGCGTGTGACTTCCTCTAAATGAAGTTGCATTTTGACTCACATGACAGATACCTTTTCCTGATGTCACACCATTAACTCAACAGGTTAATGTCACTGCAGGAAAACACGCTTCGTGACATTTAGATAAACAGCAAATTAAGCCAACTTGTCTGGTCGTTATTTTTAGCGGCCGGACCATGATGAGCTGCAGCTTGTTTTCTGATGTTATCTTACTCCACCCACGTGACACCAGCCCTTTGAAAATTAAACAGTTTGTCTTGAAGGTCTCAGTTACACAATGAGACGACCCTGTCTTTGCATTCACTGTTGCAGAAAACCTTCCAGACTGATGGGGACTTAATGCTCGGACATCACATTAATTAGTCGGATTAATCATTAGTGACTGCTTTAACTGCGATCAGCAGACTGACGTAGTCGCAGAGTGTTGTGAACTGCCCTACCAAAGATGGTTCTTAAATGCATAAACCCTGTTACTGTACTGTCATATTGAACATCTGCTAAAGGATGCTCTCCCGACATGATCAGCGAGCTCACGTTGTGCAGTAGTTATGTTAAAATCACTAAAAGCTGACTGGACGGCTTCCAGATGCTCACCGCTTTCTTGCTCATTGCCTTTCTTGGCAGTTGCTGCGTTTCCCATCGTAGGAAGACAGACAGGGCGATCCACAGCTGGCTAAAGAGCGATGATGGTGGCCGTTAGCTACTACCAGGGTCCTCTGTTAGCTAGCTAACAAATATTAGCTTGTTCTAACGGGCTGGTTAAAAACAGCATCAATACTGTCTCTTTGTGGACATGAGCGTGCTGCGATGCCCGCCTCGTTATTTTCTTCTTATGCAGCCCTTAGTCGTTCATGTATGCCTCCGCTGGAATGACAACATGATCCAGACTTTCACCTCTGCCTGCTCTCGTCCTGTGCTGCGTTCACGTCCAATGGGAATACCCAGGGATCACGCTTAATGAGGATGACGCTGCATTCACGGACCACTAAAAATAACTGTCACATTAATGAGGGAAAAAGTAGTGGTTAAGTTAAAATGTGAGTGTGTTGAATGGTAATTATTAGGTATGATGGATGAATCATATCACTTTTTCTTGAATTTGAGTATACTGGCTTATTTTGTTGCTTTTTATATTGTATTACTATATTTGCTGTATTTTTTTGTTTTTGTTTATTGTTTCATGATGATATAAAGAGAAAGACTCCATTAATGACCACTGGTTAAGTGTTGCTAAAATCTTAAACTTGTCTTTTTCAATGAGCATTGTAGTAGTAATAACAATAATAACATACTAACAAAAATTGGATAATTTTGCTTGCATTTGGTATTTATTTCTTATTTGCAATTACAAACAGTTCAGTACAATCATAGTGTGTGTACATGTTTAATATAAAATAAGCATTTATTCACTGTATTAAATCCATAGAAATATTGCTTTATCTGTACGTAACACCATAGAGAAAAAAACTTTTTTCATTGTGCATAATTTTATTTATATTGAAACTGTCATAGTCCCCAAATACTTACATGCGATACCTTTTTTAGTTTTATTTTTAAGTAAAAATTTGATTAGAGTATTTTATCAAAAGATTTTGATACTCATTTCAGATGCACTTTTTGATCAGACTTGACATTTTTGTTTCAATAAAAATGTTTATAAACTGAGTCTGACTCTGCTAACATTTTCTTGTATTTCCTGATTATTTTAGTCTAAAACATACATGAAAATGGGCTCTCTAGTGTTTTCCTATTTTTGCTGCATAAGGGAGAACTACTTAATATGAATTAGGTCATTTTTAAATTTCGAATGTTATAACTAAATCTATTCCAGTTAAGGCCCTTTACACCCTTAAGTTAAACCATTACATTTTTATTTACATATCTCAAAACACTGTCCTTGCTATATTTCTTCCTGCAAAAGTAAACAACCAAATATATAAATAGATTTTTAAAGTTGCATCAGTACAGCAGAGCACAAAAATCTCGTAAATGTCTAATTACTATAGTTTAGTGAGAAGAGAAAGTCCTGAATGTCCAAAACACATATAAAAACTTAAACAAACGCTCCAATGTATTATGTTTTAGGATTTTTACATTTAACCTTCAGTTTAATTAAGGTTAACATTACTGCATGCACCAGGTGTGATTTTGTTTATGGCAGAACCCTGGAGGAGCACATGGGTACACAATTACATATCCTACAGGGATCAGAGGGTTGACATGTCATTAAAAACAGACTTATACAGGCAAATATGCTGCAATACTATATCCATATCTGAGATGATGAAGAATTAACTATTTTAAAATTAAGGAAACGCAAAAAAAAAAAAAAAAAACATTTATTATAAAGTATAAAACCTCTATGGAAAACATGTGCACTGTGTTAATTATTACAAAAAGAAAGAAAAAAAGGAAGAAAATACTTTAAGAAGGGTGTTTTTGAGCCAGAGAATGACACGGTAATGAACTCTGAGAGGGACGCGCCCATTAGCGGTGGGGATGTTTTTTAGCACCATGGCCAGCGACACAGTTGCTAGGCAGCTCCTTGTTTGTGTCAGCGCACTGGAGGAAGAGCGGCATTAAAACTTGTCTTACATAAAAAAAACATAAAGTTGTTCAATAACAAAGCGACACTTTTGTTTTCGATTATATAAAAACTACTAAAAAGGAGGCTTTAACGTTCTGATTCAGTCCACGCGGGTTAAACGTCACGTTTATTGTCAGTATTGTGAATTCAAACTTCAGCAGTTCATCCGGGACCCCTCTCCCCCCTCTCACAGAGCAAATGGTTTCGCCCACACGGACTCGCTCCAGAAGCGCTCACAGCAGCCAAGAGGACTACAATACACAGATTTATTTATTTTTTTGTGCGTTTTAGGCGACGTCAGTTTGTAACAGTTACAGCGGTAAACAAAACAGCCCAAAATCAGCCTCAAAGATATCAATGGAACCGGATGGTTTCCCCAAGAAAGCCCCGGCGACTCTAAACGACAGAGTAGGAAAGAGAGCAGGAAAAGAGCTGTACCACCACCTCCACCAGCGCCTGCAACACATAAGGTGACATTAACGGTTTTATCGGTGTGTGTTCACGTGTGCGGCTTTCTGCACCGTAACTGTCCCGGTACGCTGTGTCTCCTTTCGCTGTATTTTGCTTCCTGGTTTTTCCACCTGACCTAAGCAAGTGGCTAGCACCCTACCGTTAGCAAGTCACTGCTGCTTCGGCTCTGTGGAGATTTTATTTGTAAGCGCAAGACATTTTAATGAAAAGCCCCGATATGATGGAGATTTGACATCGTGTGAGATTAAAGGATTTGGGTGTGCTAATGCTGAAAAACGAGCAAGATATCCAGAAAGGGGGGGATGGCCTATAATTCTTCCAGTGATCTGGAAGATACCATATTGACTACTATGCTGAGACAGGCACCCAGCAGGTCCCACTGCTGGTCTTTGCAGCACAGCGTCTTAACTCGAGCTGCCTTTGCAAGATCCCCCATAATAAATCTGCCTTTGACTTCTAAGCCTATTGCTCATGTTTAGCAGAGCAGTGGGCGCTCAGATCCGGGCTAATTACACGGGAGTTGTGGCGCTTGAAGATTTGATTTATTCTGACCTGCTTGTAGTCCAGCGTGTCACTGACAGAGCACCCTGGGTTATGTAATAAGAGCTTAACATTAGGAGTTCTGGCTGACATCCTGCCTCCAGGCTAGAGATACAGCTTCAGATTTATATGATATGTAAAATCTTTTAATCACAGCAAAGCACGTTTTTGCAGATGTCTGGTGTAAATGGCTCTTTTCTGACCAGGCCCTTTTAAAATCTGAGGACAGTAGTTTTTAGATGTTTGATGGTCTGAATCATCAGCCTATGTGCTTTATTTGCCCACATTATTTATGTTTTTCTTAACATCTGTATTCCTGCACTTTATTTAGAGTGGCTTCCAGTCTTGTTTGTTAATCACCTCCCACTTGTTTTTGTGACTTATCACCTATATTTTCTCAGTCATAAGTCTTTTTGTGGACTTTTTTGCATTTTTAATTTCTGGTTTTGATGATCCAACCACAGCAGCATGCTATATATTCTTTGCATACACCTCCCAAGTAGGGTTCTTTCTTTTGTATGCACCCTATTTTTATCCTGCAAAAAAAAAATCCCAAATCACAGAATATTAAAAACAATTTAGATCATATTTTTATGTTTGCTTGAAAAATTCTTTAATCCTCATGTTCTCTAAATATTTTCCAGATTTGTTTTCCATTTGAACAAATTAAATGTGAGAACACAGTTTTTTTATTACTGTCATCTTTTTCAGCTCAGCAGCCTGATTGTGATGAAGCGCTATAGACGCTTCTCACCTTATATGTGATATAACAGTGCAAATGCTAATATTGAAGAAGCTAAAAAGTCTTGTTTTTGACATTTTATCTCATTTTAGTCTAAAAAAGTGCAAAACAACACTACTTTAAATAAGGTAAATATTCTTAAATATGATTACATTTTCTTGTTTTGAGTAAAGAAATCTGCCAATGGGGTATGCAAACATTACTGGGCTACAAATTTCATTTGCAGTTTTAAAGCAGCGGTTCATTTTAGATTTGTGAGTTTTCTCTGCAGCACCATGGCTTTTCTCAGATGATGCATTCGGCCGTGTGTGGTGGTGTATTTCAGTACTCAGTGGGCTGAAAGCTCCCACACTCGTTCCTCTTATCTGGAAGGAGGCACAAAGCCAGAGTTGGGTCACTAGTTGGAGACAATTTTAGATTCACAGGCGATTCTAAACAACTACTTTCTGCAAGAGTTGTCCACAAATTCAGCTTCCATTCAGCCAAGAAGATGTAATGTGTCGTGACAGTGGTGTGATAGAAAATGAAGCAGAAGTTAGGTATTTTCTGTTCTGTTCTTTTACCTTTATTTCTCAGACATGGAAATATGTTGTAATGATGTGCTTTGATCCCTTGCTGTTGTCTCCTGTTGAGGGCCCAGTAGTGGTGCAGTGACGAGAACAGGGCACACAATGTGCACTTGTATCTGCTAACCTTAATGTTTCAGTGAAGCATGCGATGATGCAGCGTTCCCTCAAACCTTTTGATTGTCTATTAGATGGCTGTTTTCCACTTGTAATTCCATGTCATTGCAGTGAGAACATAAAATGAACCCGTTGGGGATTTCCTACTGATCTAGGAGGGACTCGTTGACTAGATGTGACACAAACAGCATCTGCTCCACAGGCCAAGTTTTCCCTTTCAATCCCTTTTGCTGTTTGTGGTCCATGTGAATTCACTTTAAGTATAAAAGTGAGTTCTCTTGAAAGTTCCTTTAAATAGTGAGATGATCATTTTTTATTTACTTTCAGTAAATGACAGCATATTTAATGATTTTTCATTTGTTTATGTTTGGCAGTAATTAATAGCAGATGCAGTTTTAGCCCAAGCTGTTTAACATTGCCCATTATCATTACATAAAAGACATAAAACAACAACTTAAAACCCAAATAAATCTGGAAGACACTCCAAGGCCTGTCAGTACAAAGTAAAATAAATTAAGAGAGAACAATAACATTATAGAAGGAGAAATAAAGGTGATTAAACAATGGGAACAGCACGTGATGGATCGTTTTCTGAAAACCTTAGAAATGCCCTCACAAACAGACATTTGTTATTTATTTAACAGCAGCAAAGCAGAGTAGGATGCAGAGGAGCAGGACAAAGAGCTGACTCTTAACAATGAAGCCTCTCTGTTGTGTAGCTGCAGGACAGCATTTTAGACTGTTATAATGGTCGTTTGGCTCCCCCTGTTGGCCAAAGGTTGTTACTGCACCAGGAGATTAAAACGTTTTTATTATTAAACACTCTGGAGCATCTGGAGCAGTAAATACATATTTAGATATCCAGCTGTAAAATCTGTTGGAAGCTACAAGTAAAAACTTTTCATGTCAACATATTACTAAGGGTCATTTGAGTCATATCCAAAACATACTGAATAACAGACACAAATGACCTGATTACCTCTTTGATTTTGAATTCATTCCTCTTCAATGCAAGTAATAACTGGCTGCTTTGTGTTTAAAATTCTCACTAACAATTAAGAAAATAAAATGAGCAAAATACCAGAAAACCTTTTGTAGCAAATCATTCTAGAGTGAAGACAGTAAGAACTTTCATTGATATTTATCAGAAAACCTAATTCTGCTGACATCATCCGTCAGTGTGCAACCAAAGTCAGTTTAATGTAACATGAGATCATGTAGGTAAACAAGCCAGGCTTGTGCTGTTATTTTACCCTGAAAGGCTCATAAAGGCATATAATCCACAAATCTTCCATCACTCATCACTTTGCAGGGTTCAGAGATTCTTTTGATTTCTAAATACCAATTCTTAGGAATTCTGATTGATTCAATTCATACTAAGCAAGCATGTAGCGAGAGTGGAGAGGAAAACTCCCCTTTAACTGGAAGAAACCTCCGCCACTACCGACTAGACAGATTGATGATTCTCTGGCCTTCAAGTACAACAGCTAGTTAAAAATGTAGGTTCAAACTTGGTATGTTAGTTTTCTGCCATTAGCTCAATCCTTCACTTCATCCCCTAAAAGCCTAGAGGAGGCTGCTGTATACATTCACATGACTTGATCCTTCTGAATGTACAGAGGATTCGTCAGGTGGATAGGATAACAAGGGGCAGGTGAGTCCAATAAACACTTAACGAGGGGAGACAACACGTCAGAGGGAGAGGGAGCAGATCCTGACAGTCGCCTCAAGGCATTTCACAAAGTAAAACACTCTAATTGCATTCAGTTCATTTAGCCAATTAGTTAAAGTAACACAGAGCAGTTTCCTGCTCCTCTGCCCTACTGGTTGAAAGTGGAATTACAACTGTTGTAAAACAAACCTGCTGTAGCTAGCGCTAACAACAAGCTAACACTAACGTGAGCCAACTAATACTAAAATAAACCACAGAGTAAAAAAATCCACTCTGTTGGACAAAAAAATATTAGTACTTACAAGTCCAGCAGCAACAAAGCCAGGTCACCATCAGTCCGTGATTTTGTAGCCTCCTTTAGCTCCCTCAAACTAGTGTAGGCCGCGCTGATGTTCACTCCGGTTTTAGCTCTTTGTTTCACCTCCAAAGACATTACTCTGTTACTTTTACTTCCATGACTTTTTATTGAAGATTGATGAACTGAAAAAGCTAAATGCTAGCATTACAGCTAACAGCCGTAAAGCAGGTAAAGAGCTCCCCCTATAGGGCACCTACCCGCTCTGCAAAATTATCAAGTGTGGTTTTTGGTCAGCAGAGGGCTGCAGGGTGGTGTCAAATATGAAACTGGTCACGTTTTTAACTCAACAATTACTGAGATCAATGTTAAAGCTCTAGCTTAAAGTTAAAAAAAATATTGTTACTTTAACTTTCCTATGTGAGGAAGCAGATTGCATCGACTTGTTGTGTCAGTGACTTTACAGTAATCCCCATGAGAATTATTATTCTCAAGGTATGCTGTTTAGAGAGACTTATTAAGAAATGTCACCAACTCTTCATCAGTCTAGTTACTTCCACAAACATGAACGTGTGTTCTGTGATTGACATCTGTATGTCCGTGGATGTCTAACGCTATTGGCTAATGCTGAGTGGTGCTCAATTCTATACAGGACGGGGGTGAGGGGGTGTGAGCTTAGCAAAAATAAAAATTGACATATTTCCTTCAATTATATCATAGTACAGAGTAAGACTGTCACTTTTATGGATTTCTAAAATAATCATACATAATTCCTGAAAGGGGGATTGCTGCTTTAATCTAGTTTTTGGTTTGTACATGAGATTTTTATTCTCATGGGATTTTCCTGTTTAAATAAAAGTTACATATAAACAAAATACGGAAAAAATAACTGAAATGATGAAAATACTTTTATATATACGAAACATTACAAATGTTTTGACTTATGCTATATAATTAGAAATAACTTTGGAGTTATGCTTGTATGACTCACGCGTGTATATTCTAGGCCCAAAAAGTTTTTATTTCCAGCCTATGTGCCCTTCAGATCTGCCGTGGTGGCTCTACATGACACCAAGAGCCGGCGCTCCAACAGACCGTGTTCTCTGCGTCCTTAGAGTCGGCACACTACACCACTGGGAGGTTGGGGCAGATTGTCAGCAGCACAGCTTGCCTCACTTTATCACTCCAGCTCTTTGTTGTAGCACCCCCCACCCCCACCCCCACTCTGCTGATCTCATCGCAGTCAGGATCAATGCCCTGTGCTTACCACGGGCAGACCAAGAGGCTGACAGTATAGAGCACAGAGTGATCAAGCAATGCAATCAAATTGTTTCCTCATCCTCATTTGTCCAGAGACTGTTGATAGAATCAATAGGGCTGCTTTGTAAGCTATCTCGTGTGTGCATCTTCTTAAGCTCCGATGTGCTCACTGATCCTACAGCAAAGTGGGTTTGTGGACTGTAAACAATGTTAGTATAGGTGGGAAACAGCCTCTTCAGCATCCTCTCACCACTAGAGGCCACTGTTGGTCTTTTTATAAAACTCAAGAATCTCCACGACACTGTGAATATGGATTATGTTGCACTAAATTCATTTTTTGTTTAATGTTTTCATAAATTTAAGTCCCTTTTGTCAAATTTAAGTAAAAAATAAGTCATGTGCAGGTATTTGGTGGCTTTTTTTATTATTAAATCTGATAGAAAACTATTTGAAGCAACACTTAGTATTGTAGTACTGGATATTTATCATAAATAGAGTGAAAGAATTTTTTTGTTTACTTTTTTGGCCTTTGATCCATGGAAAGGGGAAAATTTTGTCTTTTTGAAAATATGGTACTGATTACTTTCATGGTTTACGGATAAATTGTAACTATATGAGCCAAAGGGAGATTAGGTGTTTTACACAAATTGTTTAGCCAAAGATTTTACGTGTGTAAACACAGGCTGTGTTTTATAGGTGTATTAAATAGAAAATGGTAGAATCATGGGTAACCCTTCACAATAAAGGTCTCTTAAATAATGTTACTTGGTGCATTATTAAGCATTAATAAACAATGGATCCATTTAGTAATGTTCCCGATTTTGTTAACTATTAAGTGTCCTTAAAGTTAGGATGTGTTTGTGTGTGTGTGTGTGTGTGTGTGTGGGGGGGTCTGCTTCGTAATGCATTACTTAATACTAAAATTAATATTAAGCAGTTGTCAATACTTTATTTAATGGTTTATTAATGCATAATTATGTAATAAGTAACACTAAAAAAGTGTTACCAAATCAGTTTTTTTTTTAAACTTTAAAATGTTATGAAAAATGTGTTTACGTTATTTGAGAACCAAAATGATGAGTTACACCATATTGCCATCCACCATATTGCAAAGGTTTAGTTCTACCCGTGATACATGTGTGTGGAATGTAAACACTCTGAGTTTTCGCCTACTGCACCATCACCAGACACATTCACACAGATTTGCATGTTTGTGCAGTCGGGCTCCGTTAGTCTAGAGCAGCTGTCTTCAGACTTTTTCGTGCCCTAGGCACACCATGGGGCAATCCAAAACCTCAGTGCACAAATCTGTGCAAAATAAACAGTCGACACTGTCTCTATCAACTTAGCTGACACTTGCCAGAATTTGTGCTAACCTGCCTAATTTAGTGGGTCGTTTTCTCAGGAAAAGGTACATTTCAGCTGCAGCTTTTATGTCAAACATTGCCTCATTTTGCCCTGACGATTTGTTGATTTTATTTAGATTGTATTCTCAGAAAAAGGCCCGTCTGACTATTCTTTACTTTTTCTCTTAGAACAGACACAAAAGGTGTGTCTGCAAGTGTTTGATGTTTCTCCTGTTCTGTTATTCTCAGAAATTGAAATAGCCTCACCTGATGTTGTTGTTCCAAATAGGAAATACTTAAAAAATATATCCTTTTCATTGGTTTTTAATATTAGGTTTTCAAGTACATCTTCTGGTGTTTAACATTAGCAAACAACAGATCACACACAGTGTAAGGCTGTAGACTTATACCTGTTCAGCTGAAGGAAAAAAGAGAAATTCCTGCCATTCATCTGCTGCATGAAATTGAATTATTTCAGAAAGTTTGTGAAATATTTTAACAAGTCAAAGAAAAATCCACTCATCTTCAAATTATTTATTATTCTAGCGTTCCTTGACATACCATTTATGAACCACTAATCCAAATCAGAAGAACAGGTAAACATAAAAGAGAACATTTCAAACCTCTGCAAGAAGACAAAGTAGCTTTTAACCAATGAGAATCCCTCTTTAGGTTGAATGGAACATTTCTAATCACAGAGCCGTTTGCTGCCAAATCTAGGAGTGGCGTTAATGTAGGCAGGGCATCGCCACAATAGCTGATGACTTCCCCAAAAGGACTGAAGACACACTCGGTGACCACAGAACTTGGCTGGTGTTGGATGCTGATATCCTCGAGGCGTTGTTTTAATAAACCACTGTAAAGACGCCATCTGTCTGAATGAAGTGACCTTGCAGCCACAGAGTTAAACCCAGCAGGCGTGAGACACGATGAAGACATTTTACGTGACAGGAACATCTCAATTCTTCCATTTATTTGATTATTTCATCAGTTTAGTGTGTTAACTCACTGATTCTCTTATCTAAAAAGTTTGTTTTTTTCTTCTCTTTCACAGGGCTCTCTGCTCCGCTTGTCCCCCTTTTCTCTTCTCAAGGCCGTAAATAAGCTCCGGTTTTGCAGACGCTTGAGGAATCCTCCCCTTCCCACTTTTTCCTACCACTGCTATCATTTCCGACTCCCCTGCTAACTCTGCTGCTTTGCTGCCGAAGGGGGCCGAGGAGACGCTCAGATGATCCATTGGGCTATTCCGAGCCACATTGTTCACACAACCCCGGACAGGGAAGAGTAACTAGCGAGCGTGAGAGAACCCTTGGAGGGTGCTGCGAGCACCCTGTGAGGCCTGCCCACCAAGCCTGGCAGAAAGCTCGGCTTGCCCCTTTACTCCTTTAGCCCCTGAGATGCCCTCCCCTCCAAACGATGGAGGTGAGTTCAACACTTTCATTCTCAGCACTGATCGGGGGGGGGGGCTGTCCTTTTGCAATACAGTGTGACATATTTAACATCTGCACACACTAACACACACATCATAATTTAAGTACTATGATGTATGGATCTCCACCAGGCAAGATGAATAATCCACTTACATTCTTCCACTATAAACAACCCCCCCTAAATCCCCTGAAGTAATAAGGAAAATACATTAGACTTCTGTTCCTCTCCCGTTCTGGGGCGCAAACTGTGACTGCATCATCCAGCCCTGTTGTGTACTCTGTCTCCTCCAGAGGATCAAGGAGCGTCCCCCGTGAACGGTCCATCTGTGGGCTCCTACCAGAGCGGCGGGAAGAAGAAGGTTCACTCCAAAAAGAAGAAAGGCACCATCACTGCCAACGTTGCTGGCACCAAATACGAGATAGGTATTGTACTCCGACTCCAAAAAGATTAGAGAGCTCTTTGTGTCAAGATGTCAACAAAAGTAATTAAAACTGCTGTGTAAGAGATGCTATTGAGGGATAAAATGTGTGCAGCAGCTTCAAACGGTAGAGTGGCAAGCCATCCTATATATGTAAATAGTCATGGCCACGACCCATAGACAGACCTCGGTTGTGGGGTAGAATCTACGGTTGTTTTTCAAACTGTCTCCGCACGTAATTGGACCGCAGTAGGACCAATCAGAGCAACGAACAACGCTACAGAAATCAGTCAACGGGGAACCATACACCATCGAAGAAGAAGAAGAAGAAGAAGAAGAAGAAGAAGAAGAAGAAGAAGAAGAAGAAGAAGAAGAAGAAGAAGATGATGATGATGATGATGATGATGCTACATTGTTGAAATATCTGCCTCATGTCTGAAAAAAAAGGCCAAGTCTAAATCATCCAAAGCCGTTTCAAAGGAGCGCAGTTACTGAGCTGACACCATCTTTGTAGTTTTCTCCATTGCAGTTCTGGTGCTAAGCCCACCCAACATTTCTCTACAAAAATAGAGCGCTGTGATTGGCCCTACCTAAAATTGTTTGGGCCAGTGGTAGATCTGCTGAAGCCTACTGTTCCCAGTGAGAGTTGGACTCCGCCAAGGCTGCCCAATGGTGTTCATAATTTTTATGGACAGGATTTCTAGGCGCAGCCAAGGTGTTGAGGTGATCCATTTTGGTGGCCTAAGGATCAGGCCTCTGCCTTTTGCAGATGATGTGGTCCTGTTGGCTTCATCAGACTGGGATCTCCAGCTTTTGCTGGAGCAGTTCGCAGCCGAGTGTGAAGCAGCTGGGATGAGAATCAGCTCCTCTAAATCCGAGACCATGGTTCTGAGTTGGAAAAGGGTAGAATGCCTTCTCCAGGTCAGGGACGAGGTCCTGCCCCAAGTGGAGGAGTTTAAGTATCTCGGGGTCTTGTTCACGAGTGAGGGAACGATGGAGTGTGAGATCGATGGGTGGATTGGTGCTGCGTCTGCAGTGATGCAGGTGTTGTACCAGCCTGTCGTGGTGAGGAGTAAGCTGAGCTGGAATGTTAAGCTCTCGATTTACCGGTCATCTACGTTCCTACCTTCACCAGGCTAAAGACCAAAGGTGACAGATCATTTGCCGCTGTGGTCCCCAGACTCTGAACTCTCTTCCCCTGAGCCTCAGATCAGTGGACTCAGTGGTCTCCTTTAAAAAGCAGCTGAAAACTCACCTGTTCAGACTGGCTTTGGTGTGACCTGCTGTCAATTCTTCATCACTACCTTCTCTTCATGCTGCTGTTTCTACCAATTCTATCTTCCTTCACATTTTTTAATCAAAATTTTCCCTTTTCCCCATTTTTTATTACGATTTTGTTTTTTAAAACATTTTTTTTGTTCTTGAGAAGTGCTTCGTGATTTTTATCTTGAGAGGCACTTTATAAAAACAGTTTTTTCTTTTTCTACAATTCAGCTACAGTTGGTCTAGATTTTTAAGCTACTAAAATGGCTTATTTATTATTAAAATCTAAAGATTTTACCATAACCTAGATGGCTTTTGTTGCTGTAATAACAGCGCGAGATTAGGCTTGTTCTTTTTATTCAACATGAACAAAAAAATCCTGTAAGTTGGAATGATTCAGTAGCAGCCTGACATTTAAATACACAATTTAAATAAAAATGTAAGCATTAGGAAGACTCAGCAGAAAGGCACATTTTCTGATTACTTTAGCCAGATTGTGCAAAATTCTAATAATTTGACATTTGTGATTTTCTGTTTTGATTTAGAAACGCCATACAGAGACCCTCAAAAACCTAATTCAGATGCTGCCACGACAATACAATCTAATTAGCTGTGAGGGACTGTTGGAAAAAGGTGTTTTATTTTTTTGTTGGTGTCTTAAATTAAACCTAAAATAATGCAGTCCTGCTAAATAGTTCACACAGCTGAGCCTTATACACATGCATAAATCTTTGGTGAGGTCATTTAACTTGGCGGTGTTTTTTCTCTTTTCTTTGAGATTGGCTAAAAGAGCGTTGTAAGCACTCCTCACAAGTTCAATATATTGTGTGGCAGCAGAGTTCTCAGGGGTGAACTACAACCTATGAAACTAAGGAGTCAGCAGCAGTGAGGAGAAGTCGGAGGCAGTCGGGATCCTGACGGTAGATGGAAGTCCAGCTGTGAGTCAGTACGCTAGCTGTGACGGGACCCTCACAGTGGCCATTCTGAGAGTAGTTCAAGTCTATTTTGAGGGAAAATTAACACCACAGGCCAGCTGGATGGCTTGTTTTTGCTGTTTTTTGCACATCTTTTTTATTATTATTTTTTTTGTTTTTGAATCGATACCATTACAGGTAAAGTTCTGGGAAAATTGCATTGGAAATCTGCTTTTCACCCTCTGAGGAGGGAGTTTAAACTCTTGCACTTAAAGTGCTTGTTTTCTAGGACGAACAAGAAAAGGATCAATTACAGCGTCTGCGTTCTGACGGACCTTACTGTTAACCGTGAACATATGTCTGCTTTGATGTAAATCCTCCCTGTTCCAGTTAGCAAAACACTGTTAGTCTCCGCTGACATTAACAGATGGATGAGTCACATTGGGAACATCTTTTTCCCATTCAAAGTGCCATCACGCAACATTAGGCAGGCCTTCTCCAGGTTTGTGGACGCTCTCGAGAAATTAATTAATACTTTGTTTTGTTAGGGCATATGAATTTTTCATTAACCCTTGAATAATGAATACTTGTTGGATTAATGTCCAAATGGGCCGCCACCTATCTTTCATACGATGAGCTTTCCGGTGGGATTTGAATGCATTACAGTCAATTAATTTATCTTTTTCAAGACTGGCATCAAGATTAGCTGCGTTGCAATCATTCCATGAATTGTCAATATTACTGTGAACTTTTTGATCTATAAGCTCCCAGATTTATATCTCCTAAGAAATGTAAAACAATATTTAAGCCTAGAAAATGTTTGTGTGAAACATTGATCTGTAGCAAAGGGTTAGGTCCAAGTGATGTCATATTTATGATTGAGCAACTTTTACATTATCATGAATTTTGATTTGCAAGGTTTTTAAAAGGTGTGTGTTTTTATATGAGACGGTGAAGCTCATTCTGTTATTTTCTTCCTCCACAAGAAACATTGTGTGTTTTTCTCAGTTCGTACAGCTATCAGAGAGATGGACTTCATCAAAGCGCGTGATGACGATGAGACCGCCAACCTCATCTGGAACGACTCTGCCGTGCAGCACGAGAAAATCGCTGAGCTCAGGAACTATCAGGTATACAGAAGAGGCTACCATGGAGAGTTTAGCACACCTAGTATGGGCTCACAGCGGCCTCAAGGTCAGACGGGGGCTCCTGTGCTCTCAGGAAGGGTGTTAAGTCTAATGAAAACGTTGACTTTAACTTCTCCCAGGAAAGCAGATCAATGTCCGACAATCAAAGACTGTAAAACAAAATGGACTTGCAGATTTTCTCCTGAGTTAAAACTTTTAAGTGACATTTTTTAAAGGGATGTGTGTTTAGATGAACTAAAGATTATTAGTGCATGGATGTTCAAAAAGAAAATATAAAAATGATGCCAGAAGTAGGTCTGGGCGATATGGCCTAAAATCAATATCACGGTATATCGAGGAGTTCACCTCGATAACGATAAAAGGACGATAACTACATTTATGCATCCACTAGATGGGGCTGTCACATGTATTACGTTGTCATGTGACTCTAGGTGATACAGCTTCTTAAAGGGACATGAACGTCACCAACCTACACACATCTTTTCATTGTTTTTATTACCAGATTTATTGATATGGGAAAAACAATATCGGTTAGTCAGAAATTTTGATAACAATAAATTTAAATAGTAGAAAATATATTTTAAGTGCAACCCTGGCCATTTTATGTCATTACCTTATTATAAGTTGGTTGTGTTGCCAGCTTGTTTTTTATCGATTCTGCAAATTTTGCAAACCACCATTGTTTTTTTTTTTTTGTCAGACTTTACAAAATGAAAATATTGCCACACTGGTGAACTACTGTAACCTTTTTTCAGGACAACTTCCTCCAACTGTCCTTGCTGCAACATCTTGTTTAGGTCACATTTTGCTCTGTTTAGGTTTGAGAAGGGAGGGCTTGGTGACAGTGTGCCCGGGTCTGTGTTTTTGATTGGTCGGGAGTAAGTAACGACTCTAGTATGAAGCTACCTGACAGGTTATAATGGAAAAAGAAAGGAAACTTTTTATTGAAGTTTTTATTGATCCATTTTTTTCTATTGCACCACACATCTGTTGATCGATGTATATCGTTATTGAATTATTGTCCAGCCCTACTCCAAATGTAAAAAAAAAAAAACACATCCATGTGTTTTCTGTCAGTGTTTGGTTTTAGAAATGATGTGCCTAAAATCAAGCCGTTTCAACAAGTCCCTGTTTGTGATGTTTTCCAACGAGGAAAGTAGAATAGAACCACCTCTCACGTGCGTGAGAGAGCTTAAGGTGCAGCGGCTGGACTCTGAACTCCTCCCAGATAGGGGAGCTTCTCAGCTTATAGCAGCCTGAGCGGGGGATAGGTGGGCAGGGCCAGCTCCATCTTGTTTTCTTAAAGTGACAGAGCCCTGAAACGACTCTGGAAGGTACTGAAACTGTCAAGAATTAAACTGCTGAAATCACTTTATGTGAGAGATTTTGTGCAAAGACCTTCATAAAAATGTTTTGTATCGACCTCACAACTATTATAACCTCAGAAAAAACGTTTAAGAAATACAATTTCATAAAATTGTAAGAAAACAAAGTTAGAAAAAAGAGGTAAAATAATACATCATTTTTTTAGAGGTCATGTACATCATATATCAACAATAAGTAGTAATTAGTGAGAAGTAATTAACACAATATTTACTTTTGTTCAGTCCTTAATAAAATAAACGGAGATTGTGTCAAATGAAAGAAAATCCAAAATAAGCTGAATCTGCCCGTCTGGACTGGTAATAGAGAGACAGCAGATATGAAGAAGAGTTGGACATGGTGAGAAGCAGCAGCAGAGGTTACAGAGGGATGGTACGATTGACAGGAAGACTGACAGGCTGTGAACAACAGGGGCTGGTGGGGCAGGTTTCAGATGTCACTATGATGTTGATACGATGGGCCTTAACAACAAGAGTTTTTTCTCTGAGAGTGATTTTACCTCTTTCTGACCCCCCCTCTGTCCTACTGAATGAACTTGGCTGGCCTCCCTCAGCTCTAAGCATTAGCTATCCATCTTAGCGGGTGCTTATTTGATTAGACCGGCCACTATTGATCGATTAAATCACAGGCTAGTCAGGAAGAGGAGGCCTCGTTAGGACAGGGGCAGCCAGAGTTCATCTAACTAGACTGGATGTAACTAATACTGTAACAGTTTAACATGTTGTAATGCTGCTGATGGTTTACACAGAACTGATGCTTCCTTTTTTCACGCTGCTTTAGTGTTCATGAAATATTTTCTCATAAGAAAAGTACAAGTCCCTCAACAATTGATTTTGATTTGCGCTCACACGCCGTGCAGTCTTGCGGCATTGGTATAATTGTGCAATCTCTTCCGAATCCCTAATTATGTCTGTCTCGTTTGGATAATAATCACGCATTCTTCACACACTTTGTATCCTAGTTTCTTTTGTTTTTTCTCTCCTCCCTCTTTTTTTTAGTGTTTTCCCCCCTTTTTTTGTTTTTGTGATGCTCTGTGAGAGTTTGCTGTCAGATTTCACTTCATACGAGCCTAATTAACGCCCCTGTTCAGGCTCATTTGGTCAAAAAATACAGAAAACTCCGAGTTTTTTTTTCTTTATATCCACCCCCTTTACGGCACATTCAAAGCAATTCATTCAACTGTCACCGCAGGAGCCTGCGATGCAGAACCAATTACCTTGGCCCCTCTGAGTTGAGATTGATCGTTTTTTTTTTTCCTCACTTCTTCCCTCCCCAACCTTTAAAGTATAAAAAAAAGAGAAAAACATGGTAAACTAAATAAGGGTTGAGAAAGGTCTCGGCGTCACCTTTTTGTTTTGAGTCTGTAATTGGGCATAAATGTCAGAACATTGTAAGCTCACTTCAGGTTGCTGCCTTTAATGTGCTCATTTTTATGAAGGGGTGGGGGTGGAATTGAGTAGCTTAATGGTCCTAACAACATTATTATGTCTGCCTGTCCCTCTGCAGAGAATTAACCATTTCCCTGGCATGGGCGAAATCTGCCGCAAAGACTGCCTTGCAAGAAACATGTCCAAGTAAGTTTTTTTTCTCATCTCGTAACACAAATGTGACTATTTTGGATCAGTTGCAGAAAACCAAAAGCAACACAAGCTTTTCAAAACACTCTAAAGAAGTTAAGGTTGTTGAGAGAAACCAAATATGGAGTCGTTTTATGTCATTTATCAGATTGCATGATTTTATTTTCAACGCATGAGGACATGGGTTGTGCCATATGGTAGTTATTCTTATTTATTGTAATAATAATAATTAAAAAAAATCTTTTTTTGAGTAGCGCATTATGTTGGCTCGTATGCTATATTTGTAAAAAAAATAATAATAAAAATATAATTAAAAAAAGATGTTAAATCTTTGTTTTATGTTGCACTAAATGCACGTCAGACTCAATATTATTAAAAACATTTTTTAGATCAAAGTACGACTGCATGATCACTTTTCCCCTCCTTTTTGTTGCAGAATGATCAAGTGCCAGCCTCAGGAGTACAGCTTCATACCTAAAACCTGGATCTTCCCTGCTGAGTACACTCAGTTCCAGAACTATGTCAAAGAGCTACGCAGGAAACGCAAGCAGAAGACCTTTATAGTAAAGCCTGCCAATGGCGCTATGGGTCACGGGTATGTCAGAAGCCACTGAGTCTACCAGAGTCATCTATACACATTGACTGGCTGTGGGGGAAAGGGTAAAAGAGGGCAGACAACAAAGAAGGGAGGAGGGAGTGAATTAGCTGTAGAGCAAATAGAAGATGAGCACAACAAAAACAAAATAATAAGAGGTTTGTGACCCTGGCATGAGTGTCTGTGGCAATGGCATGATGGCTGGTACCAGATTGAGAATTAGAGCACAGAGGGTGTGTTGAATCTCATTGTGGGCTTCATTGTCCTCGATGGTCACACTGTCCATAAATCAGAGGTTATCGCTGCCAGTGGGGGACGCACACACACACACACGGTCCCTGGCAGTTACTGTAGTTCCCTTCCCTCAAGGTCTCTGCATGTGATTATTGGATTCCTTTATGAGGCACCATCAGCAGAGACCAGTCAGACTAGAAAATGGACAAAGATGGCTGCTGCAGGGGACTCTGTCTCTCAATGGCATCTTTTTTATCAAAAGATGAGCTGGCTGTCGTACCTGAATGCATATTTCATACTTGCACTCTCCCAAGGGGTAAGAGCAACCTCGAATTGTGATGTCACATTTCCATTGTGTGTTTTGGCTCCCTGAAAGCTGAAACCATGAAGTATTTATCCGTTTTCTTTATTCCTGAATTGAATGACTGGCCTTTTGTATGGATGTGTGAGGTCCCAGCAGTGCCAGAGAAGCAACTGAGTAACAGAATAACTTTCAAGGCAGTGCTTAGTTATGTTTGTGTTATATGTTTAGAGTCATTTTAAACTTCTTTTATTTGTTTTAACATCATAATGCAGTTTTGCTTCGTCCTACCTCTCTGAGCTACTGCATATACAGCCCTCAGTCACTCAGGTGGTCAGACCAGCTGGTCCAGGATGTACCGAGGACTCAGCGTAAGCTCAGAGGGGACAGGGCCTTCGCTGTTGATGGTCCCAAACTGTAGAACTCCTTGGCAGCACATTTTAGAAAGGCCTCCTTTCTGGAAACTTTTAAAATTATTGTTAAAGACCCACCTTTTTACTTTGGCTTACAACCCAGTTTGAGCTTTTAGCATATTATTGATTTTATTGAACTTTTCATGTTTTAGTGTTGTTTTTTTTACTTTATTTATGCTTTTATTGTTGTTTATTCTTGGCAAGTTGGCTGATATCTAGGGTCATTGCTTATTCCACTTATTCCAGATTTTTTAAGGTGTGTCCAGTCCAATCCAATCCAATCCAATCCAATCCAGTCCAGTCCAGTCCAATCCAATCCAGTCCAATCCAATCCAGTCCAGTCCAGTCCAGTCCAGTCCAATGCAGTCCAGTCCAATCCAGTGCAGTGCAGTCCAGTCCAATCCAATCCAATCCAGTGCAGTGCAGTCCAGTCCAGTCCAGTCCAATCCAATCCAATCCAATCCAGTCCTGTCCAGTCCAGTCCAGTCCAATCCAATCCAGTGCAGTGCAGTGCAGTCCAGTCCAATCCAGTCCAGTCCAATCCATTCCAATCCAATCCAATCCAATCCAATCCAGTCCAGTCCAGTCCAGTCCAGTCCAGTCCAGTCCAGTCCAGTCCAGTCCAATGCAGTCCAATCCAGTCCAGTCTAGTCCAATCCAGTCCAGTCCAGTCCAGTCCAGCCCAACTTTATTTTTAAACGACTTGTATTTATATAGCGCCTCCTAGGGTTCTACAACCTCCCTAAGGCGCTTTACAACTAACCAGTGATCCACACATTCACACATTGGTGTTGAGCTACAATGTAGCCACGGCTGCCCTGGGGCACACTGACAGAGGCATGGCTGCCGTACACAGGCGCCACAGGTCCCTCTGACCACCACCAGCAGGCAAAGCGGGTAAAGTGTCTTGCTCAAGGACCCAACGACTGCAACAGAAGGGACACAAACCCGCAACCCTCCGGTTATAGGGCGGGCACTTAACTCCTCTGCACCTTAAATAAACCACGGACGACCAAAGTGCTTTACATATGTTACAAACATACATGTGTATGACAGCATTTGTACAATTGAAAATAGAGATAAATAAATAAATGTGAACAAAGAGACAGATTCATAAAAATACGTGAGCAATCAAAACGACGTTAGAGCTGTGAGGTACATCACTCACATGCATTGTTAAGAAAACTGAACATAACAACCTCCTGCAAGTGTGGGAGCTTTGATTTAAGTGTTAACGACTTGGATATTGATTATGAAGCTCTTTTACTTTAGAGAAAAACAACAGGATGAGAGTTGGCTATCCAGTTAAAAACCTCACAGCGTTTGGCAGAGTTTCACTGACTAAGAGCAATGAAACAGAGACGCACCGCCTATAGGAAATGAACTTACTTTCATTGTTTTGTGCTTAAAATGTTGACCTTTTAATTATTTTTAGCTGATTCTAATGTGTCAGAGCAACATTTAGCACATATGTTGACCAGACAGACAAAACAAATTGAAGTAAAAATATAAGGTTACGGTGTTCTTCATGGTAACACTAAAGTCAGTGAATATTAGTTTTGGCCAAAGTCTTAAAACATAATCTCTCGAGGACACCAAAATTTGATGAAATATTTATTAAGTGTTTTTTGTTGTTGTCTTATTCTTTGAAAATATGATCTCTGAAGTGTTTGACTTCATCCCTGGCACCGATAGGTGGGGATATTGAAGTACAAACAGCTCAGCGAGCCTCACCTCTCCCTCTCGTTCTCTTTGAATTTGTCCTTTCTGGTATAATGTGAGCATTACTTAGAACTCCATGCTGCACTAAGCCCTTATTTATTAAAGAATAAAGGCTGAATTATTGCAATACATTAAGAATATGAAAGATGATGAGTTTCACTCGACCACTCAGTGGCAGGCGGCTCGCAAAATTAGATTTTTCTCCCGCTTTTTTTTCTCCGTGGTGTGACGCGGCAGGAAATTAAGTTATATCTACCCCCTGTAATTTATTTTTCTGTCGGCCCACTAAATGAAGTTATTGTTTATGTCTGAAGCCCTAGCTTGTTATAACGGAAACAAAATAAAAGTGTGTGCGGAGCTTAAAAAGGCAAGCTCCCCTCCAGTGTCAAATTAAATAGGCAGGGGGAAGTGGGCTGTGATTATCTGACACCTCAGCTCATCAATCATGTCGTCTTCTCCTCAGCTGCTTCAGCTCTGCTAACTAACGTGGTTAACCCTGTCCTCATCACTCAGCTGGCTGTCAGCCTGTTAAAAGGGGTCCTCACATCGCCGGTCAGGCCACTAACAACTTCTCCCGGCTCTTTTCCTTTCGAGCACAGCGATAAGCGACTCGGTGAAGTGCTCATCTTAAGTAGAGCGGTCACTCAGTTGGCATCAGTGCGAACTGATTGACTTGAAAAGGTAGATTTTCCTACTCATGAGTGTGTTTGGTTCTAAGAAACACCTGATTCCATTCTAAACAGACGCCCTGCATCTATATAAATCCGTTGAGATAAGTGAGTTGTGTATTTTTATTTAAGTGATTAAGTTAAGTTAGGGCAACGTAAAACACACACGCTTCTAAGATAAGCTGGAGCCATAATAATGTTGTCCCCTCTGATGTCTTGGTGCCACAACATCTGAGTATCTCAAACTGAACGTATTGAGCAGACAAGTCTGCACATTGTGATCTAGTCTGTGTGTGTGTGTGTGTGTGTGTGTGTGTGTGTGTGTTGCTCCCTCCTGCATGTGTAGAACGGTGCCGGCCAGGCTGTGTGCATGCAACCAATTTAGCCTAAGTCAGCCTTAACTATGAGTGATGGTGGTATAGGTCAGTTGAAATGCTCATGCATAGTGGAAGCTTGTTTAGAAGTGACCCCCACACCGTCCCTGCACATGTACGACCCCCCCGCCCTCCTCCTGCACATGCAGACTTTCCAGCACACAACTTTAAAAAAACAAAACATCTTTCCCTCCCATTTGCACCGCCACATGGATGTCCACAAACTAACATAGCTCATTCTTTAGCCCAGCTCGCGATGGTCTGCGTACTATAAGACCTGAGTGCCAGTGACGTGAGACCAAAGCAAATGAATTAGAGTGGGGGTTGAAATGGAGCCACGTCTGCTCTGGTTAACCTGTGCATAGGTTACAGACCCTACCAGAGGAGCTGATGCACTGTGCCACTCAGAGAGGAAAAAACTCATAATGTCCTCCAGACTCAAACTTGGTGGTTTTGAACACATTTCAAGCATTTTTATATTTTGTACTCCACAGACGCAAACAATGCACCCCTTTCAAAGAGGCAATTTAGTTGATTTCATCAGCATTATTTGCTTAGAAGGTCATGCGAGCTGAGTGCCTTGACTCTGACCTTTTCACCTCTTTAGGCTACAAATCTTTAATCTGAGATTTAAGGATCCTTCTCTGCACAGTCAGGACATATTTCAATCTCCTCTCCCCGTCGTTGCATCCAGTGCTCGTGTAATTTATGCTTATTATCCATTAAGTGTTCAAATAAAAAAAAAAAAATTGGTAGGGCAAAGTTAAATTTGGAATGGGCAGAGGTAGCGCATCAGAAATATGTCCCCAACTTTTTAAAGATGACTTTCAAATGAATGATTGTAATGAAACATAAAATCTTGTTTGCCTCAATTTTAGGCTTCGACATGAATATAAGACAGCGCCAAAGTCATCAGTCTTGTTCATGGTCTCTGCTATGCTTCCATCTATCATTTTTTTAATTATCTTTTTTTTTTGTCTTTATCATTCCATATTTTATTATGCCTCCATAATTTCACCCCCCGAGGATTAATAAAGTCTCTCTCCATGCAGGATCTCGCTTATCCGTAACTGCGAGAAGCTGCCAGCCCAGGAGCACTTTATTGTTCAGGAGTACCTGGACAAGCCGTTCCTGATGGAGGGCTACAAGTTTGACCTGCGCATCTACATTCTGGTCACTTCCTGCGACCCGCTCCGCATTTTCCTTTACAACGACGGCCTGGTTCGCATGGGCACGGAGAAGTACCACGCACCCAGCGAGGCCAACCTGGTGAGTCCCAGATGACAGCACGGTTTAGACGATTTATTTCTAAAGCAACAACAGCACATTAATCCCTCTTTGCACCAATATGTTGGTATACATCAAAGTGAAATCATAGGTATAAAATTGATATTGCTTTCAGTTGCATCTATTGCTCAGTGGGATTTTACAGTAGACAGAAATGCTGAAAAACAACGACTGGGAAAGAGTAATCTACAAATGATCACAAAACATGGATTTACTTTTATACACAGTCAGCAGAGCACAAACGCAAGCAACTTCAGTTTAGGGCCAATATTGTTCCCACACACACACACACACACATAACGACACACTGTACACACAAAACGGAGCGAAAATGTCCACACACCAGATGTATCTTGTGATATCAAACCATCCATATTTGCCTTGAGGTTCTGCACCTGCTGAGGCACAGACTGTTGCAGATAAGGGGATGTACACACACAGCTTCTTATCGAGCATGATGTGTGCTAAAATATTTAAAACGCACACACACATACGGAAAGACATCTTGGACTATTTCTGAGACAGAAGTTGGGATTGTTTTACTGAGTGTGGCCTACATGCTGGAGCGAGCCGTGCCATGGTGATGGATGTTAAGTTCCTGAGAGAGCGATCCCCAGACAGCCATCAGGAGCTGCAGCGGTTTGCAGACATAACTTTGTCAAAGGACAAGGGGGCGTTGACTTCAAATGTTATTTAGTGAATAGTTAACGTCAAACATTCAGAGATTTATCTGAGCTATAGGTCCTCACTTGGCTGTGACTGTTAGGGACTAGTTGAAGACTAAGAATTGTAAGAAATTACACAACTTTTCAGTTTGAATCACTGGTTTGTATGACTTTTACATCTTGGCAGGTCAGGTGAGGCATTTAATGTTAATGCAAACAAACTGTGACAAATTTACCTTCCTTTCATTTGCAGTTTGGTCATCTACGGCCCAATTCCAATACTCGCACTGCGCCCTACGTCCTTCTGTGAAGTGCACTTAACGGAGGTGCGCAGTAAGGCTTCGAGTGCGTAGTACACAAGTGTGCCAAATTGGGACAGGGAGCGTTGGATTGTGGGTAATACCCTTGCCTGAAGTCTGCATCGGTGCAGATTTGGGCAAAGTGTGGATCAAGGGTGCAAAAGGGGCGTGGTCACCTTACGTACTTGAGAATCAGGACACCCTATGCACTCGTAGCCCTGGTCGAGAACGCCCGTTCGAAGGACGCAAGGGTGGAAGTGCGAGTATTGGGACTGGGCCATCCTTTGCCAAAGCTGTTGCACATTTCCTGCACTTTCTGACTCACTGAAACAAAATTAAAAAGGTTCCAAAAGCTTGTGACAACTTGGTGACTATTCAAAGGAAATTTGTCATGCATTTGTTTTGAACATGTTCAAGCTTCCATACAGGTTTCCCCTGCCATTTATGTGAAAAAATGGCAACTTGCAGCCAAGTGCATTTACTGTGTTGAACACCATAGATTACTCTCTTTTCACTGAATGCTTAATGATTTTGGAAATTTCTTATCAAAACTAAAGTATTATATAAAAAAAAATAGAAATACTTCTTACCTATGATAATTTCCTGCAGCAGTTTTTAAAATGGTCTTGGTCAAACAATCCATTTAATTATTGTTCTTAACTTATGTGTTTATGGAGAAAATTATTACAAATGAATCAAAATTAAAATAATATTTGCAGGCTAAATTTAATTTTTGTTAAACGGCTGCTCGACCTTTAATCATCAGACAATGTGCAATATGATACTGAATAATTAATGAATTGTGCTTTTTAAAAAAATCATTGTTGCAAACTGGAGACAGCAAATTTAATTTCCTTATTAGCTTTAAATAAATGAATAAAAAAAACACTTTTACAAATCCAAAAACAAGAAAACCTTCCACTACAATTATGAATTCAGATTTTAATTTTGTAAATTTTTGTAAAAAGATATTTGTTGCTTCTATACGAGACCTTTGATTCAGCCTGGTCAAACGGTCTTTGATATGGGGTTTTCCCCCAATATACACAAGACTGTTAAAGGGATTCTATGCAGTTTTGGCTTGTTTTTAGCACCCCCTAGTGTCCATTAGTGAAAGCAAAAGTAAAACTTATCTCCTTGCTGTGCGTTCGTCTTTTTAACACCTTAATCTAACTGCTGAAACATCTCCTCAGCCTTCATTAGTGTCTACAGGAGCGGTTCATCACTAAATCAAACAAATCAGCTGTGTTCATGATCTAAAACATGCTGGAAACATGCTGGAAGCGGACTCCAACAGGAGGCAGAACGCCACTCTGAAGTTGCAATTGCGGTATTCTGGCCACAGAGGGCGGTAGGGGTCTGGGTGACATTTCATTAACCCTGTAAAGGGTCGTTTTAGCACATACTGGCTCAAGAAAATGATTTAAAAATATGAAAAAGTTGCATAGTATGCCTTTAAATCTGTATTAATTAGATCTTGTCCAACACATTTAGCATCTGAGTCCTCGTTCTGTCCCCGTGTAAAAGATTTGGCTCACGCATAAAACCCTTTTTGTGCCTGTTTGTCTCCTCAGAGCCAGCTCTACATGCATCTGACAAACTACTCAGTCAACAAACACAATGAGAACTTTGAGCGAGATGAGACGGTGGACAAAGGCAGCAAGAGGTCCATCAGCTGGTTCACAGAGTTCCTCCGCACTAATGACTACGACGTGGCCAAGTTCTGGGGAGACATCTCGGTACGTGTGGGATCCAGCTCATGCTGTGTTGGATGCGTGCTCTCACGAAAGAAAGAGATATTCATTATGATAAGAACATCCACTCCACAAATGCAAGCAGCAGTTTTCCAAATGTCATCTTTCGGATTGCTCTTCTATCCACACAAGTTGTTCATACACACTAGAGACAATCCACTAGCGGACCAGTTAAGAATTTTGATATGATTTGTTATGACAGTGATTCAGGAAGTTTGTTTAATTCCAGCAAGAGCTCAGAAGAAACAACATTCCTGGAGGGTGAGCTGTTCCTGTCTAGATCTCCTCTCAGCTCATCCAAACACCCTCCCCCCAGAAGCTCCATCTATCCCTGTCATGTGCCTTTTTGTCTGAGTTGTTCCTTTTCTGTTTCAGCCATCTCTTCGGAGTTCTGTTCTTGTTTTCTCCATCTTCTCCGGCTTTACCTTGACTCGCTGTCCTTAGGCACGTGATGCTCCTCGGTGCTTTGTCTCTGCTTTAATGCTGACTGCTGAACTGCACACGCATTTAAAATAAAATCTTAGTGGTTGCTGTTCTTTTTCTCAAGAAATTTTGAATTAGTTTTTTCTTATTTGCTTTTGGATTTTTGTATAAGTCACATGCTTGGTGATTTACCTGCTGGACTAAGTTGTCATTTAGTTTTTTTTGTTCTCTTTTATACATTTTATATGAGCTATCCAGTTGCTCTTTTATTCCCTTTATGCCTTTTATCACCCTGTTTCTTTCACTTTCATCGTTTTGAGCTCCACTGACACTCGAGTGTCACTCTTTGACTAAACCAGAGCGTCCAGGCTCTTCTCTCAGCGTTTCTTTTTTGCTGCACTTTCCTGTGATGCAGCACTTTGTTTGTTTCACGCTAACTTTTATTTTAACCCCCCTCAATCTCCTTTTCAGCATGCTTTAGCTGCCAGTGGTCAGAGCCAGAGAACCGTAGTTTGTTTGCCAAAGAACTGCACGGTGGGACTTAGAATGTATTTTTTTTATGTGAAATACTGACATCTCTTTCATGTTGATCTGGGTATTGATGTGCTGAATGCAGCCAAGATCTGAGCAGCAAAACTGCAGATTTTCAATGATTTTTTTATTTATTTGCTATGCACACAGTAACACAAAGGCACACACCCTTGCAGTTTAGGGTTTTGCCAAAGTTTAAAGACATACAATTAGCAAAATTAGGATTTTTATAATTTATTTAAATAAAAACTAAACTTCTTTGCACGTAGAAAATATAAATCCCCAAACTGTTTGTTAGAATAAGGAATGTGCTCTTTTTTTTCTTTTTGATGTTTTTTTGATGTTTTTATTTGACATATTCAGTAAAACCTTCACTTTTCTGCAATAACCAACAATTTTTTAATTATTCTTTATAAGAAGCATTCCAAAGTTAGGGCAAGGCTTAAAAAAAGAAAATAGTCTCAGAATTTGATTTATTATTCATCTTCATCCCACGGCACAAGATGACTTAAGACGTTTTGGGTGTTTAAGTGTGTAAGGTCACAACGACAAACGTAGCATCAGTAAATTGGTGGAGGAGGCAAACATGGTCTGTCAGACCCTAATGAGAGTGTAGGAGGACTTCTGCTGCCTAAAATAAATATTCACATTTATGATGATGATTAAAAAAATGAAAATATAAAAAAACGATTTAGAGAAGCTCAGACATAAAACACATCCAGAAACTAGAGTTGCTAAACAGCGGTCAGCGCCGGCAGCTCTCGATAAGGAAAGGTGATGTGAGCAAGGACAAAGGAGACGCACACACACACACACACACACACACACACACACACACACACACACACACACACACACACACACAGAGAGAGAATCACCGGCGAGGACTTGGGACATAGACATGGTAGGGGGGACCAGGTGATGGGGGCTGAGTAGCCTGTGGGTCAGACAGTAGATGGCTTGACATAGGTGGAGGTGTGTGAGCAACACACAGATTGAAAAAGGAGTGGGGGGGTGCAGCCTTATCAGGCAAGGGCCAGACCACCTTTCCCCCTCCCATGCACCCAGCAGTCAAACTGAACTGGGCAAAACTGCAGCCCAGCAGCCCTGCGTGGTGCTTGTCTGGTAAAGGAAAGCTCTGTGCAAAGTGTGTGTGTGTGTGTGTGTGTCAGACTGAGCATTGCCACATTTGCGCAGTGGTGTAGTCTAGTTTGGTAGCAGCCAGCAAACATTCATGCAAACACAGATGCACGCAGGTTGGGCGCCACGAGCAACACAGATGGAACGCCACCAACACGGGTGAAAGTCTGTGCTTGAAGGAAATTGGGAGCACTCGGCGCCAGTAATAGTTTGTGGTTCTCAACTGGTGGTAAACAGACAGTCACAAAGAAGAGTTCTGGATTGATTATTGGCTTTGGATTAATTGGATGCTTCTCTTTGTGGAGATGTTCTGTGTCCTTAATGTCCTTTTACTCCTAAATCTCAAGTCTTTGTTGTTTGTTAACAGGAAGGATGAATAAATATCTTTAAGTAGACCCAGTGGTTCCTCAGTGTCATATTAAATAATGAGCTATTGGTTAAAACATATACACACACCCTTACATGCACAGATCTAATTCTTTTGTGCCTGTCTTCTGGCAGGAATTGGTGGTGAAAACGCTGATCGTGGCTGAGCCTCACGTGCTGCACGCCTACCGCATGTGCCGCCCCGGACAGCCACCAGGGAGCGACAGTGTCTGCTTTGAGGTCTTGGGCTTTGACATCATCCTGGACCGCAAACTCAAGCCCTGGCTGCTGGAGGTACAACTCTGAATTTAGATATTTGAGCAAATTTTTTGCAGTTTCATCTTTTTTTTTTTTTATTATTTTCACCCACTATTATCTAAAATAAGTCTATTGTATATTTTGAAAAGCTTTCTACACAATGTTTCTACACATTATTATAAACTATGATTTTTTCATTTAAAACATTTTTTTAATCAATCTTTATTAATTATCTTATATAAGCTTAATGCAGTTCCACCCGTTTCTATGGAAGTGACAGCAGCTCCGTGCCACATGACGTACTGAAACACTGAAGAGACCATAAACACACACAGACTTTCCTCAAACACTCTTGTCCCCGTACACAAACACCCACAAAGTATCTAGCATCTAATTACGATTCTTCAAATTCACGAGAGATATCCTTGTAAAATGAAAGCAATGCACACAACTATGCATATGCAATTACATGTGCATTCAAATATACCAAAACATAAAAATGCATGTTTACACTGGAGCATAAAACAGACGTGTGTATCCAGGATGTGAAAATATAGGTCAGGGTTGCAGGTTGACTAACAAGAGCAGCTCCCCGCTTCTTCAGCGCTCGTCTCTCAAGTGTCAGTTTGTTTCGGAGATGGATGGAAGTCCACTCCAGGATTTCTGTCTCACTTTTCTGATGTCAGCCAGTCAGTTAAAATGTGACCTAAATCCTTTAACCAAAAGTGGCTACACCCCTCCCTCCCCCCCTTCCACCCTTTCCACAAATTGACTCAAAAATGGGAAAAGCTGCAAAAAAAAAAAACTAGTTTGTTTTTCCTCATCGTGCCATCCTGAAATAACATGTTTTAAAAGTCTAATTTGGTGTTAAAGTAAAGCGATATTTGAAATTAGTTTCGTTCAGGTACAAAATGTTTCCTGTCATTTGTAGAATTAGAAATTTTTAAATATTAAAGCTTCTTTCTTGCAGAGAAGTTGCAGCTTAAAACGAAACCAAAGTAGAAGAAATAGCAAGAAGAATGCTCGTTCTGACTGCAAGTGCACCACGACTGTGTGTGTGTGTGTGTGTGTGTGTGTGTGTGTGTGTGTGTGTGTGTGTGTGTGTGTGCGTGTGTGTGTGTGTGTGTGTGTGTGACACATAGCAAACAGCCGTGAATGCAGTTGTTCCACTCCAGCAGTAATGATCCCCCCTGTGCTACCAGCAGCTCTCTATAACGCTCATCAATTAACATCCCATGTACACACCCTCACACACACACATACACACATTTAACCCCGCTTCTCTTTCACGCAACATTTGCAGCGACAATCATTTATTTCCAAAAATTCAGCTGATTAGTCAGGACATAGTTGCGACCACCTCTACTGTGCTTGTGTACACTGTCAAGCCTCAAAATAACGTCGTTATGGCTTCTCTGGACTTGTTAGTGATTTTATTCTGCAGGGAGGGTAAACAGAGGAAGGCCCATAGGCTAGCTGGCACTACTGGTGTCCTGTGGCAAACCCTCAGGTCCAAATAACACGTTTTAGCTTATTTCACTACATTTTGTAGTAAACTGAATCTATTTCACCCTATTTCACCATTTTTCTTACCTCGGAGTTAAAAAGTGTGTCACAAAGTGAAACCCGATACGGGCTTCGTAGGTTTGTTTTGAGTTTGTGGACTTTCCTTATTGGTGTCACACTGAATTACGCGTGCCACGCCTCGTTGGGGTCTTTACCCAGACCGTTGTTCCGGCTGTGTTCTCTTTTACTCTTTAAAACGTCAAAGCTGGTTGTTGAACACGCAAACTCGCAGCCAGGAAATGAAAGTTCAACCTGTGTAGACTCAAAGTCAGTCGGATACCTGAAAGCTAGATGGTATCGCGTATAGGAAACTGTCAGATGACATTAGTTCTGTCCTTTGAATTAGTTTTTTTGTCAGCCACCCTGTGAGTGTATATAGAAGGATGGGGTGGAAAAAGAAACACCACCACCTTTCAATTATTCTTTCATAAAATAGCCCCTGTTTTTATTTTATCTTTTTTTGTTACAAATATTTTCATATTTTATTTTTCAAATCGTTTATAATTAGTGGACATAAGCTTGTTACTGCACAAAAACCCCTCTGTGGAAGACTCCAGCTCCTTTTAAGGTGGACAATCACAAAGAGAAATCAATGAAAATGTGCTGTTAAAGAATACGCTCATGAAAGAGAAAACAAGCCCCAGACCAGCACACACCTGCTAAATATCTTGTCACAGGGGTAAAAACACCGAAGACAAGAGCGATGGGTCTCAAACCGAGGGGAGGCATCAAACGGACGCATTGTTCTCAAAGCAAGTAACGAAAGAGGAGAAGAGAGGGAGAGGGACGGGCTTTTGTGTGATCCTTATCTTAATTCAGCAGAGATTTCAACACAAGTTTTACCTTCTATTGACATTCAAAACATCAGCATTACACACACACACACACACACACACACACACACACACACTTGCTCGAGTAGCGTAACTCGAGACATTCACTTTCATTAAACAGGCCCAGACAGCATCTGTGTCTCGTATAGGGAAGGCGTTTCATTGAGCCATGATCTTCACCACACACACACACACACACACACACACACACACACACACACACACACACACACACACACACACACTGGTGCACATAATCTGCTTAGACTGTAGTTTCTTTTATCAGAATCAAGGCTTTTGCTTTGAAGGAGATTCATTGAGTATTTTCTCTTCTGTCTTCTGAAGGCAAAATTAAAAATGAAGCAGAAGAAACAGAACCAATGCACATTTATTCAGCTCGGCTCAGGAACGGCATCATGACAGGCCCCTCTTATGAATTCATCATACACATTGTGGTGTCTGAAAATGGAGAAATTCAGGGAGCGTGGGTCAAACAGAACAGGACATCACTGGAAACCCATAGTGAGCCATAAGGAGTGCATTCATGCAATGGAGAGAATAGTGAGGTAGGACAGCACTAGCACCTCTGATCCACCCCCACCCCCCCCAACACACACACACACGCACGCACGCACGCACACACACACACACACACACACACACACACACACACACACACACACACACACAATCCTGCAACTAATTTTATCCAGGACCCATGTGCTGTAAGCCAGCATGACAAAAGGTGTCAACTTTGGTGAAGACAGAAGTTTGAAGGGGGACAGGAGATGATGACACGCACACGCACACGCACACACACACACACACACACACACACACACACACACACACACACACACACACACACACACACACACACACACACACACACACACACACACACACACACACACACACACACACACACACACACACACACCAAAGAACAAACCAAACAAACAAAATCCAACAAAGGGCTGTATTTATTGTTCTCATGAGGTTCTTATGGGTAGCCATGATCCCCACTGCAAGTACCAGTGGATTGACGACCAGCCTCATTATAAGCTCTGGCTCACTTCATTGTTTCCTCACATAAAACATAAAAACTCCAGCTGGTCAGCTCTAAACAAGGAGCAAGTGTCTGTAATGAGCACAAATAATTAGACATTTGCCCGCTCTCCGTAAAGCCGTCTCTAACTGGCTCCCACCTGCTTGGCCTGCTTGTTAGGGCTGCACCGAGCTTGCGGGAGGTCACGTATATGTGTGTGTTAATGCATATATGTAAGTCTCAATTTGACTTATGTTGTGTGTGTGCCTGCACAATAAACACACCATTGGAAACTCAACTCTGGATATTTCTGTGTTTTGTATAAATGCGTCAGCTCCCTGCAAGTGTGTGTGCTGAAGTCTGGTCTTCGTCCATCTGGGAATAGCCCTCCGTAATGTGTGTGTGTGTGTGTGCTTGGTTGGCCGTCCTCCAGCCCACAGCCCATCTTTATATCAGCTCCAAGAGGCAGGGAGGAATTTTCCTTAAAACACACACAGACTGACCTATTCAGGAAGAAAAGGAATGAAGAGAGGAGGAGGAAACCATGTTTCCCAACTTTTCTGGTGTTTTGGACTAAGATGCCATCACACACTGGCCAAAGGGCAGCTTGATTATAGATGACAACTTAACTACCATTCACTCATTCATCCCTTGTGCTCTTTCTTCCAGCCTTGCTCCCCTTTCAGCACGTCTTTGTAGAGTGATTGGCAGCTAATGAGGTGGGCATGGTTAGGTCAACTGTGGCACAGGTTTGTTTGTGTCCCTGGCTTTGTGTGTGTGTGTGTGTGTGTGTGTGCTTTAGCAGTCATCGTGGCAACAGACTACAGCTGGACTGCTACCCCAAGGGCAGTGATTCTTCACCCCTTGCTGCAACTTTTCCCTCTCTCTACGCTCTCTGCCCAATTGTTTCAAGATGAGTTTGGTTCGCCTGTCTATCCCTTATAGCCAACATAATCCAGACTTCCTCTCCTTTTTGAGTGGGAGTGTGTGTTTATGTGTGTGTGCCATTGTGGCGGAGGAGGTATTTGTGGGAAGAAATCTGCGGTGGCAACTGTAAACAGATGCCACGACAAACACACACACACAGAAACAAAAGCATGAATGGTTTTAACTCTTTTGCTGTCTCCAGACGCGGCGCATGAGCTTCAGCTGCACAAAGTGCTGTTAGCGTCTTGTGTGGAATAAATAGTGCCTCACATTCTTTGTGAGCGCTCAGTGAATTTTCTATTTCATCTTGAGAAACGGAGATAAAATTTTTATGTTTGAGCTTTTCATAAAAGTGTAAAGAGTAGCCATTTAAAGCTTCTATGGCTGTTTTTTAGGGGGGAATTTTAGAGGAAGAATCTAAAAGTTGGCTTGCTTTTCACGTATCTCCTCAGGAAATGTGAGGAGTTTCTAACCCCTAGAACAGGCAAGTCAAACATCACTATATTCAGAGTGATTAAAGAGAAATTTACATGTGCTTGTACTCTACAAATCACTTTCTTCCATTCTTGATTAAACCTTCTATGGTTAAAAAATTTGAAAAATATCATAAATACAATTTTATATTTCAGAGTCACTGTTGCATTCTCCTCCCACTTTATTAAATCCTTTGCACTTTGCAGGATTCCTTCTTTTTTCATTGTACATGAATATTGTCTTTATCCTTGAGGCGGTGTCCTTCTACTTGTGAAGCCTAGGTGGCAGTGTTGACCTGTAGGCGGCTCTCTGGCTTATATGAGCTTTATTAAAGAATAATTACAATGATGTATGGGACTGTCTGTCTCCATCCACATCCATCCCCCCAAACATGACTATTTCATAGAATAAGTATCAAATTAGGAGAGCAGAGGCTTTGCATGCGGGGCAGTTGAAAACAAACTAACATTTATTCATCCATCATCAGACACGAGTGTGTGTGTGTGCGTGTGTGTGTGTGTGTGGGGCATAAATTGCATGTTTATTGAGTGGCATATAGAAATGTGCAGCATGCAGATGGAGATGTGAGATTCTTCTATGTTTGAGTGAGTCCTTTAGATTCCAGACGCTTCTCGTTTAAAGGGATATTTGAGTGAGTTTACTTTATCACATGCATTTAGACCTCACTCTGAGCAGCCTTTGTTTCAACTTTACTGTCTGATTATATTTCTGCAAAGCCTCAAAAAGTGGCTCTTCCTGCATCTCCGGCCGGCTAATCTGACTTGTGGCTAAGCTGAGTGTCGGCCCCGCTCCATCCTTGTGTACCAGCGGCTCAACGCGCTCAGCTAGAGTTTCCCCGTGTCCGAGTGGACCACATGAAACGCCACAAAAAGAACAGAACAGTGATTGATAAGACGGCTGAAACAAGAGAGCGACTAAACAGGGCGTCTAGCTGTCTGTCTTTCTGTCGCTCTGCTACTCATGCTTGGTTTCTCTCTTTCTCTCGTCTCCCTCCCTGCCTCCCTTTCTCATTCCACCATTGTGCGGCAACAAACACTCCATTCTGACAGCGGCTGAACTGTGCCGATACCCTTGAGTGTGCGGGGCAAAATGGGAGGCTTGTCAAAGCAGTGGTTGTTTACCCTCTGCCAGGAATAATAAGAAGGGGTTGTTTTTCTGTACCGATTAATCACCAGCAGCCCGCGCGTGCGTTTTAGGGAGTGTTCCAGATGCAAAATAAATGTCAAATTGAGGGAGCAATTTGTTGTGGAAATAAGGCAGCTGATTGTTGTTGGTCCTGGTTTTTTGTTTCATTCAAGTTTTTGTGGCACAGGAGAAGCCACAGGTATGAACTTGTTGATTATTTCCTTTTTATTAGTGTTATGATTGTAATGATAGCTCTGAATGGTTGGATAGTGGAAGTAGGAGGAGGAAGGAAGTAAATTAGTTTCTGTGTGTGGAAATTTGTTTACATCAGTCTTGTTGTGGGGGGTTTGATTTAACTGTTTGGCCATTGTTTACTTACCAACTACCCTTAGGCAAAGCAGTTAATCCTCAGATTCTCCAAGGGGCCAAATGACATTAGACAAACCATACCAGAGGATTTTTCACTGGGAAATTAATAGACTCCATCAAATTGAAAAGGCCATTTAAAGCTGCTGCTTGCTCCCGGTCTGTTTTCTGTTTGTACAAACGGACTCATTGACAATTTAATCCAAATGGACAGTTGAAGTAAATCTAACGAGGCTCCACTCTGACTAACTTCATGTCACAGCTGCCTTTATAAGCAGTCAGTTTGTGCTTTGGGGTGAGAAATGTCCCGATCTAATATCAGGTGTAGACTTGAGTCCACTTCAGAGGGGTTTTTTGATTGGATGATATCAGAGAACTTATCAACTTCCATCTCTGTTGTTTTTCATCTGCTGCAAACGTAACGTTGGCTGTAAGGTAATAGCACGCAGCTTTTAACATATCAATACGGACATGCATTACCAAAGCTATTTCCAAACCACTGGGGCTAATTTTATATCTCACTGATAACTTGAAAGGATGATTTTTTTTCTTGCATTGCAACTCACGGGTATCACTGTATCAGTGAGAGATGGTTAGACAGGTGACACCGTGTTCCAGCATAGATGGTGAATTTAAGTTCGCTCCTGCGTTCAAAATTCCACGTTTAGCCTCATTGCAGGGTGTTTTTCTTCTAGTTTTATACACATATTCAAAATATTACTACTTTTCTTTCTGTTTGCAACGTCCTAGATTCATTTGGCAATGTTAGACCGAGTTTATATGAGCATAATATAAATTAATTTTGCTCAAATTGTAATTTTTAATGTTCTTCATTTAAAGGCACACTTCGCAGTTTTTGTTTGTTTTTAGCACCCCCTAGTGTTCGTTAGTGAAACCAAAAGTAAAACTTATCTCCTCGCTGTGCGTTTGTCTTTTTAACACCTTAATCTAACTGCTGAAATGTCTCCTCAGCCTTCATTAATGTCTGCAGGAGTGGTTCATCACTAAATCAAACAAATCAGCTGTGTTCATGATCTGAAACATGCAGGAAACATGCTGGAAGCAGACTGCAGCGCCAGGTATGTCAGCTAATTTTACTAAGTGGCCCACCACTCTGAAGTTGCAAGTCCGGTATTCTGCCCCAGAGGGAGGTGGGGGTCTGAGTGACATTTCATTAACCCTGTAAAGGGTCATTTTAGCACATACTGGCTCAAGAAAATGATTTAAAAATATGAAAACGTTGCATAGTATGCCTTTAAAAAAAGGTTTAAAAGTCATGCTGCAGTGATCTATTGAGATGTTTTCATCATAAAATTTAGAGAAAACAAACCATTGCTCTAACATTATGGATTTCTATAAAATGAACATAACTGAATTTTAAGAACAATGAATAGGACTTTTGTTTTTCTTGCATCTCTGTCTTTATTTTGTTTAAATTTTTTTTTCCGTCTCACACCGTGATGCTCGTGTGTTCAGCTGGATAATCAGATGAGGATGAATGTCGTTGGTGAAAAATCACAAACCCGTATCTGACTGAGTGATATTTCTGGTGCAGCACTGAACCAAATTAAAGAATGAGTAAAAAGAATGTTTTAATCTTTTCATCTGACATTTTTATTGAATGTGTCTTAAAGCGACCGAGGGCTCTTTTTAAACCCCTGCCAGAGTCACTTAAGGAAATCAGAGTGGGGGGTTTTGGGAGACTGCAGGGGTTCATTAGGAACAGACTGGTCCAACTTCCTCTGCCAGGGAGGAAAAGGAGAGCACAGATTTGCAGAGAGAGAAATGAAGAGAGGTAACAACCAGAGAATCGAGGCTATAGCAAACGGAGCAGGCGAGAGTGGGAGTTCAGCGATGACCGGTCAGAAAAAGACTGTAAAATACAGAAAGGAAAAATAGAGTGGGAACAGAAATGGAGTGGGAGAAGGGAAGGAGTGCAGTGGGCAGGGGAGTGGAAGGAAAGAGACAAAAACTGAAGAGCAGAAAGAGAGAGAGAGCATGCTGCGGTGCCAGTTTATTCTGTGACAGCTTGACACCACAAATCAAACTAAGAAATGAAGACAAGTAACGAGACAACCGTCACCAGGATCACTGCCAGTATTGCCTGTTACCTATTGGCTGCGGCACTCTAAAGCGGCACTCTTTTCATTGTGGCTGTCAAGCTGTGGAGTGCTCTAAATGAAAACAGACCTCTTCCCTTCTTTTTCCCCCCTTTTGTAGCAGAGGTAAGGCTCGGTAGGTCCAAGTGGAACTCTGTCCTCAACACACAGAGGGACGTATTGTATATTTCTTTCTATTGAGTGAAAGAGTTGGATAGGGTCTCTGTTCCTATTCCCCTCTTTGCACTGGAAGACATTCATCACCCGCCTTCTGATAAATGGTTGCTGTACACAAAAAACACACATGTGAGTTCACACACACCCCCTCCAAGGCTCACCCATACAAACTCACTTCATATTGGGAAGGATTTAATAGCTCACCTGTGGCTGTGATAGCCCAACTGTCTCAGAAAAGTGGCTGTAAGTTAGATACCGCACAGATATCTTTATTTTAGAGAAAAGAATGTTTAGAAGCACCCTTTCATTAACGTACTTCCTGAGTGTTTGTGCTTGGGTTTGGATGTATAGAGGAGCCTTATTTAGTAGACTTGGGTATTTATAGGCAAACAGTTTGCACTCTGGTTCCCTCTAGAAGTTTGATTGTGATGTAAATATAATCTGTCAATGTGACTTTCAAATGTGCCACACAGCATTGAGCACCTTTGTGTCAGAGGTAGCAATGGCTACTTCAAAGGTAACAGAGCAGAGCTGGAGGGTGAAAGCCTCCGGCAGCCCTCGGACAGATCTGTAAAAGGAATTAAAATGATAATAAAAAAGGAAATTGGTACTCATTTTCCAAAAGAAATCATTATGACTTCATGTCTGTTTTCTTATCTGTCTCTTTCACCATGCTTTACTTATATTCCTGAATCACAAAAACCCTGATTAGTCCAGGAGCTAAGCTACTGGAATAAGTGATTGGCTGTTGTACTTCCTTGTTTTGAGCTGTATCCAGGGTTAGTTTTTTAATAAAGAAAGATAACAGAGAAACTGGACAAATACTTGGTCTGAGTACAGATTTAAGGGTACTGAGGAGATTGAATTCCAATTTTAACAAAAATTTGCAGTCATTTAAAAAATTATTATTAAATGTTATTTAATACATTAATTGTTAGAACTAATTAAATTATATTAATTAATATTTAGATAAAGTTATAGTGAGTCATTCTTGGGCCAATATTTACCATTTTTAATATATTGGCATCAGCCGATATACTTCCTCAGCAAAGCTGATTTAAAGACAGGCACATTCCCGGGCAGAACGTAAAACTTCCTGAATAAAATTTGTATAATAAATGCTCTAAAAATTATTTTCAACCTAAATTTCTTTTTATATTCCACTTATGAACATTTAATACTTGATTGGTTTGATTAACTTTAGTTAGATGTCTGATTTTAACACTGAGCGGTGCACAGAATTAAGATTGAACAGTGTTCAAAAAATGATTCAGGTTCAGACATTTTGTTCATCAACTGATGTTATTAGTGACATTTTAGCATGCAAATAAGGTGAAAAATCAGTAGCACATATCGGCCATCGGCTGACCATGACCTCTAGATATCGGTATCGGCATTAGAAAATAAACAATATTGGTCGAGATTCATTCATTTCATTTCATTTATT
The DNA here is from genome assembly GCA_006937985.1 of Aphyosemion australe. Taxonomy (NCBI): domain Eukaryota; kingdom Metazoa; phylum Chordata; class Actinopteri; order Cyprinodontiformes; family Nothobranchiidae; genus Aphyosemion; species Aphyosemion australe. Next base: position 337,202 of record SSNS01000091.1, read on the forward strand.
AACTTATAAAGTCCCTGAAGCGGACGCCCAAGGTGCTGAACGCATCAATACAACATAATATAAAAACCATCAGATAAAATGTGACATAATCATAAAAACCATCAAAGAAACATTAAAAGAAAAAAGTTAAAAACAAACAATAAAATACAGCAAAGAAACAAGAGGCCGGGCAACGATACCATGTAGAGTTTGCTATTGCTGGAATGCCTTGAGATAAAAGTGGGTCTTCAGGCAAGATTTATAAAACCATCAACGAAGGTGACTGGTTCCAAAGTATAGGAGCCGACACTGAAAAAGCCCAGTGACCCCTGACGGCCAAGCGAAGGGCCCGTGATGGGGAATGTCTATGCAGGACACTGGCATGGTATGATAGAGCCATTCCTTGTAGGGCCTTGTATTAGCTCTTCCACACTAGCATCGGCTCCACTCCGCGCAGCCCGCCCCAGCCTGGCCGGGTTGATTACACACATCCTTCCACACATCCTTAGCAATGCGGACGTGACTGAGCACATGGGCGGTCTCCAAAATTGGCACAATAAATTGGCGCAAAGATATCAGTGATGTCATGAGCGCATCTCCAAGTACGTGGGCGGTACTAAAGAGCTCGGAGAAGTCTGCGGTGTCTCCCTTAAATTAAACAAAGGCAGCCATGAGCAGTGCTGCTTTTGGAGACTCTGACTCTGATATTGCATCCTGCTTTGCTGTGTGTCCTGGCAGCTCAAGCCTGGCAACGCTGTGTGTGTGTGTGCTCCAGAGAGATGGAGAAAAAAACGGCTTCAGCCGTACGGCTTGCACTGGAAGCCAGTGAAGGGATTCCAACACAGGAGTGATATGCTCCCTGCACCTAGTGCCCGTCACAAACCTAGCAGCGGAATTCTGGACCAACTGCAAGTGTGCGACCACGCCCTGACTCAGGCCGGCATACAATGCATCGCAGTAGTCGAGCCTAGAAAAAATAAAAGCATGGGTAACAGACTTTAGATGAACTCTGGACAATAAATAGTACTGTAGATATTAGACCCAAAGGAAGACCCAGGACACGCTGGAGAGATTATGTCTCTCGGCTGGCCAGGGAACGCCTTGGGATTCCCCCGGAGGAGCTGGCCCAAGTGGCTGGGAAGAGGGAGGTCTGGGCTTCCCTCCTTAAGCTGCTGCCCCCGCGACCCGACTCCGGATAAGCGGAAGAAAATGGATGGATGGATGGATAATAAATGATGGTGACAAGCATCGGGTTTGTCTGATTTTTTTACATTTTGCACTGGAAAATTAAATTCTCCATCTGTCAAAAACTGCTTTTGTCCACATTGAGTACGTTTCTGCTTAGAGCTCCAACCTAAAGTCACTTATCCTTTTGTGATAAAGACTTTCATTACTAATTCTTGACACACAGAGACTCGTTCAACAGATACACCATTATTAAGGCTATTGAAATTCTAATAATATCACGCCACCCACCCACACTATTGTTCCAACAGGAGAAAAAGAAAATAAAGAAAATGGGAGGTTTAAGCGTTTTGGATGATGCCAGCCAGGAGGAGACCTGACTTATCTGAACAATCAAGGTTTATCAACCCGAGCCAGCCTTTTCGGCAGGCATCTGTTGCATTGTCATTTGAAGTCACCTCATAGGAAGACACCATTCCAATCACTGTTGCCAGTTCTTTCTTTGTTGATCCTTTTGTTGTCGCACGTAAGCCATTTCTCACCATGGGAGGGAGACATAAAGGAACCCAACAAAGAGAAAAAGAATTGATTTGTTGTGTCAGGTATAATAACTGATATTTGAATACTTTGCAACCACGCTTGGAATTGTTCTATTGAGAAAGGTAAGCTTCTCTTGAATTATTCCCTGGATGATTCCAGCTTTTGTACCTAGAATCACAGGTGGCTTACTCTTTTCTTGCTTGGCTGAATCTCTCTGAGCGTTTTTGATTGTAAATGGCAGAAACAAGCTGAGTGGCGGTAATTCTCAGACGCTCACAGAAACGCAACTCGTGGCGGTTTTATAGAAGTAGACCGTTTTGAGCATACTTAGGTAACGGTGGCATGAACCTGGGTCGCCTACTCAAACTGTTGCGTGGTCAAACAAGAACAGGCTCGTCGTCATGGACAACCACACACCCACACACACACACACACGGCAGGGGTCAGGTTTAGGAAAAGGCCAGCGCTGCTCTGAAGTGTCTCTCGAATTTTCTTTTCTGCTTTCATCTGCTGGTAGGAACAGATTTTTATTTTTTCTTCCCAAAGATGCCCTCAACCTGCTTCTGTAATTGCATACAATCTATGTCTGCTGAATTTAGCAAAAAGAAAGCAAAAGAATGCATGAGGCAGAAAAAAACTAAATATTCTATAAACACCTCTCCTCTCTTTTCTTTGACAGATCAATCGAGCTCCGAGCTTTGGAACCGATCAGAAGATTGATTACGATGTGAAGAAAGGAGTGCTGCTCAATGCTCTCAAACTCTTAAACATCAGGTATTGTTTTCCACTGCAATTGTACACACACACATGCATGCACGCACACACACACACCTATATGTAGCATCATGAAAGACGCACAAATTGCATCAAGGAGCTCATTAAGTTTCCTGTAACAAGCACATCTCAAGTCAAAGGATTTTTTTTTCGTTTATGTTCTTTCTTATTTTTTATTTTTGCGAGCCTAAATGCTTGAAGGTTCTAGTCAATTCTTGTATTATTTTTTTATTTCTGAAAACTTCATAATGACTTTGATGCGTGGTGAAATTCAGCTGTTATCTCGTTTTAGTTCCAGACCGAAGAGGCAGGAGTAGTAGCGTGAACATAACGAGAGATTTTTGAGCTTCCAACACATAAATTACTGTTGTTGCACATTTGCATGGTGGTGTCTCTTTGATGAATACAAAGACAGAAAATGGCTGAGGTACAAAGCTGCGTCTCTGTTGCACGCTTTGTGTTTCTTCTTATAAGTCACATGCTGTAAATGTGTGTAAGTTTGCGGATATGTCACGGTTAATTTGCCGTTTTAGATCTTCGTGTTTTACTTTTCTCTGTAAATTTATTCAGCCTTCCTGTGGTGGTGTTCTTTGCTTTGTTGTGTATTTGTTTGCCTTTTTTTGTGCTTACGTTTACTTTTCTTATTGTGTGATATATTTCTGTATATGCAGTGTTCGTGTGTGTGTGTGTGTGTGTGTGTGTGTGTGTGTGTGTGTGTCCCCTGGCTACAGTGACTCTGCTCACTGATTGATCACGGTACACGAGACCTCTGGATCTCTGCTCTCTTGTTTGCTTTCTCTCTGCTTGTCCTCTTCTTACTGCCCTAAATATAGTCTCAGCTCTACTAGTCACACACAAACACAGAGCATATGTATACCTAAACACACACACACACACACACACGCACACTATGGATCAAATACGAACAGTTTGGACTGGTCTGGTTTGGTCCTATGTGGTCACACCACCAGCCCACATTAAAACTCCTCGTCTCTGACTCCAGCTGCCACAAACAAATCTTTTATCAAAATGATTTCTTGCATTGCAGATGTTTGCCGTCTTTTCACAGATGTCATTCATAACAATTAAAGTTTCCGTAGTCTTGAAAGGCAGCAAGAACGCTTTTCAGTTGAGCAAACTGCCTATGTTCACTGAGCGAATGAGTGCTTTGTTGTACTTTTTCCTTATATAGTAATGACTTTGCCTCCCCAAAGGAGAGGGTAGCTGGTGAGTGGAGCTGGGGTTGGCTCTTGAGTCCGCTCTCAGCACCAAGTGTATCAAATGGGATCAATTCAGACCCATCCGGCCATGGACATTGATAAACCTCATACCCCCAACTGCACTCAATACTCAATTTAAAGGGCCAGTGATTGACTAAAATGAATTCTCTGTTTCTCCAGAACACAGTAACCTGGTCCTGATCATCTTTGGCTTGTTTAGTTTGGCTCCATTCTTCTTAGTTTATTATTGAACATGTTTCACAAAACCTTTTTTATTTCCTCAGTTTATCAGTTAGGGTTTAGACTTACAGGCTGTGAAACATTTAACTTTTTTTTATCTTTTAAACAAATAAACATAAAATACAGTCTGTTTTTCTTTCTTTCTTTCTTTCTTTCTTTCTTTCTTTCTTTCTTTCTTTCTTTCTTTCTTTCTTTCTTTCTTTCTTTCTTTCTTTCTTTCTTTCTTTCTTAACTTATATTTTAGGAGGATAAAACCACTTGAGATGAGCCATCTCGTTTTTAAGTGGGTCCTCCTACATTAAAGCCAATAAAAAAAATGCAGAAAAAACAAAAAACAAATCTAAAACATTAATTACAAATGAAAAACGAACGAAAAAAAACATTTTTTGCCATATACACAGAAATACATAAACACACATATACATATGCATGAAGGCAAATGATGCAAAATTACTTTTCAAATGCTTAGAGAATAAAAAAAATAGAAGCATCTCTTACATCCTGTTCTGCTGGTTTTGTCTGGATCCAGGGCTAGTGATAAGAAACGCAACCTGGCCCAGCAGAAGGCTGAAGCACAGAGACGGTTATATGGACACGGCTCCATGAAGAAACTCTCAGCGTCTTCCTCAGACTGGGAGAAACAACGTCACACACTGGAACGAAGGAAAGAAGAACTGGTAAGGCACAAACAGATAATACTGAACAATAACAAGATTAGATGTTGTTCTACAATGAGTGAAACTATAGTTTTTTTCATTTTTGAGGATGAAGTTCAGAATTTGTTAAACTTTAATACAAAGTAGAGCTTGTTGAGAGTGATAGTCTTTTAACACCACAAGGATTTTAACAGTGGTCCTACAGCCATGAGCCATGATCAAGTCATAAGATACCTTTTGTTTGTAATAGCTGGGTAGCCTAGTGAACTAGACCAAATACTTGCTATATTCACATATATAGGATGGCTTGCCAGGCTAATAGCTGGGCAGATCAGCAATGGATTAGCAGCTGAACTGCCCGGCTTCATGTGTGAAGCAAGGAGCAAACTCTGCCTGCTAAAATGGAAGCCAACGAGGAAGTGACAAAGATTGCAGTTCCCCCCTCATCCACTAGGGGCTGGATCCAGAAAGTATTGACTCCCATGTTAAAAATGCCAATATCACAGCAGAAATAAACATGTTTCCAGCCTGGTACAAAAAACATTTTAGGTTTAATAGGTCAAGTTTATCATCATGACACGGTGAGGGGGGTGAGTTTTTTTGTAACTCATTCTTTTAGATGTAATTAAAGCTAGAAATTATAAAAACTTAGGGGTGTGTCCATTTGATTGACAGATAGCAGATCAGCCCTCAGTGCTTATAGCTTGCCCTCCTGCTTGCTCCAGGAAAGGTCTCAGCTTCGGCCTTACTTTAAACGTTTTACAGCCTAGAAGGCAGAAAGTAGCAGAGTCGCTCAACCACAATTTTCTGACTAAAGCGCCCGCCAACCTCCATTAGCTTTACTTAGCTCAGTTAGCTCATAGCTACATTGGCTCGGATTTTAATGGGTGTCAGTCATCTGCCACCATCCTCACGGCCCCACCCTCAGCTCCTTTTTTGTATTTTCCGGGAGTGACGAGGTGCGTGACACAGCCAAGATGGCGGTAGTGGGAACCGTCCACCGAGCTTCAATTCAGCCCTTCAGAAACCTACGGCTGATGGCGCAGATGGTTTGTCCAATACATAAGCAGTCAATGGTGTGAAGCCATAAAAACATCATGTGGGTGTTTTTAAGAGGAAATAATGTAACAAGGTCAAAAGCTCCAAAAAGCTGATTTTGCCCTTTAAAGAGAGTTAATAAAAGTAGCTGTTTTATGAAATAATCCAATTAAGAACAGTCCTGCTGATAGGGAGAAAAGCGCCTCAGCCAGATTGAGTCTTTATGGTTCAACAGGCTGTTGCTTTTTTAATGCAATGTTGCAAATAGTTCAAGCATTTCATGACCAGGGCCAGTACCTGCACTGATATGACTGATCTGTACTGATCTTTCAGACCAACGCACATGCCAATCATCATGCCACTATCAGCGAGTGCCGCTTGTTGCATCCACAAGTGCAAAGAAAATAGTAGAAAAGCAGTTTTAAAGTCAGGAAGTTTCCTCGTTCGGGCCAAAGAGACGAAACCATCTGCATTGGGGTTTTCAGCGGACCTTAACCCGTTGAGCCGCTCAAACGCCGTGTCAAGCAGGAGCAGGAAAACATTTCACTTTAAATACCAGCGAGTGGTCCCTTCAGCTCCACTATGTTGACAGGCTTCACTTCTCATTTAAAAGGAGAAGTGATGCAACGCCGTGGTAAACATGCTGCTGCCCCATCTTAGGTTGAACCTGTTGGTGATCATCAAACTCAAATCAAAGAAAATCTAAAACATTCAACATAATGGAACAGAGTTTTAGAAAAGAAAAATAAGTATACCGCTTTAAACAATTGAACAATGCATCAGATCACAAGAAGAGAAGTGATGGTTCAAATGAGAAGAAAGGTAGAAAGAATAAAAAATGCACTTACTTTTTATTTCATGTCAAAAGAGTCAAAGTTTTCTGAGACAGGCGTACCATTTAATTATTTTCTCTTTCAAATGAAAGAATCATGGGAGCTTTTCTCATCTACCGGGTGAAAAGTGGCAGCCACTTGTGCTTTAATGCCTCCCACCTCCTTTGATTAGACTTTTTATAGAAACGCCGGTAATCAGTGGGAATAAGGAACAAAAACTGCCGGGGCGCGTTTAAAAAGGCCACCACCTCATCTTTGAGTGGTGTTTTGGCTGAAGCATAAGATCAGGTTGGGGTCTGCTGAAGGCTCATATCGCTCAGTACTTAATGATATTGCAGGGCTAGTGGCAAAGTGGTCACCTCCTCTCTGCTTTATGATGGTTTTACCAGCCGAGGCCCACGATTACACCTTTATAATGCACTAATGAGAGAGTAAAATAGAAATTATGAGTCATTGATGGAAGGGACTCATTTTACCTTTCTTGTAGGTGACTATTTTTTTTCCTTTGGTGTTTTTCTGCTTCTAGAAAGAGCGACTTGCACAGGTTCGCAAACAGATTTCCAGAGAAGAACATGAGAATCAACATCTGGGCAATTACAGGTAGGAAAGATACGACCAGCTGGTAACAGTGGGTTCTCTCTTCAGCAGATCCACCCACCATCTCTGTGCCTGCTCGCTTCCATTCCTGAGTTCAGCTGCACAACGTCAGACTCTTGTGACAATCACTATTGCTGATGACAGAAGGAACAAGAGCAAACAGTTCAGATAATTAAAAAAACTGGATTATTACAAGTTAAATTGAGTGAAAGACAGAGGAAGTTTGTTATAGCACGACTGTTCCTTTAGGCAAATTCGTAACTTTGCAGCATTTTAGAAACTAAATTTAGCACGTAAACTTTGCTTCCCAGCTGCAAGCCATCTTCTTTTTCTTCCACGCTGTATTCTTTTTTCTTCCTAAAACTCCAGCTGGTGCTCTGGAAGAAACTGAGCGTGTCGATTTCTAACCTCACAGATGGAGCAGATTTACCTTACAGCATGACTTAGCAGCTTCAGATTTACTGCTTGTCCTGTGTAAATTGTTCCTTCTCCTTTCCTCTCAGCTTTTCCTCTGTCTCTTTCTCTTTATCCAGCATGTAAACACCTACACCTTTTCCAGGTCTGATATATGTCTTTTCTCTCAAGTGCTCGCACAAATATATGCACAAACATATACGCACAAATATATACATACATAACTGTGTGACACACTCACCTGTCTCACCGGCTCCCCAAGTCTAAGTGACTTCTTGACTTATCACTTGACTGGTTGCCTAGTAAGAATGCTGCTCCAGGCCTGCATGAAGTGCTGTCACCTCCTTCCTGCTTCTCGACAGGCTGCCAGACAGTCAATCAGGCGGGCTGAGGTCTGTCTGGAGCACCCCTAATAGAGACCTCTTAGCATTCAAACGATGCCCCGGCGCCGCAGTGAACTCTGATTAACACACTGCTTCTCATTAGATGAGTACGGGTAATGAACTCACTTACATTTGGCTATTAGATCAAATCTGTATCAGGTACAAGTAAACCAGGACCCTGTGGCATTCACAAGAAGCTCAGCTGAGAATTTGCAGCAGCTGAGGATATTTATTTATGAAGTAGAAAAAGTACTTCCTTCTTTGACTCAATTAGGGACAAATAGAGGTGTAATTAATTCAATTAATTAATGCATCATGAAGAAAACACAGTGGGAATTCAGGTTAAAGTGCAATAAAATGTGGGGCTTGCCAAAAACACTGAATGTTTAAACATTATATATATATATATATCTATATATATATATATATATATATATATATCTATCTCTCTCTCTCTCTCTCTCTCTCTCTCTCTCTCTCTCTCTCTCTCTCTCTCTCTATATATATATATATATATATATATATATATATATATATATACTCACTGACCACTTTATTAGGTACCTGTCCAACTGCTTGTTAACGCTAATTACTAATCAGCCAATCACATGGTGGCAACTCAATGCATTTAGGCATGTTGACATGGTCAAGATGATCCTCTGCAGTTCAAACCAAGCTTCAGAATGGGGAAGAAAGGTGATTTAAGTGACTTTGAGCAGGGCTTGGTTGTTGGTGCCAGACAGACTGGTCTGAGTGTTTCAGAAACTGCTGATCTTCTGGGATTACCAACTCTAGGGTTTACAGAGAACGGTCCGAAAAAGTCAGAGGAGAATGGCCAAACTGGTTTGATAGAAAGGCAACAGTAACTCAAATAACCACTCGTTTCAACCAAGGTATGCAGAAGAGCATCTCTGAACGCATGGAACCTTGAGGCAGATGGGCTACAGCAGCAGAAGACCACACCGGGTGCCACTCCTGTCAGCTAAGAACAGGAAACTGAGGCTACAATTCACACAGGCTCACCAAAATTGGACAATGGAAGATTGGAAAAATGTTGCCTGGTTAGGGTTATCATGGCTGCACAGGAAAAGGCCCTGAACACCAGAGCAGCAGAGGCCAAGATCTACCACACCAGACAAGACCCAAGGTGTAGGCTATGCAAAGAGGCCCCTGAGACAATCTACCACATAGCTGCAGGGTGTAAGATGCTGGCAGGAGAAGTGAGAGAAAGCTGGAGCAGGAGATCGATAGGCAGATTGGTGCTGCATCTGCAGTGATGTGGTCATTGTACTAGTCTGTCGTGGTGAAGAGGGAGCTGAGCTGGAAGTATGTAGAAGACCACAAGCAAAGGATGTTAAGGATGGTTATTGTCCACCACCTAGTTATTCCTTTTCCAAGGAATGTGTTTCAGCCAAGTTGCTGATGATCTGGGGAACTTCTGCCTCCTACAGGCTTGGCATGCCTATGGATGTGCTTCAGAATGCACTGGATTTTTTTTTTTTTTTTTTTGCTGAAAACAAGGTGGTGTAGACCCAGGTTTCTTTCCTAGATGGGTGGGGAGGAATATTCGGTTTTACTAAAGCCTAGCTTTGTGTGCACATGGCATCAGTTGCCTGACTGTTTCCCTGCTTTTGCATTTCCATTGCCTAATGCTTATTTTGTTTGAAAAGCAAACATTGTTTTGATTTGATGGCCAAAGTGATGACCTGTGGGAGTTTGGGGATTAACTACAGGGATAACAAGGCAATAGTTTATACATTGTTCAAGTCCCTTCAGGTCTAAGATAAACACTCGACATCGTTAGTTTAGTCTTGAGGCAAAAGAAAGCAAATTGTGTGAATAGGTTCTTCTGGCTGCAGAAAAACAGTGAAGTGGACATCTTAGTATCGATGTATTGCACAAAGACTGTCTAAATGAAATTTGTACATTCTCTTGTCTCAAGGTCTTCCGGCAAAACTTGTCTTTTGTATTTTCTCTTTCCTCCCTCCTTCATTACTTTCTCTTAATTCTGTCTTTTGTCTGTTGCCTCATGGCTTTCACTAAACATTTTTCTTTTTCTTTCCTGACTTTTTTGCCTTTCTTATGCTCACCCACCACTCACACCTGCTGTGACCTGGCCTCTCTCTGTTCCTCGCTCCATTCAATTGTCTATACTTTGATTTTTTGTGCTTCTCCACCCCCCTGTTGTTTGTCATTTCTTTATTTTATCTCCATCTATTCGGCTGTACCTTCTTTCTCCCTTGTTCTTTTTCATACTGTACTAACCCCCTCCCTTTAAATTCTGTTACTGCTCCTCATTTAACCTCACATTCCTCTTCTTGCTTAACCCCAATCCCCTATTCCTATTACATTTCTCTCCACTTTGGGGACCCTAAACTCTTTTTTTCTCTCTCCTCTCCGTCCCTTTTTGCCCCACTCTCACATGCCGTGTCTCTCTGCATTGATAACCCTTCTTTGTTACCTTCTCTCCCTCTGTTTTTCCACTCTCCTTCCCCCTGTCTCTCTGCTTCTGCGGCCTACAGACGTATTTACCCCCCAGACGACAAGCTGCTGTTGGAAAAGTATGAAAGCCTGCTCTCGGCCGCCTTTCAGACCTTCCTCGCCGGGCGAGCTGCCTCACTTCAAAAGGAAATGAATAATCCTCTGAAACGAATGAAGGCACGTACATCAGTGGCAGCCTGTCACGGACACACACACACACACACACACACTACAGAAACCAGCACAGAATCACACCTGAACATATACACACAGTATTCAAACAACTATGGATGAGAAGAAGCGGGACACACACACATTTCTATTAAGATTCTGCCCACAGAGGTGAATGAGGATGTGCAAATAATGCGGAAAGTGTCTTACAGTCCTTGATTTTTGTCTGAATGTTTGACAATATGTAGGAAGCACAATATGCGCCACTGTCCTACTGTCATTCATACTGGCTTTTTACAAATAGTTATTGTATTGTGCATGAGCTTTTAAAAGAAAATCAAATCCCACAGAACATCATTTGTTTCTTTCTTTAGTTCAATGATTTTCTCTTTCCGTCTGTCCTCTTTCTGTATATTTATATAATTTTTTCTCCCTGACAATGTTAGTTTTGAGTAGCTGACAGCTGCTGCCCACACATAAACACATTTCTTTACTCAATTTATGTTAAAGATGATAACATTGAACATATAGATAGAAAAGAGCTCACATTTCACAATAACTTCACAGGGTTAGGGGTCAGTGTGTGCATGTATTGAATACCAGTGGCGTCAAAAGTACTCGCATTCATTACTCAAGTAGAAGTATAGATACAAGGTTTTCAAAAGACTTCTGTAGAAGTTGAAGTATCAGCTCAAGCTTTTTACTCAAGTAAAAGTATAAAAGTACTGGTTTCAAAACTACTTAAAGTAAAAAAGTAGAAGTAATGTAAGGGAAAAAATGCCATTAGAATAGACTTTATTGATCCTACAGTGGGGGAATTCACTTGTCACAGCAGTACCAGCACTCAAGAGGATAATTAGAAGAAAAATATAAAAAATAAAATAGTGTAACCTTCGATCACCAAAACCACGAATAAAAACTGAAAAAAACTTGGGTTCCAACACACTCCATCCCATGAGGAGGCTGAGGTCCTTTGGAGTTAATTCCCAGCTGCTAAACTCTTTTATCACTCTGTTGTTGGCTCTGTTATCCACTCTGCTGTGGTCTGTTGGGGTGCAGGCAGCTCTGACCAAGACGAGAAGAAACTGAACAAGCTAGCTAGCTCAGTTCTGGGCTGCCCACTGGATACAGTTGAGGAGACATGTGAAAGGAGGATGCTGGGGAAGATGACCTCCATCTTCAAAAACTCCTCCCACCCACTGTGGAGATCATGGACAGCTCCTTCAGAAGTAGACTGAGACATCCAAGATGTAAAACAGAACACTACTGTAAATCTTTCATCCCCTCTGCAGTAAGAGTGTTTAACTCCTCAGTTTAAGCTGTACTGGTATTATCCAGTATGCTACTTAGGGTTGGAATGAAAGATCTACGGTAGAGTGGGCAGCCCAGAACCGAGCTAGCTTTGTTAACTAGCTTGTTCAGTCTCTTCCTGCCTCGGTCAGAGCTGCCTACACCCCAAAAGACCATAGCAGAGTGGATAACAGAGCCAACAACAGAGTGATAAAAGGATTTTAGCAGCTGGGAATTAATTACATTAATAAACTTGGGTCACGCCGCAGGGCCAACAGTCCACCTACAGAACAACAAAGAGTTACCAATAGGCTTTGTTCAGCCACAAAAGCACCTGGTTCTCAAAGTTCTTTGAGCCAATGCATGCTCTTCTTGGCCTGAAGATCAGCCCTGCAACACTAAACAGTCTGTGATTTCACAGCCTGCTGAGGCATGCAGTGCCGTATTAAGCTTAAGTGAAAGCTGGCACACAGCTAGGAAGGACTTCAGCACCTCTAATGTTTCTCCTGGGCCCCCAAGGTACGCATCCAACTGCTGGCTCCTTTCAAGTGGGCCAGTCTTCTTCACGGAGGAAAAGAAGTCCTCTTCCTCAAATGAGGTCAGTGAGGAGCCCTCACTAACGTAATTCTCGGCCTGGCAATCCAAGTGGCTTCTGATATAGTCAAGGCCTGTGGGATAAAAAACAAAAATCAGAACAATTTAGATTAAATGACAATATTATAATTGTGTGTGTGTGTGTGTGTGTGTATTAATGTATTAAAGTAGCTTTCCGGAGTATTTCTTTTATCTGATGGCACCATCTAGTGGCTGACAAGCGTATAACACCAAGAGGCCGTTTAGAATTTTTAAGATGGCGACTGCACGTTTCTTGTTTATGAATGTGCTTCTGTAGCCAACAAACAGAGCTAAAACACATTGTTTTACAAGTATTATTCTCATGTCATGTTGTGTTTTCCTATATTTATATTTTAAAGACTTACTTGTCCGTGAAAAGTTCATCAACTCTGCATCAGCCGAGGTACTTCCTTAAATTTGAAGCACGTAAGCTGTAGTCTAACGCTATTGGTTAGTTCTGGTCGGCGCTAAGTTTTCTATTGCACAGATTTTACGGGGCAGGGGGTGGGCTTAGCAAAAAAAAAAAAAAGACGTATCGCTTACATTATATCACACTACATGAAAAGCAGAGGTGTCAAATAACGAAGTACAAATACTTGTTGGGCATATAACCTCTTAGGGCCTGAGCACACTCTCATACACAGACAGGATCATGCCTATCTTTAGTACATGCTTTAGCAACCAGATGTAGACTATAGCTTTGCACAATTAACTTCTAAGTATTGCATATAGCAACAATATAAGCTCAGATAATATTTGACTAGAGTCAAATTTCAAATGTCAAACAAAGCCCACCAAACAAACTTGTAATGTTAAATCATAGCCTACTGCTAGTAAGCAAGCCGTAGCATGTCTTAGCATGTACCCAGGCATAGCATGGCAAACATTGCGAATTTACCATTATTATGTTACTAGGTTACTACAATATTTTGTCAATAATCGAGTGATAATATGAAACTTTTAGCTTACCTCAATATGCTTTTTCAAATTAGACGGTGAGTTTTTGAAAGCCATTAGCTCATAGTACTTGGGTGCACAGAGCTTGCAGCGCATTCGAAATGAGTTGTTTTTGCATCCAACCATTTCGAAAAAATTTTCCAGGTACGGCCAAGGATGTACAGGGGTTGGCTTTGTCTTCCTGGCTACCAGCGTCCTCACGGGTGCTTGGTTTGGACATCTTGTTAGCAAGTTCTTTTGAGTCTCCTCCGCTCGCTGCTACTGCTACTACGTACATTTGCTAATGCTATGTGGGTCTTACATCCTGGAGTGTCACATGATGTGTGTCACGTGCAGTTGCGATGACCAATAGGGTGTTGGAATGGTAGGTCTCATCCAACCACAATCACACCTTTGTTTTTCAATGACGACAACCCGGAAAAAAACAAGCCGAAATGAAATATGAGTAACGAGGTTATTTTTTAAAAATAAGGAGTAGAAAGTACCGATAATTGTGTAAAAATGTAAGGGAGTAGAAGTATAAAGTAGGCTAAAAAAGAATTACTCCAGTAAAGTATAGATAACCAAAATTTCTAATTAAGTAAAGTATTTGTACTTCATTATTTGACACCTCTGGTGAATACTAAAGCCCTTTCAGTAGGAAGAGGAATGAAGCTTCTGCTAAACTGTTGAGGTGAAGGTGTGAGGACAAACGTCACAATGAAAAAGGTTGAGATACGAGGATTGCACAGTGAAAAGAAGAAATGAAGAGAGATCGTTGCTTTGTCGCTTTTGTATTTTTCCGTGGACATAGATTTTCAAACATTTGTCAAAAGGGGACTTTTAGAGCCAATTTTCTGTCATCATGTCAGTTTAATGAGAACAAAACAATGACAAAAACCACAAGGAGAGGAGCAACGTATTAAGTATTCTTACACAGAAGAATGAAGCAACAATTAGGAGAAAAGATGCAGATGAGAAAAGAAAGTAACTACTTTGACAGAGTATTGACACTACAAATTCATACAAATCAGAAATAGCTGTTCCAGCTTCACAATGCCTACGTTTGGTTCTTTACAGTTTCCCTCTTCAGAGAAACTTTACAGAGATTTTCATCACAGATCGGGCTGAGGCAAAACACCCAGACTTTAATTTCGCCAGCACAGAGGTGGGGATTATGTTCAAAGGAGAAAGGTAGCCAGAGATTAGGCCTGCTACCTCCTATCTGTTCACACAATCGTGACTGACAACTGACCTGTCCTCCTCAAGAGCCACGGTGTGAGATAGTAATCTGGACCATTTCTGAGAATGAAGGGAGGTTCCTGAAGTTCAGAGTGATAATCATCACATCATGAATATTTTATTTTTAACAGACGTTTCCTTTTGATTTTATTCGTTGGGTGTTTCTTTTATTGTTTTTGACATCATTCACGGTGGAGACAAAAGGTTCAGCCTGAGATATTTTACTTCAGCTCGATTTCTCACTATGATTGTGTTTGGGTGGGCCTTACGTGATTCATTCTTGGATGGGTGCAGTTTGCTTCAAGGTTGTCTGCCTCATTCTTTAGAACATAATATCTCATAAACACCTTGAGCTATTTACCCAGATAATATTGTCATGGATTCAAGGATGAGCTAAATAGCTCTGTGGTCAGAGGTTCTTGTAAGTAAGTCTTTTCACATTGATGAGATGACATTATATAATAAAAAAAAATTCTAAAACTTCCCTTAAAAATGCTCTTTAGATCACGAGTCAACTGAAAGAGAAAAGCATGTAAAGTGATTATTAATTTGGTAAAACTGCACCTTTCGTTGTGATTAGAGCTATTTACACTAGCATCAGAACCCAAATAACTTTATTTTTTAATATTTTTTTCTTCATTAAAGGAACATTCCGCAACTTTTACACCTTAAAATAATGTCTTTTAGTTTTGGCAGTTTACAGCACTATACAGTTTTTTTTGCTTCGGGTCGAAACAGGAAGTACTGACCATAGATATCACTAGATGCCTTACCCGCGCTGTTCGTCGATTGGATGAACGTCCTTACGCGGCAGCCATCTTACCTTGGACAGCTGCCCCCTTTCGTAACATTGGTGTCAATGGTGAATGTACTATTTAAATAACTCTAACTAGCTCAATTTTCAACCGATTTTCAAACGGTTTGGTTTGTTATAAACGCCAGAGATGTGGCTGTAAAATACGACTGATTTGGCCCGTTAATTTAAAAATGTTAAAGTATGTCCTATCAAGCCTATGTGTCATAAGGTTTGTAATAATGCAACCCGCTTGTAAATCCGTTAATATTTCATCAAGTTAAGAGTGTTTTTGTTTAAGTTGTTCACTCACCTTCTATCTGCTACCATTGAGAACGGAACGTAAGCTGTCCGAGGTAAGATGGCCGCCATGTAGGGACGCTGTTGACTCCCAGTTAAGGCATCTAGTGATATATATGATATCTATGGTACTGACTGCGTGTCGTTTTACGGCAGAATATGGCAAGCCAAAGGAATAAAAAAGGAGTGCATTCTAAATGCGCATTATGTCCGCCAAAATGCGCGTCTTGAATGCGCGTTTTGATGTCAAAGGGGGAAAAAAAGTGCATTCTAAAATTGCGCGTTATGTTCTCCAAAATGCACGTACAAGAAGCGCGTTTTAGCAGACATAACGTGAGTTTAGAACATATGCTTTTTTTTATCCCTTTGGCTTGTCATAGATGTATAACGTAGACCCGTGGTTTAGCAATGGCAGATCCACCAAAGAAAGCTAGAAATCCCGTATCAGAGGAATCTAGGAAAAGAAAAAGAGAACGCGATAGAGCAAGAGCTAAGACCAGAGGTATTATTGGGCCGTCTTTTCCTCGCTGGAGAGCTCTTTTAGAAAGAAAGGCATGAACTACGGACTCTAACCTAGCCGTGCTGCTAATGAATAGGTAAGTAATAAATGATTTCACCAGGGTTATTGTGTTTGGTCGGGCATAAAGTTGTTATACAGTCCTGATAAAACTATTTATTCAATGTGTGGAGGTGGGAAAGTTTGTTTTCATTGTTTTGCCTAACATTAGGGTTGTTTTATTTTAAAATGTTTGATTTTATATGACAGTGACATTACGCAGCAAGCCTTGAGAGGGCGACAGAGCGCATATATCCGCAAAGTTCAGGAATGTCGCTTTAAAGTCTTTATTGATCATAGGCACTTTTACAATAATATTAATGACTTTCACTGAAATTAGAGCTCTTTTGTGATAATTAACTGTTTAAAGGGAACATATTATGCAAAACTCATCTTTTGCATGTGAGCCTCTACAGCCTCTTTAAACACCCCAAACATGAAAAAACTTGCTCATCCGTTTTCTGTCCATGTTTGGTTTTAGGAATTATGTGCCTAATACTAGCCGTTTCAAAAGGTTCCCATTTCTGATGTCACATGGGGGGATTTGAATAGAAACACCCCCACCTCTCCAGGCTGTAGGAGCAGCAGCTCTACTCTGAGCCCCTCCCAGTTATCGGAGCTTCTCAGCTTATAGCAGCCTGAGCGGGCGAAGGGTGGGCGTGGCCAGCTCCAGCTTGTTTTCTTAAAGTGACAGAGCCCTGAAACGGTGTATTCTGGAAGATATTGAAACTATCAAGAAAACAACTGCTGAGATCACTTTATGTGAGAGGGAATTAGTGAAAAGAACTTGAAAACATGTTTTTTATAGGCCGTAGAGCCGTTATAACCTAAAGCTGCTTGACTGAATCTGCAAAACAAGCTAGCTTTTAAACACAATCACAGAATGCTCAACCTCTCCCATTGGCTATACTTAGGCCACGCCCCCTGATATGGAAATTCGCATTTCCACAGTAAACAAGAGAGCACTGAACACCAGTCGCAGTTTTCCAGGTCCAAACGGCTTTTGGTGTCCGTAACTTTTTTTTTGGGACTCTGGTAGTTTGTCCTAAAGTTGAAGTGGTAGCAGCCGGCTGTTTCTCCTTCTCTGATATTATTGAGCGTAGAACCTCTCACACCAGTTGTGTTCTGTTGCTAAATATGCAGGTGTGTAATGAATGGAGGACCAAGGTAACTGCAGAAGTGCGATGGTTCGGTGAGACAGACAACCGGATGGTCCAATCGTTGGTTTTGGACTGAGTCGTGTTATTGGTGGAGGTTTTTAGACAAACCACTTCATTATTTTTTATCTCCACAATATAGCTATACTATGTTAGAACATTAAGAGGCATGAAAAAATGTTTTAAGCTAGCTTGTTTAGCAGATTTGCAATTGCAGATTTAAGAAAAAAGTCATAATATGTTCTCTTTAATGTCGTTCAAACCCCTAATTTGCCCTTAAATCTGACAAGCAACATTTGCGTCATTAAAAAAATACGTCTTGTTCTGTGCGCCACAAAACTCACCTTCTGATCTTCACTATGTTCATCGATAATCATTTCAGTGGAAGGCCAAAGGTCATTAGCCTACAAACAATCAACAATTCCTTCAGGTCTGACTTCTTTTGCACCTGAAACTTTCACGTTTGCTACCTTTGTGAGCGTCTCAGGGCCATGTGAATTGAAAAATGTCATGAACTGTCACAGTATCAAAGAAAATAAAGCCTGTGTTTTATTCTTAGAAAATAACATGTGGATTGACTGCCGAGCAGCCTCTTGCTTTCAGCCACTGTGCTACAAACATGCAAGCGATGGGTTACACTGTTTTCCTAAGCGTTTGCATCATCCTTCTCCCCACTTCCATTACAGTTAGGTTGAAAGGTATGCATCAGATTGTTAGTTCTCTTGTTAGCTATATACTTTTTCTGCCTTTTCAGCTGATATTTTTCTATTCCGCCTCTTTTTTTGTGTCAAATGAATACAAAATCTGAAAGAGGAAATGTTGTCACGCTGTCACCAGGGCTGATGGCCCGTGGTGCTCTGTCAGTCACGTACAAAAGTACACAGGTAAACAAAGTGGAAGTCTTGTTTTGGCAAACTTCACTCACTGCAAAATTGCTTTTGAAGTTCAGCCAGTGTAGCTAATATGTTTGGATATTAAAATGATATAAGGCTCAATATATTTAACCAACATTCAAACAACAAAACCTCATGTTTTCAAAAGATATTTTCAGCTTTAAAATGAATAGAAACTAAATAGATTTTCATCTAGATTTTGTTAATCTTGTTCTGCTGCAGGACAACCCTGTTCTGGGTTCGAGGTTACTCAGAGTTTTTCAGTTGTAAAAACGGTCAAACTACTTAGAGGAGATAGGTGTGTGTCTGGTCTCTTTAAATGGGATCAGTCAAATTTATTATCTGCAGAGCATCCATGTTGTCAATTAAAGCCATACTATGCAACTTTTTCATATTTTTAAATCCTTTTCGTGAGCCAGTATGTGCTAAAATGACCCTTTACAGGGTTAATGAATTGTCACTCAGAACCCCACCGCCCTCTGTGGCCAGAATACCACACTTGCAACTCCAGAGTGGCGGGTCGTTCCCTGCTGGACTTAGTAAAGTGGAGCTGACATGCCTGGTGCTGCAGTCTGCTTCCAGCATGTTTCCTGCATGTTTTAGATCATGAACACAGCTGATTTGTTTGATTTAGTGATGAACCGCTCCTGTAGACACTAATGAAGGTTAGATTAAGGTGTTAAAAAAATGAACGAACAGCAATGAGATAAGTTTCACTTTTGCTTTCACTAACGGACACTAAGAGGTGCTAAAAAAAAGCCAAAACTGTCTAGTTGTGGCTTTTTTTACAACACCTAGTGTAGATTAGAAATCACTGTTGTAAAAACAAACTGTTTTCCCCTCCCCCTCACTGTGCACCTGTGTTTTCAAACCAGCTGACCACATATTAAAGTTTTATTTACAAGTGCAATAGCTTGATCATGAGATCTTAATCCAGTTTGAATCCTTCTTTGTCTCTGAGCTCTCGTGATTCAGAAAACGCTTTCCCGATGTTGTTTGACCCCTCTTTCGGTCGGACGCTCTTTTTCCTCTTTATTTCATCAGATTAAGGTTTTCTTTGTTACTTTAGACGCACCGCCATGATGAAAATGATACAGTAAACACCAATCATCTCTAGCTTTTCTGTTTTAAGGTGTAAACATGGATTGCCCTAAAGCGTTACTGCCTCTCGCAAGATACATGACTTTGTTAGACTTCAGGTCACTGTTCCAGAGAGGCTCAAGTTGTAAATGCGGTATTATCCCCACAAGGAGCGGAGGGGTCTATTCATTCACCCCGAATAAGGTCATTTTAGCACCTACTAAATATTGAAAATATTGAAAAATATGACAAAGTTACTTAGTGTACCTTTAAAACTCCAATATTAATTGACAAATAGCATGCAGTTACATATTTGACAGCATCTTGCCACTATTACTGCTAAATATTGAGCCTAAATGAGTCATTGTCTGATTTGTTTCAGTCCCCCCCCAAAACAAACAAACAAACAAACAAAAAAACAAAGAAGAGGGTCCTGACCAGAGTTTATGGGGATTAACCAGACTCGTCCCTTACACAAACAGAGATTACCAGTAATACTAAAGTTCTGTACCAGATTAAGTGTCTACATATTGGATTTGTGCAGAAATCAGAACAGGAATGAATTTCATGCAAGTCAGACAGTAAATACGTGGAAATATAAATAATTTCTGCACGCATGTCAAGTTTGGCTTTTTTATTCTGTTGTTTAAAACATGTCAAAACATCCACATAACACTTGGTGCTATTTAATGAGAAAATGGGCCACTGGTGATTTTAAACCACGGTGGGTGGGGAAGCTTTCACCTCGTAAAATGCTATTGAGTTGGCAGCAGAATCTCATTGTGTAAGAACGCCTGTAATTTGTAAATATTTCTACAAAGCAAGGCGAAGCACTATTTGGCTGTGATAATTATACTATAAAAGGTGCAAATTTTAGTTTTTAGGTCTTTAGTGCTGCTTGTATAAATCAGATTTTTTTCTATGTATTTCTCTGGAATCAGAGGTTTGACACAACAGAGTCCATGTATACGGGTTCTACCACTGATGCATGATTTAACAGAGACTAGGACTTCCAGACAAGAAGATATTCTACCTGCACATATGTGCTAACTCATGAACACATTGACACAGACAGGCAGGAGCCAGAAAACAGTTACTTTGGATTTCAGCAACAATCCGAAGTCTGTAATGGTTCATCCTTAAACAGCATTAATAATCTTTTAACAACAGCCATTTGGACAAGGCTTCATGCTGGCAACGGTCAAGATGCTGCATTCTACAAATTCAGCCTCCATGAGTGCAGCTTATGAACAACGTGTGTTAAATCAGTGCCTTTCTAGCTCCCAAATGAGGCTCATATGTCTTTGGAGTTAAACGTTATGATTAATTGAAGATTTATTTGTTTTTTGGGCTCTCATTTGATGCTCCAGGAACAAATGAAAGCATTTTAATTATTCTTTTAGAAGTGAACAATCCTGTTTGCTGATGATTGTTTTATCTGACACTCACTCTGCTAATCTGTACTTTCTGTTTCTAATAACGTGTAGGAGGAAGATATACTGGATCTACTGGAGCAATGTGAACTGGATGATGAGAAGCTAATGGGCAAATCCACCAAGCAGCGAGGCCCAAAGGTGGGTGAGAGAGAGGGAGCGAGAGAGAGAGAGAGAGAGAGGGAGGTCCAGATTCCTCATGGGACCTACAAAAACGAAGAGTGTCAGAGGGGAAGGTGGTCGGATGCCTGGAGCTAACGCTCATAGAAAGCACATCGGACGTGATTCAGAAAAATAAAGAGGGATAGCAGATCTAGGAAGAAAGGAATGAATCAGAAAGAGGCCCTAAAGAAGAGACCCAAGTCCCCAAGGGGACAGCTGTCAGGCTGTCTCCCTCACACTTTTCTCTTTCTTTCTGTCTGTCATCCTCTTTCTCTATCTCTCTGTCACATCCACCTATGAGCCCTCTCAATTCCTCGCGACAGCATGTTACTCCCTCCATCACCTTGCTTCGCTCTCCTCCGCTCACCCCTCCATCCTCTTCTTTCTCTGTATGTTCATTGCTCACTCCGGGGCTAAATTGGCGGGAACACTCGCGGAGTGTGTGTGGGGACGAGACGTCGAAGTTTGGCACTGCGTTTATCGAAGCCCTTTGCTAAATTGAGGACTTGTTCAGGCACAATCAATGTTGTCTGAAATAATCTGAGGCCCGTCAGTTTTGATGTAGCAGAGCGTATGGAGGGAGACGCCGATGCCACGGGGGAAAGAAGAAGGCTGTGATGGATACATTCTCTCCTCAGGGTGTGGTGTTCATAAGACATATGCTGAAGCTGAACCAACAAGTATCAGAAAGCTCAACGTAAGGAGCGAGGTGAAGGGATTAGACAGGATTTTAGAGGACAGAAGGGGCAATGCTGTTTGTTATAGCAAAGGAAATATTCAATTAGAGCTGTGGTTTACACGGTCACGCCGCCCCTAGGGGACGATTGTGGCCACCTCTGGTTTACTATCATGTTTATGTTGAGTAAACACATAAGGGCTTATCATACAGTTAGATAACCACCAGCCTAACCACAGTTAATAACAGCTTTATTTATTTATTTATTTTTAACCATTTTTAACAGCTCTGGTGTTATATTATTATTGTGGAACTGTATTCATTTTCATCTGAAGGCTTATGCTGGACTGGGAAAGCAAATCTGTTAACACATGAGCTCCAACAAGCATTCTCTTCACCAGCTACTACTGGTATTTTTCCTAATTTTTGACCATATTCTCTGTTAATCCAGTGGTTATGAAGGCTTCGTCTAATTGTCTCGTCGTTTCCTGCCGACGCGCAGCTTCGGCTGCTCTGCTGTTTCTTCCGTCAGCTTGGTGCACCGTTGTGTTTATAGGGAGCCTAGGTCTCCTCCGTTTCCGGTCGGATCACGGATCCCCGGAAGAACGAAAACATGGAATGGAAGTGAACGGGGCTAAAAGAGTTTTTTTCTTATCTGCTTTGCCTTACTTCCTCAATCACATATATGTTGTACTTCAATTTAAATGAAAAGTAATAATGTGAGTTTCGACCATGCCTGTCACGTACTTTGAGATTCATCAGCTTGTAAAAATACTGCCTACAAATGAGATGTCGGCACGTCGCATATATGACGTCACCACAGAATCTCCTCTGCACTAGCGTAGCTGCTACTTACCACATGGGCACATTTATGGTGGTTCTTTCCTCCTGAAGAATGATTTTGAATCTCGCTAAACTCACAGCTATTTTTCTTCTGCATGTCTGGTTCGATGACGTCAATTTGGTGATGCGCATTTGTAGTCCTGAGCGTATTTTCACACAAAGCCTAAAATAACTTTTGCCCTCGTTCGAAAATTAGCGCTTTCTTGGCTTCAGAATGTGTCTTTTAAAATTCACAGACATCATATGTGAAATCCATGGCACATAACAAACGGGATTAGAAAATAGCTTTTATAGTCCCATTGACTTGCATTCATTTTTCTGTTCTTCTGGGGACCCATGGTCCGGAAGTAGATGGTCGAGACTTAGGGCCAATCCCAATACTCGCACTTGCACCCTTCATTTGCGCGTTCCCGGCCAGGGGTGCGAGTGCGTAGGGTGTCCCGATTCTCAAGTGCGGAAGATGACCACGCCCCTTTTGCACCCTTAATCCGCACTTCGCCCATGTCCGCATTGATACGGACTTTGGGCAAGGGTATTACCCACAATCCATTGCTGCATGGGAATTTTAAGAAGAAGCCGGAGCAATGGCTCCAGTGCCTTTTCTGAAAACGTATTTTCAATTGAAAGAAGTTCATTTTAAGATGATTAATGATATTTATTCATGCTCTTAATGTTTTAGACTAAGATATAAATGTGGACAGAAACAAATTTAAGTTTAGTCAAATAATTCTTTGTTTGTTTGAAAGCTGTTAATAAAGATTTTTAAAAAAGCACAAACAGCGACCAGTATCCCAGCATGCGTCGTGGTTGATGACGCAGTGCTCACTGTGCCAATTCAGCAATTATTTGCACACTTGTGTACTACGCACTCGAAGCCTTACTGCGCACTTCCTCCAAGTGCACTTCACTGAAGGGCGCAGTGCCAGTATTGTAATTGGGCCCAAGGCTCTCTATACGCTCGTTAAAAACATGCAGCCAGTTGATTAGTCTGTGCACTACTGCCACCTAGTGACGGAAGGCTGGTTTAGCATTCAAGTATGTAAAAGACGCTAAAAATAATGGATTCTCCTGCCTCTCTCTTACACCACTTTGCGCTCTCTTGGGGGGCGCACCCCACTAATTGAAAAGCACTGAATTAAAGAACAAAAGGTTGAGATAAATAAGTTCTGATTCTAAACCCTAACTTTGATGTACTACATTAATCTTAGTTCACTATTTAGGTTGCTGTCTCACACGCTTCTTCACTTTAGCACATTTAAAATATCAGATTTTTGCAGCGTCTGATCTTTTTGTCTTAGCCTTGCTCACCGCTGTTTAGTCACAGCGTGTTCTCGCATCCTTTTTATCCCTTCTTTTATGTCTCGAATCCCTTTCTCTCAGCGTTCATTTCCGCCTCTCTCCGTCTATTCACTTTCTCCTTTCTGTTCTCTTCTGCTGCCATGCTGAGACTCACCTTGTCCCCCTCTTTATGTCTCACCTCATCAATCTGATGTTCCCATCTCCCCTCTTATTCTCCTCTCATGTATTTAATCTCTCTGTCTCGATCCTCGTCTATCACTCACCCACACAGCTACCCAGCGGTGACTGTGGAAGCCCTGTGATCACTTCCTGCTTATTAATTTGAGTGGCCTGACAGCGCTGCCCAAGCTCAATGCTGAATAACGGATGGATAAATGCTTTAATAATGTTATCAGCATGTGCCCTTGCAGGATGTGAGATAGACCAGTGTAATTAATGTTACACTGAAATTAAAAAAGTTGCTGTTTTTCAATCCATAGGTTATAGAAACTCACAAACAAAAGTGTTTTCACTTTATTTTTCTTGCGCTGTCAAAGAATCGCTCAGTGTTTTTCACATCTCTTTGTTTATACAGTTCTTCTTTTATTCAAGTATAGAATGCTTTACCTTGAATTCAGCCATGCAGACACAGTTATCAAAGCTAGATTGTTGCTTGTGTTGGTTGTTATGGTGTTCTATTATGGAGCTGTACTGTATGTGTGACAGACACACCTGTTGGCACCAGGTCTCACTAGGACAGACTGTAACGGGTTTAAGGTGAGACGAGCTGACAGCCACTCAGCAAATCAACGTCTTTATGTTTAGGTGTTGGTGTGTTCTTACTCACGTCCTTGTGAATCCTTCGCAAAGCTGATTTAACCAGCTGGCCTGAGGGGCGTGGAGCCCACAGCAGGTTTCCACCGGAGGTTTTCAGGCTGGTGTGTGAAGGGACTCACCCAGATTTGTTTGTCTCCTTCTGGAAGTTTTCCTCTGAGGCCCGGAACATCCCAGTAGCCCGTGAGGACGTCCGGTCACTTCCGTTCACGGCAGATCCCTTCTGATCCTGGAACTTGTTACTGTCTGGGATGGCTTTAGAGGCTTGGATTCACTAGCCTCAATGATAAAGTTAAAATATTTACATTGATTAAAGCAACTTGTAAAAGCCTTCTAAGTTTTGGTGTCTCCTAGTATTTTGTCATAAACTGATGCAACTTCCTCTTTAACATAACAGCTTACGATTAATCACAATCCAAGCACTTCTTTGCTATATAGATGTTGTGATAACAATCCATTTGTGATAAATCATGCAGCTCTACATGTGTGTCTGAGTTTGTGTGTGTCCTCGCCAGCCCCTGACCTCCATGCCAGAATGCAGTCAGATGCCGAGACGTCAACGACCAGATTACCTGGCTGACTTCAGCAGTGGCAGCAGCGCCGATAACTCATGCTCCTCTTCAGATGAAGAGGAGGAAGAGAGGAGGAAAGCAGGAGAAGGCAGACATGGAGAGAAGAGAGGGGAGAAGAAAGTTTCCTACGTCCTTGACGAGAGCAAGGAAAAGAACTTGGCTGAGCGCTCAGGTGGGTGAAAGTGTTGGGGAAGTCTTTATTTGGAAGGCAGAGTGTGAGGTTTGGCAAGGGTCTTGTTTCTTACAACTGTTGTTACTTTTTTCTCAGTATCAGGAAGCCGTTTCCTGTTTTCATAATGTAAGAAAAAAAAAACCCAGCAGTTAACAAGAAGAGCGAACGTACTCCACACATCTGTAGCATCTCTCTGACCTTATTTAGGTCCTAAATGTTTTTTCTTGTGCACCATGAAACACTTATCCATATTGTTAGCAACACTTGAAGGTTTCCATAGGATTCTGATTGACGTGATTCGTTCATTTGACCTAATTTTCCCTTTAATTAACCCCCTCTTGTGTATATTTAAGTTGAAACACAATACTATAGAATGTGTCTCAGAAACATGGATCTTTGTCGATAAAGTAGTGTTCAAACACCACAGCTGTGGAGCCACACACTGAGAATGCTGAAGCGTTTAAAAGCACTTGAGGAAAGAAGAGTTTCTGAACACTGCGGTTGTGCTGAATAGAAGGTGAAGGTAGACGCAGTAATGAATGGAGGCTGAAATTTGATTGAAAAAAAAAAGAAGAAGCAAAGAGACCTTTTTGTTGAGTACCTTGAAAATACCTTGAGGGTTTATGTTGAAAAATCCTGTTTTATAGCGAGAGCGATAAGCCTCTAACATTCCCTCCGAATCGCATAAGTCACATGCGTTAACTCACTTAAAGCTGTCACAAGCAAGAAAGAGAGGACCTTTGGAAGCAGGCTGCGTACTGACCTTGGATAAGAAATTCTCTGGTTGCACTTTGGGTTGAGTTTTAGAGCTCAATAGAAATGCCTGAGCCTATTCTATTTGTTACAAAATAAGGGACAAAATCAAGAAAAATCCAAACTTTCTGACAAAGTATCTGAGTGTGTGTGTGTGTGTGTGTGTGTGTGTGCTGATATAGCCAACAACCTTGCCAAGTCCTTCTCTATACCAAACCACCAAAGGACTGCTACGACTAAGCCCCATAATACTCGCATTTGGCAATAGTTAAACCTTGAAAGATTCTGCAGACAGACACACACACACACACACACACACACACACACACACACACACACACACACACACACACACACACACACACACACACACACACACACACACACACACACACACACACACACACACACACACACACGTAGGCTTTCTGATGTTGGACACACACTAATGCATTGGCTGGAGAACAAGCTGGAACAGTGTCAAGGGTGACGGAGAGTGTCTCTATGTGTTTTCTGCTTCATTTTCCTTCTGCTTGCATCTGTTTGTCTAATGTGTCTGAGACAGAGAGCTGCTCTTTAATCTGCCCCTGAACCAGACACGAACCAGACTACGGCTTAATTTCTGCTTTTGACTACACATGCTGCGGCCGCTAATAACTCACAAGACTCGACCGCGGGGCCGGTGTGCTTCGGTGCAGCTATGGGAGTTTTAATGCCACACTTCATCTTGTAACCCAGGTGCTGCATGAAATACAGCAGAGTGCGTGATAGGGGCCACAAAGAAGACTCAGGAGTGAAAAATCATTTTCCCTGAGCTCTAACACACTTTCTGCTTCCTGTCTCATTTCTCTCCACAGGTCGCATGTACTGGAAACCTCTGATCAAGATCAAACCTAGCACAGCTCAGTCGATGCCACCAACACTCTCTGGTCCAATCAGACGCTCCATCTCCTGCCCTCGCTCTATCGCCTCCCTTTCGTCGCCCGGCGAGGTGCGGGCGTTGTCCACCAGGCCCTCGCCAACGTTCCCATTGGCACCTCCCCTTACCAGACAGAGCTCCGGTAAGCTTCGCTCTCATTCGCTGAGCCGCAGTGGCTCCGCCCACCGTGTACCTCACAGCAGCAGCCTGGGGACCATCCAGTCTAATATAGTAGGTTACTGAACACACACAACATAATTCAGAATGGATGAAATGGGAGGCCAAACATTTTAACACACACTGATCAAACCTTGATAATAATACATTTACCACATTTCTGCTGATTAAGTAATTAATTTCCCACAACATTTAAGAAACAATCAAAAATCATGTTGTTTGTTTATTTTTTAAATGTTTACAATATTTTTCTTTTACGGTATCCTTATTTTGGACTTATTCCTTTCGAACAGACATGTCAAGTCTCTCACAACAATTACCTTCAGTTTTGTGGCCATCTGTTGCTTTCCACCTACCTTTTTTAATTCATGTCCTCCTTTATATGTTTGCTGGTATTCACAGGATACAACAGAGTAAAATAAAGTTATTGTGAACCACACAAATGAAAAGAGATTTATACAGAAAAAGTGAGCATCTGTTAGCCCGACGATCATTTGTAATGGTATTGTTTCTTAATTTGTGTTTTCAGGGCGATCCGCTTTTAAATCTGAGGAGTAAAGAGCAGGAGGCTGAGCTGGTGCGTCAGACTCTGTTAGCGCTTAATACCATGCGGATCAGGTTTCCTGGAAAAACTGAGGAGGAGGCCGAGGCTGTGCTGGATGAGGTGAGGCTTCTTTCGGCAGAATTTCATTTCTGTGTATTTGATTGTCACGAAAATAATAAAGAGTTTAAAAGAGTGTAAGTGCTGAAGAAAATAGCAGACGGGCTGTGATGCATGTTACCAGGTAAAGAAACCTCCTCACCTCTCTTCTCTCCCCTCATATTTTAAATGACCGCAGTGACAACTGCTGACTTCTAACCACTGTTTTATTCTTATCACTGTTTCCTTGTTTCTGCAATTTAATTTCTGCACGTTTATAAGTCTTATTGGCAAAAGTCATTACTTATACAGCCATATTCCCCAGAGTTGGATAAGTGGGGAAAATGCATTTTGTAACCAGCCCAGTCTTTCTCCTGATCTGGCAGTATTCTGTTAGCTTTAGCTTAGCATAAACAATGTAAGTGAATGGTAACAGCTAGCATTTTGTGTAGAAAAAAGTTAATAAAATTACTCAATAATGATCCTAATTTCCAAATGAAAATATTAAGTAACATGAAGGAATTATGGGAGCAAATTTAGACTTGGGACTACAATATGACAAAGCACTGATGTAAGCCGCTGCTGCAAGGTGCAAGGACATGACACACAAAAAACAAAAATACAGCTAACAGAATGCTGCCAGAATAGGAGAATGACTGGGCTGGTTTTAAAAATGCTTTTTCCTCACTTATCTAACTTTGGGGAATACGGCAGCAGACAAAATTTCACTTAGGGGTGAAATATCCCTTTAAGTTACAATAGTTCTATGGTCGATACAAAACATGTTCATGAAGTTATTTGCATCAAATCCCTCTCACATGAAGTGATTTCAAAAGTTTTATTCTCGGCAGTTTCAGTACCTTCCAGAATGAGTCGTTTCAGGACTCTGTCACTTTGAGAAAACAAGCTGGAGCTGGCCACGCCCACTCATCCCACGCTCAGGCTGCTATAAGCTGAGAAGCTCTGATAAATGCGGGAGGGGCTCAGAGTAGAGCTAGTGCTCCTCCACCGGCAGCTCTCTCTTGCTCGTGAGAGGTGGCTCTAAGCTAATTTCCCCATTTGTGATGTCACAAATGGAGACTTTTTGAAACGGCATGTTTTAGACGCATAATTCCTGAAACCAAACGCTGACAGAAAATGGATGGATGTTTTATTCCACATTTAGAGTGTTAATAGAGACTTTAGACTCACATGGCAGCACAAAAGGATGTGAAACTTAAGTTTTGTATAAATGCACAGGACAAAAGTTGTTATATAAATGCACAGAAGAATCCAGAGTGGATGCAAAGTACATCAAAAAGGAATGAATTTGGACTTCCTAGAAGACAGAGCAGAGACTCACCTTGGCTTCATGACATAAATCGTACATTTACAGTATAAACGAAGTGTGGAAGCATCCGTTCTACACTTGTTCTGCCCTTCGTTACTGCCACTGCTGTCCTCAAAAGCAGCTGTCTGTTCAGTGCCACATTTCCATAGTGCAGAATGGACAGAAACCAGACAGACTGTCTTCACAAGGATAAGTGACAAAAATACCACCAGTGGACGAAATTTGCTCTCAGAAGGATACATGCGAAATGCACCCGGAGGAGTAAACCAGAGTTGGTTCAATTATTCTTCTGTGTCACATTCCAGCTGAAGGTCTTTCTGAGTCGGCTTTCCGAATTTTTGATAGCTACAAGGGTAGATGCTGCGAGTCTCTGTGATAGCAGCAGTGAGACATACAGCACTGTGACGCTGTGGTGTGGACTAGCAGCTTCCTTGTAGCTTTTGTGTAAGGAAGCGTTTGCTTTTTAATTTCAGTTTCTGTTTCAGGCAAACTCAAAACGACCTAATTTCTTTCACACGCTAAAACACAGTCACTATGTACAGGGCAGAAATGGTAGGGTTGAGGCAGTTTACTGTGTCGAGAAAAGGAGAACATTAGCGACAACATTTATGTGTGAGTGCAACATCTGGGTGTGTCAGGGCTATGGAAGAAAATTACCCCAACACCTGTACTGTTAACAAACACTAATGAGAGCCCTGCAGAAACACAGCTGAGCGAATGCACCTGTACTGTTGACTCGTTGCCTCAGGAGAGGAGTGTTCACTTGGCATGAAAACAATCTTTAACATTTTTGTTGCTGTGATCCAAAGTCGAGGTTTAATTGGACTAATGATGTGTTTGTATCCAAGTAATTGCCTCCCTTATCTTCCACTCCAAATCTCCTTCTTTTGTTGCACTTGGATCCAATGATGGAATGTTTCATGTGCATTTTTTTGGGTCCTTAATTGACAGTAATTTGTGTACATGTGAAACACAATGGGACAGAGGAGCGTGCAGCTTATAAAGACACTTCAGTGATTGTGCTCGAAAGGTTCGTCGTGAGAAATCTGTGAAGCAATTTTTGAAATAATACTTGTGAGGACATGAATTAAGGTTTAAACTGTCACACTATGGGGGACAGTTATTTTAGAGATGTGAAATGTTCCCATAATGCAAACGATTAAATTCAAACCGAGAGCTTGTTTTAAGATTAGGGTAATGATTAGGATTAAGCAGGTATGGTCGGGAAAAAACCTACAGGATAACCACGTTTTTTAAAATAATTCAACCCCAACTGTGTGTGTGTGTGTGTGTGTGTGTGAGAGTGAGTATATACAGTAGCTTACACTGGGGCTTTCCAGCGTGAGCCCTGTTTGCGGGGGGATCTAGCACCCTATGTGTCATTTATGTGCACCAGCGGGGAAGTGTAAGCTAAGTCAACACAACAACAGCAACAGTGCCTGTAGGTGCACCGTAATCCTGCCACGAGGAGCACGGGAATATCCTGCACAGCTTTTAAGCACAGCGAACAATATTTAAAGGATTTTTCCACTCAAATCCCACACGTAGGAATTCTTTCTCGAGCTGTTTTAATCACTTGCGCTCACGGTTAGATTTACCAATCAAATGAAGAGGATTTTTTTAAAAGTTGGTTTTCATATTTGAATTTCTGGAGGCCTGGAGATTTTCTAAAGCGATGCTTTAAATGCCTTGCTTTGATTAGGGAACAGCACTCTGCACTGACTACAAGATAACGAGACAGTTTGTGATGTGCTACGGTAAACAGTCTCTCACCTTGTACCTTCCTGTGTTGCCTAGTTTGATGTGGTAAATATTGTGCAAGCATCGCAGCTCTGTGTGCAATGGTCCTGTCATGTTTGAACATGGGAGGTAACATATGTGGAAGCCTCAGAGCGATTAGATGAGCAGAGACCTAACTCAACAATGAAACAGAGTCCATGTCAGGGTGTGATAGATGGGCTGCTAGGATGTGTGAGTGGCTAGGCTCTTGAAAGGAATCCTCTTATGTTTTTTTAGATCTTTAATGCCTTTAATATTCTATAAATGTGGGGTTACTCGGTCTCTTGCTTGACAGTTACAGGTTGTTGAAGTTTCTAAAGCCAGATTTTCACTAGGATGTGACTGTCGGTGACAAATCATAACTGGCTTTGGAAAGGGAATTTTCCAGAATGTCTCAAAATGTTTGCAAGGTTCCTCAAGCACGAGAAGCTTTGCTGGAATTTTGCACGTTTGAAAAGTTTGCAGGACAAATTTTCTCTCATAAAAGTTTGAGTCGTCGTGAAAGACTCAAACAGGTGTCAGATTAGTTTGTGTGAATTAGAAATTAAGACCACTTTGGGAGTGTTTGACAAGAGTAAGGGTAAGAATAAGAGTAGCTGTGACCATTTAAACACAAAAAAGACAATATGCTGTGAAGAGTAAGATAACATTTTATTTAAAATGAAGAACCATTTAAGACAATTAGCCCTTTAAGTTTCCACAAAGATTAAAAAAACAATGAAAATATTTATTTTTGCATTAATTTGAAGTAATGTAAATTAGTTATAACAAAAATAATGTTGTTAAAGCACATTGAAATGCTTCTGTGATGAAATGTGTTACATAAATAAAGCTGCCGTAATATTGAGGTACAATCAATGTTATTTAAAAATGTTTCACTTTTCAATCAAAGATCTCCATATTTATTTATTTTTTTAGAATTTGTTTCATTTTATAAGATTGTTTTTATTTGGCTAAGTGCATTTTTTTAAAAGGGATATTCCACTCCAAAGTGAAGTCTGTTGCCATACTCCCCAGAGTTAGATAAGTGGGTAAAAGCATTTTGTAGCCATAGTCATTCTTCTAACCTGGCAGTATTCTGTTAGCGTTAGCTTAGCATAAACAATGTAAGTGAATGGTAACAACTAGCACTGCTGTAAGCTGCCGCTGCAAGGCACAAGGAC
Source organism: Aphyosemion australe (assembly GCA_006937985.1). Taxonomy (NCBI): domain Eukaryota; kingdom Metazoa; phylum Chordata; class Actinopteri; order Cyprinodontiformes; family Nothobranchiidae; genus Aphyosemion; species Aphyosemion australe. The sequence goes on from SSNS01000091.1 coordinate 369,306, forward strand.
ATGACGCAGCGGTGTGACATCTGGCACACATTGTCACTTCCGAGTTTACTGTATACCATTTACAACATTTCACCCTAATGACAGTAAACGGTGAGTTTTGCGTCTGCTGTGTCGTGTCTTTGTTCTTTACAGCAAATGTAGTCCCAAATCTAAATCAGCTCCTGTAATTCCTCCATGTTTATTATTTTAATTTACATTGAAATGATTATTGAGGTCACCAAGAAAACTTAGGATCATCATTGAATAATTTTCTTGACTCATTACAAATGCTAGTTGTTACCATTCACTTACATTGCTTATGCTAAGCTAAAGCTAACAGAATACTGCCAGATTAGGAGAATGACTGGGCTGCTTACAAAATGCTTTTTCCAACTTTTCCAACTCTGGAAAATATAGCAACAGACTAAATTTCACTTTGGGGTGGAATAGCCCTATAAAATATAAAGCCAGTGTGTGAATGTGTGTGTGAATGGATGAGCACTGTACAGTGCTCTGGAGTCCTCTGACTCAGAAAGGCTCTATACAAGTGTGGGTCATTTTTTCATTTAAATATATGCTCTACCACACTGTTGACCTGCCAGTTAAAGGGTTAAAAGACTTTGAGACCGACTGTGACCAAAGAAAAGCTCAATATTCTTAAGAATGTTGCAAAAAGTGCAAGCATGCAAAAGTGTTTTTAGAACCAATTCACTCTTGCAATTTTGTGTCAACAACAGTAAATTATGGGTGAGATACTGGCTTAAAGAAATAAATTTAACTAATGACATTTAAAAGATGCATCAATTTACAGTGCATAATTATTGCAGGAAAAACTCTCAATATTTATTTGACTGCCATTATCTATCTACATGGTTTCTACGTGTTTCAAAGAAGAATGTACATCCTTATTCTCAACAGATCCTTGATAACTGGAAGTACCACAAACCAAAGGTTGCATCTTATTGGCTGGTGAAGTTGGACTCCACCAAACAGAGGAAGGTGAGTCTCAAAACGACAGTTTGCATGCTTTCTGGAAGCGTTGTTTAGGCAAAGCGTGTCTGAGAGAGATTTGATGAACTGAGTTCACCCACTTAGAATAGAGTCAAAGGTAGATATGCTTTATATTTATACAAAATACTTTATGATGTGTATTTTCTTTAACTTTCTTGGTTTACAGCGCCTACAGCCATGATAAGAAATCATATTTCATTATTTTAGCACTATAAGAATGTAAATAATTAGGAAATAGAATTAAAATACATTGTTTTTATTTCAAAGGTTTAGAGGTAACTTTTGCATTTATGTGATTCTGATTTTCAGTTTGCTTTATACCTGACCAATAATTCATTATGCAGTTTTGTGGAAAACGTGTTTTGGTAAAAACTTTTTCCAAGTTTACCCCTGACAGAGGTCCAAAACATGGATCCCGAGCCCTGTTTCACAAAGATTTCTTTCAAATAATGCTTCATTTTTTAGATGTTAGCTCTAAATGTGTAAAAAATGGGGCTCGTTTATCTTTTGATGCCTGTATAAATGGCCTCCCTCTGTCTTTGCTGTCACCGGTTCTATATTGCCACCCTGCACAGAATGGACGTTGTTAAAACCTCGGAATGTGACAAAATGTCACCACTCCTGCCCGTTTCCTTTAAAGCTTTTGAAGAACTTTTAAAAACACAAAAATAATCTGCAAATCAAACTTGAGAGAAGGAAAGAGCCAAAAGAAGAGAGAGAAAACGACCCAAAAGACATGACGAGCATGAAGATCATTACTGTGTCAGACCGTGAGAGGCAGATTCACCCAAAAAAAAGATGTAAACAAAATCGAAGAGGGGACAAGACGTGAAATGGCATGCAGTAGGCGTGTCAGTAATGATGTGATCTCTCAGCCGCTGCTTTCTGCACCACTGTGCTCAGCTGTGTTGTGGGCTGTGGTGGTGTGAGCTCATGTTTATTTGGAGTGAAGCAGCCTAATGAGCAGCAGGCAGAGGTCAGGAACGTAGCACCCACCGCTCTGCCATCTGATTATCATACCAAAACAGAGCTGTGTGTGTTTACTCATCTATCAGTTTGTCTGAGTGTGCATGCATGCCTTGCTCGTCTTGTGTTGCTGTAGGGAAATCTCAGTCTTCGCATCTCAAACTCACACACACGCACACACACACGCGAGCTCAGACGGATGGGCACTTCAGTAATGAGGAGCGAGGAATCAAAGTCAAAGGAGCCTCAGCGCTGCTCTGAGCGGGAATGAAAAGAGGATGAAAAAGGGAGGAAGAGACGGCCGTGAGGTGGGGAGGGATGGGAAACGGAAGAGGGGGAACATGGGAGGTTGGCGCAGGTGTCTGTAGACCGCCCGGGAACTTCTGACACCTTATCTCCAAGACTGACATCGGTGCAGCAATTAGTCCTCTCCCAGGCTCTCCACTGTCTGCCCCGATAGTTTTCGTCCTGCCTGTAGTGCAGCCTCTCTCTCTCTCTCTCTCTCTCTCTCTCTCTCTCTCTCTCTCTCTCTCTCTCTCTCTCTCTCTCTCTCTCTCTCTCTCTCTCTCTCTCTCTCTCTCTCTCTCTCTCTCTCTCTCATGCACACACACACACACACACACAAATGAAGCTAAAAGTTTGTGCATGGAGACTTGTATAAATGCAAAGCTGAAGCAGCTCAAATACTTGCTAGAAAAGAAAAATCTGAATTAAGTCATTTTCATGTCAGTGTTTGTATTTCTGAGTTTGAACTGTTTGTGTCTAGATTTATTCATAAATTCAACTTTGCTCTTTGTTGATGAGTAAACTTGGTAGCCAATCTGATTACTAATTTTATAGTTAGATAAAAAAAGAAAGAAATTGCTTTGGGAACAAATACCAAAATCTGCATATGAATAAGCCGTTTCATTATTGCAACATGTAATTCTCTTGTTGACACCTCCTTGGTGGATCCTTTTCTCCTCGTCTCACGCTTACATCCTTTCCCTGTCAGGTGCTGGACATTGTACGAACCAACGTCCTCCTGATGCTGCAGCGGATCTGGAGGGAGCCGGCTGTAGACAATCTCCATCTCTACCGACTTTTTAACCGCGTCTTCAACCGACTCCTCTGGAGTCATGGTCAGGGCCTGTGGAACTGCTTCTCCAACACCGGGTAGGCTCCACCCATGTCTCTGTTCAGTTAGGAAGCAGAGGTGGAGCAGACTTGTAGAAATTATGCTGAACAGAAAATGTGCAAAGGTGTTTCTGTTATCTGGTTTACTCTTTAATGAGTGAACGCTTAGAGGAAGACTTACTTGGAAACGAAAGCCCAAACGAAATAGTCACCTTCGCCATAATTAACAAAGAAATGAGAAAATCAATAGAAAAATATATTTTGTATTTACGCAGGTTAGGGGCAGTTGGTAGCACTGTTGCCTCAAAGCAGGAAGGTTGCTGGTTTGAATCCCACCTGTGAGACCTTTTTTCAGTGCATGCATAGATTTTCTCAGTCCAGTTTCCTTCCACAGACCAAAAACATGCATGTCAGGTTTATTGGAGACTCTAAATTGTCCTTATGTGTGATTGAGTGTCCCTGTGATGGACTGGATACCTGTCCAGGCTTTCCACCGCCTGTCGCCTGCTGACCGCTGGAGTTAGGCAACTGCTCCCCGTTATAGTGAGGATGAATCGATTCAGATAATGGATGGACTTAGTCAAGTTATTGTTATCTAATGTTACTTTTTGTTTGCTAATATGGAACATTTCTCGGGAACTACAAAGCAAAAAAGAAAAAAACGCCTGAAAGGGGCCAATTACAGCGCTGTAATGTTAACAGTTGTGATAAAAGTGTCCACTGTGTCATAATTTATTAGGGAAAGCTGTGTGCACCCCCACTTATGTGCTTAAATGAAACTTGTTTAGTGTACAAAATGGCTGGAACAGGTTCAACATGTCAAATGCAAGAGGCAATCTTTGTCTGCCAAAAGTGAAGCCAACGAGGAAGTGACAAAATTTGCAGTTCCCCCCTCATCCACTAGGGGCTGGCAGGAGAAAGGAGCAAGTTCCCATTGACTCCCATGTTAAAAATGCCAAAATGTTTTAGGTTTAATCTGTTTAATCATCATGAGAACTGTGAGGCGTGAATTTTTTGTAACTCATCCATTTAGATGTAATTAAAGCTTGAAATTATGAATAATTAGGGGCGTGTCCTTTTGATTGACAAGTGTCCAATCAGCTGTCAGTACTAGCAACTTGCCCTCCTGCTTGCTCCAGGGAAGGCCTCAGCCTCACGTTAAGTGTTACGGCCTGGAAGGCAGAGAGGTAGCAGGGTCACTCAACTGCAATTTTCTGTCTGAAAGCGCCCACCAACCTCCGTTAACTTCGTTTAGCTCAGTTAGCTTGTTGCTACATCGGCTCAGAGTTTGTTGGGTGTCAATCATCTGCCCCCACCCTCACAGCCTCACTCTCAGCTCCATTTTTGTATTTCCCGGGAGTGATGACATGTGTGACGCAGCCAAGATGGCGGTGGTGCGAACCGCCCACTGGGCTTCAAATCAGCTTATCAAAAACCCGCGTGTGACCCCGCGGCGGTTTCGTCCATATTTTATACGCTGATTGGTCAAATTCAAAGATTTATAGAAAAAAAAGCAACAAAATACTTTTTAAATAATTACTAGGTTTTTTTTACTTGGTTGTAAACTGGCAGAGATGAAAGAAGATAAAAATAGAAAATTAAATTGCATGAAGTGAAAATAATAGGAATGACGGCTGCTGCTGTTATTTGAAAGTTACAGCACGCAATCTAATAAATGAGTCTAATTTTTATTTCATTATTCAAATAAAAACAACTGCAGTTTGACTTTCAGTGACGACTTGAGCTATCTGAAAAAAATCCCACACATTGAAAAATTGCTCCGAATGTCACAAAGAATGAATAGAATCTAATTCCTCAGAATCAACACAAACACACGATCACAGTGCAGGCCAATTACCACTTTATTCACCGCGTAACATCACTCCTCCATCTCCATAACTAGAGGCTCATGTACCGCGCAATTTCCTCATGCCCGCAAGCCCTCTGTTCATCAATATACTAGTTTTAGTGACAGCAGGGACAATTTGCCATTTTCATTCAGTGTGACTGCAGCAGAAACGGCGGCTGAAAGATGGAGGATGACTGACAGATCGAGCAGACCCCGTTGCACTTTCCTTAAATCGTGGCTGTTAATCAGGGCTTATTCACAGGTGAGAGCAAGAAGAGGGAGAAGAGAGGGGAGTGAAAGTGGGGAGGAGGTGAAAGAAGCCTCTTAAGTTCAGGCTGTTATCTGATACTCCAACGTTTTCATTGTGGCGTCTTTTTTACTCATCTTCCTACGTTCTGAAGTGACAAAAAGTGGCGTCTCACAACCCTTGATGAAGCTGCATGAAAAAAGTGAAAATTTGAATCTCTCGTTCTCGAGCTGGAGTCCAGTCATTTATTTTCCAGACATTAGACCGCCACGTATACAGCATGCAGACAGCTGCTGCTCTGATAGCTTTTTATCTCCTGTGAGATAAAGGTGTGACCTTCTCACATCTCCTCCTCTCCATATTCTTTACAGTTCAGTTGTTCAGAGGCGTGTTCCCTCTGACACAGAGGGCTCAGAGGGGGTAACCCGAGCCGCCGCTCACAACCCTCTGTTCTTCTCCGTCACTTCTTCTGGAGTCCTAATTGAGAGCAAGTGTGTAAGGGACAGAGCAGGTGACGGAGACGAAGTGACTGATGAGCAGAGCGAGAGAAAATGACGAGTTTTGTCACAGAGCAAAAGTAGAGAGATTGAAAATGGGATTCTGTAAGAAACGGCAGTGAGGGATGTTAGCCTGCAAGGATTAGCTTAGGCAGGCAACCCCCAGCTGGCTGCACCTCCATTTAGTCTTTGTCTGATCACAGCATGCCCTCACACTAAAAACAGTTGGGTTAAAAATAACCCAATTTGGGCTGTTTTATAACCCAACCGCTGGATCAATATTGCACCAGCCCAGCAGTGGTTAATTTGACCCAGCAAGATGGGTTACTCCATTCTAACCCAACAGATGAGTTAAATATTCCACCCAAATTCTGGGTCAAATTAGCCACAAAGCTGGGTCAATTCAACCACACACATGTGTTATTTACTCTACCCAAATGCTGGGTCAAATTAACTACAATTTTGGGTTGTTTTAACTAAATATGTGTTATTTACTCTACCCAAATGCTGGGTCAAATTAAATACAATTTTGGGTTGTTTTAACTAAATATGTGTTATTTACTCTACCCAAATGCTGGGTCAAATTAAATACAATTCTGAGTTGTTTCAACAACATATAATGTTCAGTAATCTATCCAAATGCTTGGTCACAATGTCCAATTATTTCTAACACATTACAGTACAATGACAGATAATTGCAACTATCCATAACTATTCAACTGTCACAACATACATGCTAGATTTGGTCATGTAAAGCATATACAATACAATAAACACTTCAACAATACTGAAATCTTTACAAGGCACTGCCTTGAAATTTATTCATACAATTGTAAACAATACGAAAGGTTCGGATCACTTCATTCAGGTTAAGAAATGGAACAGTGTACACTGGAATTAATGTAATTAAAACATTCAGTGCTAAACTGTTAAAAGTTAAAGTCCCAAGTCTTCATCACACACTGGTGAAATTACATCTCTGCATTTGACCCATCCCCGTGGTGGGGAGCGGTGAGCTGCAGCTGTGGCTGCGTTCAGGAACTATTTGGTGGTTTAACCCCCCAATCCAACCCCTTAGTGCTGAGTGTCAAGCGAAGAGTCATTGGGTCCCATTTTTTAAAAGTCTTTGGTATGACCCGACCGGGATTCAAACCCCGATCTCCCAGTTCCGGAGCGGACACTCATTCAAAAGGTCTAGTTTCCATTTCTCAAATGCCTATTTGCTCTTTTTGCTAGCAAGTATTCTTGATTGAAGAAACGACTAGTATAGACTCCCCTCCTGGGATTTCATAGATGGCACTTTGCAGAAATTTCCACACATGTTCACACTTCTTCTGGTATTCGATGTCTAAAATAAAGAATGCCTTGAAGCAGTGCATCATGTTCCG